>CAIGQW010054868.1:495332-538993 GCA_903798125.1 Danio choprae
TGTGTGTGTGTGTGTGTGTGTGTGTGTGTGTGTGTGTGTGTGTGCCTATTATGTCATCCAGCCCACAGAAAAATTCATTTCCTCTTAAAAAATGAGAAAAGCAGGACGACTGGTTTGTAAAAGTGAAGAGGGCCTCACACTGACCACGCTGTGCCTCTGACCGCAAATAAGAAATAAAACTTTGGTAAGAACAAAGCCCAAAGACACAATAAAAGGTTGAATTACAACAAAAAGCTCAGAGAATCTCTCAAATTGGGAATTATAAAACGATGAATGAACGTTATACCAGACATTCACATATCAAAGTTATATTATATAGCATATTTCCATCTCTCAGATGGAGAGAGGGACAGCGGTGCCAGAAAACGGACACCTCATTCAGGCTGTAAATGGCAAAAGTTCATGACCAAAATAGATGTTATATATTATGTAATAGAAAGTTTCATGTTTTATTGCACTAAATTCAAAGCATGAATCAAATGTGAGTCAACACAGGTCTTCTTTTATAGTCTTAGCTTTATATTGAGTTGAAGTAACATGAAGGAAAATGTACATATTTATATGGGTCAAAGAAAAAAAGGCATTTTCAAGTATATCCAAGCTAAAAGTGTAATACAGCTTTCATTTTCTCCGCTCGTACGTCAGAATATATTTTCAGTGTTATTAGCAAAAATACAGAATCTACAGAAGACACCCACTAAAACGTCTTTCAGTGTAATAGTTTATTATATTTTTGGGGTTATGTTTAGACATTTAGAGTAAAAATCATTTGATGACATAATAAAACAGTGCATCTCAAAATACGAATAAACTGCCATTTGAAATCTTAAATATATAAAATATAAATTATAGTTTTTAAATTTACATGAATGAATTTAAAATCTCATTTTTGTTTACATGATCTCCTATAAAGCCTTTTGGGAAAAAAGGCCAGTGTTTTTACATATCATACCAGCAGAGGGAGTTTTGAGCTTTCCTTTTCATTAGATAACTTGAATTATTTTTCTTTCCATTCAACGGGACTATAAATATATGCAAAGGCTAATTGAAATAAGCTCTTTCAGCTTCTATCCATAAACCATGGATAGAGTTTTATACCCATGAGTATTGCATATTTACACCAAGATTTGTGTAAATATGCAATTCTCATTGTCATCAAAAATAGGATAAGTTTGCACAAACTATGAACATTTGGTCTGCATAAAGTTAGGTAAGTCATATAGAATAAACATGTTTAAATGTGTATGGATGTAAAGTACACCTGTCGCAGACTGAGAGCATGCAGTGAACGGTGCAGATGAGTTTGGCAAGGTTGCTTCAGATCACGCGGGGCCCCCATGGTCTCTGTGGATCTCCGGTGTGAATCCGCATGGATTGCACGAAACCTGTCAATCACAGAAAGGAAAAACATCTCAAGTTGGCTTCTGCGGCCTCTCCGAAGCTGCAGGATAGATGAGCGTCACATTGGGCTGATGCAGTGACATTCTCACTGTGGCGTTGTAACAAGATAATGATCTTACAATATTACACTGACATTGAGAAAACATTTTGCACACTGGCACGTCATGAAGGATAAAATTCACAGCGTACCGCTATGCCTCCAACCTCTCGCTAGCAGGTAATCATCTACCTCTTTCTAGTGGATCACAGCTCTGTGATAGTCATTATCTTTTTGCACATTTAAACCGAGGAAAAGACAAATATAAATTGTTTCTTATACAGAGAATTAACTAGATGCTTTTAAAAAATCTCATTTAGTTTGCCACGACAAATGAAAATCACTAAGGTTTGGAATGACACAAGTTTAAGCAAATGATCAATTCTGACTGATGACTTTTTGGTTACATTTTAGACATTAATTTCACCTTATGTAACTTTTTATCTACGTTTTAGCTACTTCTTAATAAAGTATAAAACTTTTAAGTTACAGTTATAAGTAATAGAGAAAAAATATATATATATATATTTTATAGAGAGAGAGAGAGTGAGAGAGAGAGAGAGAGAGAGAGAGAGAGAGAGATTTAGTAGAGCATTCATGGATTTTGAGCGTAGGTTAGGGTTATGGTTATAGATGTAGCTGCAAAGTTACTTCTCAAATAAAGGTACAGGGAACATACATCCTCTTTTGGGACAATTTCTAAATGTCTGGAACTCGGCTTTTGTTTGTTTGATTGTAAACTTTATTGTTCACTAAAGTGGAAAATTGTCTTTAGTTCACCCAAACCAACAAATTAATAATAGCACACAATAAATTCAAATCACAATCATCACAATTAAATAAAATTTTACTTTAACCTATTGAAAAGAAACGCTCTCGGGTAAAAGATTAAATGCTAACATCTGTTGGTTATTATTCTCTTGATGGAACATTTTTAATGGAAATTATATCATTTCAGAATCAGAAAGAGCTTTATTGTCAGGTATGTTCACACATACGAGGAATTTGCTTCCGTGACAGAAGCTTCTACAGTGCTACAGAATCACAGAGACAGGACAAAAAACATATAATAAATATATTTTAAAATATATTTTTAAAATGTTAAAAATAGAAGTAAGGAAAGAATTACATTCTGCATTAAACTTCAGTCAGTTTCACTTAGTTTCCCATCACTTAGAAACAACGGAATGCACCGCCAACTTATCCAGTATATGTTTTACACAGCTTCCAGCTGCAACCTATCACTGGGAAACACCCATACACTCTCATTCACACACACATATACTAGGGACAATTTAGTTTACCCAATTCACCTATAGCGCATGTCTTTGGACTGTGGGGGAAACCGGAGCCCTTGGAGGAAACCCACACGAACACAGGGAGAACATGCAAACTCCACACAGAAATGCCAACTGACCCAGCCGAGCCTCAAACCAGCGACCTTCTTGCTGTGAGGCGACAGTGCTACCCACTGCGCCATTGTGCCGCCCCCTCAACTAACTCTTGTAAGAGTATAAGTTGGAGTTTGTAGACTGTTACCGTAGAGTTAGTAGAATAAGTTAGTGTGCATTTGTGCAGTTACTTACAGGTTGTCAGAAACAGACAAATATTGTAATGAATTCCTTTTTACATGTACTTACAAAGTTAAAATAAAGAAAAAAATATCTAAAGGGGAACCATCAAATTAAACTGTTTGTGAATTTAAATTTTTAGTTGAACTAGGCTTTTCAACTTAAGACTTCCATTGATTTTTCCTATAGTTTCATAAGCTTGAAAATACACCATTGACAAATGTTTGTTTTTCTTCACACTGGTAAGGTTTAGCACGGCTGAACTAGTCTAAGCTCTGGGCATACATGCGTCACTGAGGTCTGCTGCCTTCCTGAAGTTAAGCCCAGCTTAGGAACAGTGTGACTTCACTGAAAATCCAGGCAACCAGGGAAGTCAGAGGCCACCCCATGTGGGACTAACTCCTGACCTCTCTGTGAGCTGAGAAGAGGACTTTGCGGATCTAAAACCAGAAGAAGCACACCTAGATAACTGGATTTAGTTTCCCTGTCAGAAGAGGTAGGACGATTTTGACTAAAATCAACGACTGCTCTTTATCCATCGCCCCTTATGTTTCTTTCTTTCTTTTCTTCTGCAACCACCCTTGTGCTGGACTACAGTGCAGCTGTCCCTTTTCCCTCTAATTTTTCTCTGTCAGATTTCAGCCTATAATTAGCAGAAAGGACCTCAGTGACTCCTCACGAATGTGAATGTGCCTGTGGTGTCCAGAACTAATAGAAATAATCCACCCTCCTTCTGGACATCGCTGGGCTGACAGGTCCACAAGTGTATATTGAGCGTGATTTGGTTTCTCAACACCAGTACATATCCCTTTAAACCCCAGCACAGGGTACCTTAGCAAGCCCCAAAGCAACCAATCTCTGATCAGTTACAAACTCATGTGCTTCTCCACACTCTCCGACAAACAGCCGTACAGTGCGCACTACAGGATTACATCTTGTGCTAAATGATGAGGATGTTGTGCAAAGGGAAAAGTTTTTTTATGATGAAATGCAATGGCGGTGTTGGACAATTTTGACACATTTAATATTAGTCGAAAGAAGCTTGCATAAGACAGTATAAGGACAAGGTCATACTGAATGTCAACACTTTAGAGTATATGTGAATTAAATGCTATATCCAGAGATGCACTGCATCTGTAATCTCATATTTCCCTACTATATTATAGTTGAAAAACAGTATAAAAATTAGTTTGCTGACCACTTTATTAGGTACACTTAGGTAGTACCAGGTTGGACTTAATTTTGCCCTCAGAACTGCTTTATTTGTGGCACAGATTTAATAAGTTACTGGAAACTTTAATCTGGGATTTTGTGCAGATTTGTTTGAATGCATATTTATAATGCACATCCCCCATTCCACCACACCCAGGAGATACTCTGCTTGACTGAGATTTGGAGACTATGGAGGTCTTCGAAAATAGTGAACTCACTGTCATGTTCATGAGATTAGTTTAAGAATATTTGATCTTTGTGACACAGTATTTATTCTACTGGAAGTAGACATTACAAGTGCCCATAAAGATCATTAGCAATATTCAGATAGGCTGTTGAGACAATGCTCAGTTGCTACTAAAAGGCCCAAAGTGTGCCTAGGAAATATCTGGCAACACAATTTAACCACCAGCAATGTGAACCACTGATACAATGCAAGATGGATCCAAATTCTGACCTTATCATCTGAATGTTGCAGCAGAAATAAAGAGTAGACAAAGACTAGGTTTTCAGCTGACAGGAGTGTCATTGGTGTGCTCTTCTTCTGCTGCTGTAGCTCATCTGCTTCAAGTTGTGATGCATTGTTTGTTCAGAGACGATCTTCTGCAAACCTCATGAGTAATGAGTGGTTATTTGAGTTACTATTGACTTTCTATCAGCCTGAAGCAGTGAGGCAATTCACCTCTGACCTCTGGCATTAATAAGGCCTTTTCACTCACAGAAGCTCAGCTCACTGGATAGTTTCTATTTTCAAAACATTCTCTGTACACCCTAGGGACGATTGTGTGTAAATATGCCAGTTTGTCTGGCATCACCAATCATTCCACCCATTCTGGTGCTCTGTTTGAACTTCAGCAGATCGTCTTGGTCACATCTACATGCCTAAATGTAATTAGTAGCTGCCATGTGATTAGTTGACTATACATTTGCATTAAAAAGCAGTTGAAAAGGTGTACCTAATGAAGTGAACAGTGAGTCTACATGCATATATGTGCAGGAACTGAGAGTCTCTAAAACATGCCAAGCATGAGAGAAGCTAATAGTTTTTCAGAGTTGTATTAGGTTGTATTTTTTTTTAGTACTTGTTGGCAAAGTAAAATAAACCTGTGAGAAAAAGGATTTCCTTTTGTTACACCTTATCCACCCAGTCTCTCAGCTAATAGCACACTTAAACCTAACCTAAGGTGATCAAAAAAATCTGAAATCCCACCATAAAAATGTCCATTTTAAATGCGCTTGTGTAAGTCGGCGTGAAAAATGTGACAAATGCAGCAAGCATTTCAAATGCAGTAATATTACTGTTGAAATGCGATATTTATCCCTGCGTAAACCGTGTCATTCATAACATTACAAAGTCATACTTATTTCCCCCTTTCTCACACTTCGTTTGGGAATTATCCAGGGTTGGGGTGTCTTTAGTCTGTTTCACAGGCTTTGTGTGCTTCAGCCATCTCCCCTAAAGCTATAAGCTTTGGTTTCTACAGCTAAAGTCATATTTATGCATGCAGATGTGGTTATCCGGTATGAAGAGCAAAGGGCGAACTTTTACTTATCTCTAAAATATAATAAGACAATTAATGTACTAATGTAACTACACTTGATATGATTCGCCTTGTCCTTCTGGCACCAGCCATGCTTCTCAAATGCGGATGATTTAATTCAAGCGTCTATATATAGTATGGAATGGTGGTAAGCAGACAAAGAAACCATTGCAGTTACTATACAAACTAAATAGAAACATTTTAAAAAGTAATTATGTTTCAATATGTGTACAAACATTAATCACGCAAATATATAGGCTACGGATATAAGAATCAAATGAGACCAGGAAAAAAAATAGGTCATGATACTTTGATTGACAAGTTCATATGGAGGGACCTGCACTGGCAACCAAACTTTGGTTGCTAGGATAACATGAGCAGATGGATGGAGCGGCTGATTTTCCACAGTCACTGGCTGTTTCTGCGGGTGGGGGTTTGAGCATGATGGTCTCGATTCTCCCCACACCAGTACGAGAGCACAGCGAGATGACTTGGCACTGAGAAAATGTATTAGATTCAGGGGACAAATAATTAACTGACGTCAGCTGGCGGGTAAGAGCAAAGGTTGAGCTGCAAATATAGCCGAGGTTTTTTTTTCTCCAATAAATCGTCTGCGGGTGGGAGAGAGCGTTAGGAATGGCTGAATATGTCGAGTGGACCGATCCAGCTCTCTGATTAATGTGACAGAAGTCAATGCTGAAATAGAACATCAAACACACATCACAAACAGCAGATCATTCCGCTCTTCGGGGACACAGAGAGCTCCGAGGACACTATAAACAGCCGTTATTGGTGAAAGACACACCTCAGATGGGACTTGTACCTGTGGTTTTTATGCTAACATCTGTGAAGACGACTGTGCTTATCCTTCAGGTGCAACGGATACTGCCAACAGCACTCTTCATCCACAAGTTATGATCTGCTAGAGCTATGCTGTGGAACATGAAGTGACCTGGCTGAAAATAAAAACATGCTTGATACATTTAAAAAGAAAAATAAAAGATAAAGAACTGGCAAGTGTGTTTGTTTGTCAGAATCTTACCATTAATAATTCAATGATGATTTGTTAGGGATTATTGGATGGGATTATTGGCTGTGTATTCAAATTTGAATAAAAAGAGCAAGTACAACTTACTGTACACAAACACAAAATACCACGATAGTCACACAAATCTCTACCAAAAGATGAAAAATAACATTTAAAATCAACAATAATTTGCATTAAGGAATTCAGAGGAAACCCATTTTCCATAAATAAGGTGATCCATATATTTTAGTAATTTTTTTAATTGTTTATTTTTAAGAAGTGAAAAAAGGAAAAGTGCCTACATTTTTTTTTATCAAATAAGAGTACAAAATGTATTAAAATACTTGCAAAAATATTATATATTTACAATATCGGTCCATTTTGGAATAATATTTTTGAAAGAAGTTTTTTTTTGCTCACTAAAGTGGCATATCTTTGATGAAATATACAATAAAAACAGTAGTAATACTGTAAAATATTATTAATTCATTCATTTTCCCTTTCCTCTGATTTATCAGGGGTCGCCACAGCAGAATGAACTGCCCAAAATATTATTTACATTTTAAATACACAGTTTTTTTTATGTGAATATAGTTAAAAATGCTATTTATTCATGACTCAAGCTGATATTTCAGCATCATTAGTTAAAATTAACAGCATTTATTTGAATTAAATCTTTTTGTAATCTTATAAGTGTCACTAGTAATCCATTTAATGTGTCATTGATCAATACAAATATTTGTAAAAGCCATAGATATTCAAAACAAGAAAAATACTTATTTTACTACATGCATTTGTTTAACAGTTTTGATCAGCTCTGTATTAGATTATCAGTGAGTCCTCTTGTGGCTTAACATTAACATATTTGGTTGACTAGGAACAGGATCTGTCATAAATCTGAGCCGCAGCAAAACCGACTGGAATAAGAATTGGAGTCAAAAGCATTTAGCATATCTGTGGCTTTGAGCTCTCCAATACCGTAAAATTAGCACCTTTACGGAAAGACGTAAGCGTCTGGACAGGAACCAGCCAGAGCATTGGGGGATATTTTGGCAGCTGCCGAGGTAGCGGTTAATGATGGAGCTGATAATATTTCTGTTTTTATTGACCTGTCAGTTCTTATCAGAGACTTTCTCTAAAAACATCCATCGCCTTTCAGCGCCACTCTTCAGAGGTCGGGAAGTGGACGAGGTTGCCGCCAGGTCAGAGTTCAGCCCGACTGTTATGAATTGGCAGATTTAAAGATTTTAAACGTTTGAGAAATTAAATAGTCCAAATTTAATAAAAGGCTGTTGAATATTTCCGACACAGTGCCAGTGGCCTCATTTTTACATTGTGACCCTAAAGCATCTTTAAAATAATTCAAATGAAGCTTTGGTTTTCAAATTGAAGACTAAAACAATCAAACGCAGCTCATTCATAGTGCTTAAAATACACACTGCTATTTCTAGAGGACTGCTCATGTTGACAGATCCAAGAGAGAAGATATCATCCAGATACAAATGGCTCAAACCCAGTATACAAGTTGCAAATCCTGACAACTTTGCGCATGAAGTTAGGTTCGGTTTTAGCCTCCAAAGTAAACCATCAGTCCTTGGCCAGCCTTCATGCTTCATAAAGACCCAGTGTAGTTATCACCTAAAGTGTGAACCCACTGCTCACACTGTTTTTTATAAACAACAGGCTACTGCCAAGTACAACACGCACAATTCCAACTATTTACTATAAAAGATTTAATCTCTGACTGTAAAAGTAAAAGATATGTGTGCCAAAAGGAGAGAAAATAGCACTTGTAGGTCCACCTTTGTCCATCTCGCTTTGACTCATGCAAGGAATGTGCGAATGTATCAGTTTACAGATAATGTTTACTTCTCTCCTCACTGTATTTTCAAATTTTATACAACTCCAACCCTGGACTCCAGATGATGTCAACATAATGCATTCATTCATTTTCCTTCGGCTTAGTCCCTTATTTATCAGGGGTCACCAAAGCAGAATGAACCACCAACTATTTCTTCCAGCCGCAACCCAGTACTGGGAAACACCCATACACTCTCACATCCACACACACTCATACACTACGGCCAATTTAGCTCATCCAATGGGAAAACCAGAGCACTCGGAGGAAACCCACGCGAACACGGGGAGAACATGGAAACTCCACACAGAAATACCAACTGGCCCAGCCGGGGCTCAAACCAGCAACCTTCTTGCTGTGAGTGATGCCAACTTGTGACCATCAAACAACTATTTAACAAAATATTATACTTGTATTGGTACATCAAGAAATTGTAATCATTACAAGCATGTTATAACTGTTACCTTATACAGTAAGTATTTACACAACACCTTTTTTCAACTAAAAAAGGATAAATGTGATGCATTTAGGTCATTCATTCACCAACAGCTTAATTTTGGAGACATAAAAATTATAACTTTTGAAAATGGGTTTCAAAGGGCAAGTTATTACTGTTATGATTTCTAAAAAAAAACTGTCCCATTCCCAAAAAATGGGAATTGGCATCATAACGCAAAGCATTATTTATCATTTTTTTCTGGGTTTTTCACCTTTAATTGAGAAGACAGTGGAGAAGGAGCCAGGAATCGAACTCGGGTCAACGTGAGCATCTCAGTGCCATTTGTCAAAGCATTAACTAAACACTAGGCTACTACCGCCGACAACGCAAAGCATTATTGAGTTATATAGGACACTCGAAATTCAGTAGCAAGATTTTATATTTACTATTTCAGATTTTCAGTACTTCAGTTGAAACTGTGAACACTTGCTAGTCATCAATTAGCAAAGTGATTCTCACTGCCGGTGTGGAAAATATGTGAATATAATAGCTTCTACACTGTGAAAATGCATTGTGATCTTTATTTATTTATTTTTTTGTTGAATCAAATTAACTTTACAAGTTACTTCAACTTACATTAATTAAACAAACTTAAATCATCAAGTTAAAGTTTGCAAAACTTAAAAAATAAACTTAAACCCTGATTAAATTATAAAAAAGTGCTCAAGTAACAAAAACATATGGTCATTTCTTCCTCATATTTTTTATAGCTTGGATGCAATAAATCATTTAGTTCACAGATTTTATATAATGTATCCTCTATATATTTGTAAATACAAATGTAATTGTGGTTTTTCAAGCAATTTATTAGTTTCTAGATCATTTTCAGCACAAATATTTCATTGTCAAATCAGGCATGCTTTTTGTTAGTCAGCATGTTAAATTCGAATGACCAACTCAAACATGAGCAAAATCTATGTGAAAACTTTTTCAGACTTATGTGAAACTCCTGATCGCAATATTTTTTTTAATGTATCCCAACTTTGAAGAGCAAGAGTGTGACTGCTTCTGAGGATGCAAGAGACGTTTTCCATGGCATCTGAACAAACTGCACATCCCTGATACTACTGGAGTGGTAAACAAACATTAGCAAACCACATGAGCGGAGAGCGCTTCCAGCCTTTGTTCCTGACACCACACACACAGTAAATGATGACCCCTGCCATCAGCTCCCACCCCTTTGTGCGGAAGCCAAAGTTCCACAATAAATCATGCAGGCGAGAGATTGATGTGCACAATGTGGAATCTTCATGTGATGTGATGATATCTTGAACACGTACATGTGGTGGCTGCCCTCTCACATGCCGAGAGAAGCTTCTGTCTCTGCTTTTAGCCCATCCGCTCACCCGGACCTTTAATGTGAAAAGCTCTTGCCGCTGTAATTTGTAGCCTGCTGAAACTGTGAGGAGATTCAGGGTAGGAAAATAGATGGCGGAATGTACCCAGAGGTTAGATAAATATTCAGTAAATAAGGCTGCTCTTGCACTTGGCAGGTTTGGTTTGATTAAAAGAAACTTCTGCGACTGATTTGTGCAGTCACACGATTAAATGAAAGCTGCTATCTCAACCTTCACTCATAAAATTTTTTTGCTGGTTGTTCAAGCTACTTACCTAAAATGACCTGAATCAACACATTTCTTGAGCTTTTGGGGACAACTTAATTGTTTTATGTTCAATCCACTTAAATTTGCAAAAACAATTAAGTTAACTTTATCGATTTGTGTTGGGACAACAAGGAATTGTGTGTAACCCAGTATTTTTTAAGTCCAATGAAGAAACGGGACTTAGTTAATTCCCAAATGCACTCTGCTGTGGCTAGAAGAAATGTGAAAGCAACAAGGACCGAAAATAAATAAAATGTAAAAAAAGTAAAAACGTCACATGCAATAGAAAAAAGACAGATTGCTCAAGAAAACCTGTTTTTTGTTTTGTTTTGTTTTTTGTCATAGTTACGATGTTGCTCATTACGGTTCAATACAGTTTTTACAAATCATCTCATTGCAACATATCTTTTATTTGTGGGACTGAGCAATTCATGGCATGGTCTTGACTCATTTAAGCTTTTCAGAATTGATAAAATACCATCCCATGTATATACTGTACACAGACACATTCGGCCCAGAACCCAGCATTGTTTGGATGTCCAGTAAGTACACCAGTAACTAAATATATTTTCAAATATTATCTGTCTTTCTTGTTTTGTATCTTTGGATTTGTCTTAAAACTCATAGTGTAAATTCTAAGTGAACCAGAGGCCTGTTTCACAAAGACTGTTTTTTTTTACCCAGGTAAGTTTGTGTTTGAGCAAACTCTGAGTTTTTGGGCTTGAGAAGGAGGATTGGTTTTGACTGGGTTTTGTCACCATGTTATCTGGCACTACACAGCTTACCTTATTTGCTTATTTGTTTAATTGTTTCAATTCATATGCATTTTTTATTGTCAAATGTGTAAATTTAGGTGGGCTTACAGAGAATTACAATGAAATGAACAATTACCACCCCCACCCCCCAGAGAGAAAGACACACAAACACATAGACACACACACACACAGACATACACACACACACAGACACAGACACACACACACACACACACACACACACACACACACACACACACACACACACACACACACTTATCTTAAACAATTGTATGAATGTCTATTCTAGTCTATAATATGCTAATGCAGTGCTCAAGAAACACATTATTGAAAACAGTTAAAAGTATTAATTTCTTTAAATCTAAAAACTATTAATCAAATATTGATCTAATTTCTGTCCATCACTTCAGGTTGATGACGGTGACCTAAGCTCATCTCCCTCATCACTCAACACCGAGACTGAAGCACAGTAATTACCAGCCCCAAACTCATCTCCACTCAGACCTCAGACAGAGACTGTCCACATGCAGCACTAAATCCCTAACCAGATGTCACAGTCTACATCTTACTAGGTATCTGCGTATCGAATGGCCGGCCAGAACTGTGTGTGCTAGGAACAGCAGAAAGGTCATATTAGAACAGCTGAGGACAGAATTTACATTTCTCAGCTTGAAGCCTTCGTTCCTGAGGATAATGCAAGCCGATTGCTTTGTTTATTCAATTGCCGAATGACAAAAGAAGTTTCTTTTGATCAAGTAATAAACATTTCCAGACAAATTTTGGTATTCAGTTGTGCAAAATGTATTAATTAAACATTGTCATCAGAATGGTGCTGTCTGAAATAAATGTAACGACCTGGTGACACATGTGTGGTGTAAACTATCAGAAATGTGGCACCAGGACAGAGAGAAACGTATCCACTGATATTAGATTACATTAGCCTGCCCTCAAGCACAGGCAATGGTCCCGTCGAGCGATGGCCTTCTTTCTCCAGAGGAGTTTTAATTATGCTGTTTGGATTTAATTTCGCTCCACTTTGCTTTATGGAACATTTAAACTCTGCATACCAGTAATGTTATCTCTACAGTCTATGCATTACTAAAGTGATTAAAGAAAACTCCAAGCCAGAATGATCACGATCACGAATTTTCAATACTTCGGTTCACTACGTTTTCTTTCTAAGTCCACAATGAGATAGCATTTTAGTGAAGGAAAATATATATTTTTGAAAGCGTTCTCTGAAGTTATAAATTTGAAAATGCTAATTTGACATTGTAGTGCTGACTTAAAATGGCAACTTATGAAAACGATTACCTATTTTCAGTCATGCGATGCGGTTGTGGATCAGAGCAACTTTAAAACAATTTGTAACTTTTTGATTTAGCTTTTTTGATCGATTTTGCTAATTCGTATGAATTTGTACAATCTCATTCATACTTTTTTGTATGATTTGCTCGTATCCCAATGATGGGGTTTAGGGCTGGCGTTTATGGGCACACCTATTTTTAAAAATCTTACATTTGTGTTTGCATAAAATTGTATGCTCATCACTCAAAAAAATTAGCTGGTTGTCCATTTCCTTCGGCTTAGTCCCTTTATTAATCTGGGTTCGCCACAGCGGAATGAACCACCAACTTATAGAGCATATGTTTTACACAGCTTCCAGCTGCAACCCATCACTGGGAAACACCCATACAGTCTCATTCACACACATACCTGTGGATTCCTGAAAGGCCACTGCGACAAACAAGTCTACGCTTGATCCTGTGGGCCAGCCTGACCTCCCGCCAGTACCCTACCACACCTGCAGCTTTCCACGGTGGACGTCCAGCTTCTCCAGCCTCCGGCGCATAGACTGTAGCTCCACACAGAAAGTTTGGCCAGAAGAATAATGATTGTGCCCAACAGAGCCTTTTTTTCCCCCTTCACTTCGTCAATTGGTGAAGTTTTTTTCCTCGCCACTGTTGCCACTGGGTTGCTCGGATCGGGACTTGTGGAGCTGTGCTTCGGTGGATTTGCTCTTCAGTGTTTGAACTTTCAGCAGTGAAACTTAAACCACAATGAACTGAACTGAACTACACTGCACTTATACTCTGAAATCTGGACTTTACTAGAACATGTCAAGCTGCTTTGACACAATCTACATTGTAAAAAGCGCTATATAAATAAACTTGAATTGAATTGAATTGAACATACACTGCAGACAATTTAATTTAACCAATTCACCTATAGCGCATGTCTTTGGACTGTGGGGGGAAACCAGAGCACACGGAGGAAACTCACGCTAACATGGGGAAAACATGCAAACTCCACACAGAATCGCCAACTGACTCAGCCGAGACTCAAACCAGCGACCTTCTTGCTTTGAGGCGACAGTGCTAACCACTGAGCCACCGTGTTGCCCTGCTGATTGTTCAATCTACTTGTTTAAAATGAGCTGAATCAACGCAATTCTTGAGTTTTTGGGGGGAACATCTGTTTTATGTTTGATCCACTTGAATTTGCAAAAACAATTAAGTTAACTTAATCGAGTTGTGTTGGAACAAAATGAAGTAATTTTGTGGAATCAGCATTTTTACAGTGTAGTCATTTTTCTAAGAATACATAAAAGAGATTGGGCTGTATGTACTTAAGCCTGATAGTTTTCAGCTTTGATGTTATTTAAAATTTTGTAGGATTTTCTGATTGTCCGTCTTTAAAGGAATACATTTTGCCATATTTGGTGTAGCATGTTTCTCCTTTTCATTCGCTTTTGCAACTTCATACTCTTGTGTCACCAGTAGCAACATCTCCACCTCATTGTCCATCTGTTTAAAAAAACTGCTTTTGTTAAGTTAGAAAAAAGAGAAAAGTAAATAAATGACTAGTGGAAATTGAAGTGTCTTGCATTTTCCTTTACACATTTTAATGTTAAGAAGCAACTTATGTACTTTTGTATATGTTAGCACGGACAGAGAATGTTTTTAGACAAATTCAATTTTTCAATATATCTAAATCAGTGTAGGTGTAATCTTAGATCATATAGCTTCGCCGCAAGGCCCTGTGCATCATACATCAGATGAAAATATAGCGATTTGTCAAGCTAAACATAATGAGTAGCACCTGCTTCTCAGTACAATGCTGTACACAACCTTAGTCACACACTGTAAGTAGCCGCATACGCAGCGAGGGTCTGTCGCATTCTCTTGTGACAGAGAACACAGGTGGCGGTTCACTCAAGACCAGCTATGATAATCCCCACATCCCATGCCAGTTTGTTCCAACATCAGCTGGCGAGTTTGAAGACCTTGCATTGTAATTACCACAATTTACCTTTGACTTACACGCTGCATTCATTCTGAGCATTTTCAATCGAATGCGCTCTTAGATTGGACCATTGAAGCTGGGCTAGGGGAAAACAAACGGTTTAAGAAGAAGAACTGGTTTTAGTAATGATATGTGAGTCCTGCTTAGACAGAAGAAGGTGGTTTGTCTCATTAAGAAGTCTCCTGTTCCTCCGCCACCCTGCGGTGTTGAGACGGAGGTGTTAAAATGAGGTCTTGATTTATTAAGTACTAATTGTTGGTGTGAATGTCTCTGCTCTAGTCTGGTGCGGGTTACTGACAGTCTCCACTGAGTGTGAGCTTTTAGCGGCTGGCAGATTCATGGGATGAACCCCTGCTGAGGAAAGAATATTTTTGAAAAGTTGCAAAGTTGTTGCCACTCGAAAATCGCCCCTTGCGTCCTAGGGGGGTATTGTTTATTTTTTTCACCTCCAACAGGCTGGTGATTGATGAGACAGAAAAGAACAGAGAGAGAGAGAGAGAGAGAGAGAGAGAGAGAGAGAGAGAGAGAGAGGTGGACGAGAGAAACATAGGGGCCTAAAATAAGCCAGTCATGGGTTTTGGACTGCTCACAGGTCAGTGGCGAAGATGTGTTTGCAGGCCATCACATAGGCCACATGACAGGGATGGCAGGCCGTTGCCTGAGGACCAAAAAAGAGAGGCCCGCAGCTCTATTTCTGGAGCAGAAATTCAGCCATGGACACGCACTGTCAGCTCATGATGGATCAGGTAGTGGAGGCCTGCGACGGGTGGCCAGCAGGGTTATATTATTGCAGCACTGGGGTTTTAGGGACAACATTTCACCAAGCATGCACAGGCCCCATTCAGGGGCCCGACTGAGATCCAGATCATTAGATATCTGCGCTTTTATAGCTTTACTGAAAGAGTGTGATTGTGTCAGCAACCTGTAAAATTAGCTTTGTCAGATGTTACAAAACTCTTTCAAGACTGGTAAAACAATTACTTAACAAATGTGTGTTTTAGACTTCTTGATCAATCTAGCAAGATAAACATTATTTTAAAAGCTTATTAATTAAAGTTATACATTTGAAATTTTATTGGGGTTAGAAAGTTGGGTGTACGTATTTGTTCTAAGCAAATTAAAGGCTATCAAACATTTATATACCAAAAAATATTGTCAGGCATATTTATAACAATAATAGATTATAAGATTAAAATATTTCAGATCAAGGTGCAGCTTCAAAATACAAATGTGTCACTTCACATCCTTCAGATAGGTAGGTTTTACCCATTTGTCAGCAATGCATTTTTAATAATTAAAAGTAATAATTTAGTATGATCAATTATTTAAAGAAATTAAGATAAGAATGAGTAGGTTGCTTTAATTTAACAGATACATACAGACAAGCCCGAAATTATTCATACCCCAGGGTATTTCTGTAAAATTAAAACTATACTCAGCTGTTACCAATCTGTTACACTGAAGGACGATGAAACATTACATTATTTTTTTTTACACAAATTTATGCGGCCACCAAAACACAAGTGTTCATACAAGGTGTGTGTGTGTGTGTGTGTGTGTGTGTGTGTGTGTGTGTGTGTGTGGACCTTGTATTCCTTACATTGTGAGGACAAAATGTATACCACAACTATAGCAATACCAGCAAATTTTGACCTCATAGGTTAAGAATACACAGTCTGTACGGTAAAAAAATCATTACATCTATGTAATGATGTAATAAAGTTCCTTAAAGTTCCTACAGAAACCCACCAACAGCAGGTTGACCAGATGAAAACCAAACGATGACCACAGCGAGAGAAGCTGGTTTTTACAAATCTGTGATTTCTAGATTTTTGCATCTTTATAAATGTCACTAACTGTAATAAAGCTGGTCACCCACAAAGGACAAATGCACAAGAAGACAGGACATGTCCAGTGTGTGTACGCACAGAGAAGCAATATGTTTTCACAGATCAAAGCATGGCTTCCTCTTACAATCTCTCATTTAATACTGATTCTAAAGGCTGTGAGTGTGTCCGGGCCTTCTCCAGCACAGCTGCCGCAGCAGGTTGACTGTGTTCTCCAGGACTGAGCCAGGTTTGGAACAGCAGTGATGACCCCTGGAGTGAAAGTCTGCAGATCCCGTTACGACCGCCCCCCTTCAGCCGTCCGGCCATATGATTTATTTATCTGCTCAGAATTTACAGCTTGTGAAATAGTCTCAGTTAACAGCACAGAGCAGGATGTGCCGCAAAGCGGTGTCGTGGGGCAGGTGGAACAATAGAGGCCACTTCATGGGAGGTGCAAGACTGACCTGTGCGTACCAGCGTACCAGCGTAACAGCTGGCGTACGCGTTCCTCATGTCTGACACACCTCACTCAAGGAGGAGAGTATAAATCCAGGCAGTAAGGAGGAGGGGACGTGTCACATAACTGGTTGTCGTTTTTTTAAGACGTGAGGAAACCTCACTCGGCTTGATTTCTTTTTTGAAATACAGCAATACCATGAAAGCTTGTACAAATATTTATAGATATGAGCACACTTGGTATACTAGTGTCTCTGACCTCTACAACTCTTCAGCTCTGGCCAAAACAGAGATTTTTTTCAATTATGGAAACTTAAATCTGGATTTCTGTCATCTCTCTTGGAGAGATTTAGTATAGTATAGTAATGATTTAGTATAGTAATTAATATGTATATGCCAATGTTTATGTGTTTGGTCTTGGCAGCATAGATCTGCTACGCTGCTGCTGCTTTGATTATTGGCGCAGAGTACAGAGACTTGCCACTGTCATTATATTCACAAGCATGCTGTCTCAGAATTAAACTGCTGCAAAAATAGCATACATAAAGCCCCAATGTCAGATCTAAACACATGTGGAGCTGGGGTGGGGGTGGGTATCTGAAAATCCACTTTTTTTTTGCAGATTGCAAAAATGATACTGAGCTATTTAAATGGTTAGGAGAAAGCTCATTGGCTGCTGAGGTGACGGCAACCAATCACCTGTGCCATGCAGTTTGAAAGCAGACTGAACAGGACTTATTAGCCTGCATGTCAATAGAGTTTCATGACAGAACCTAATAAAACTCTCATGCTACTCTTCGGGGCTGATAATTTTACTAACAAAATATCTCACCACTTACTGAATTGCCAATTTGTGGCTAATTCATATGATTTCGTACAAAAATATTCATTTATAAATTCATATAAATAAACCTTAACCACACAGGTGAGAAATAGCCATTAATTTCAAGGTTTGTTCTATGTATAGATCAATATTCATGTACGATTTGTCAAAATGTCAAAAATTCATGTAGGTTGAACACACATAAATGTCTGCTTGTGACTGAACATTTCAAGTGGGAGGGATTTTACTGCAAGTAGGCTGGGTGACCTCCAAGTGGGAGGGACTTATGCCGCAAGTGGGCTGGTTGCTATAGGTGTAGTCATTAATAAAACACAACAGGTTGGACCCTGTGTCATATAAAAGACATTAATAAAATGAAAACCCCAGGTTTGTACAGCCTACTTGGGGCTCAAGTCCTACCAACTTGAAGCTGGCTCTGACCTTCATTTATACCTTTCTCTAACATTCGCAGAGAGTTCCACTGACAGGTAATCTGACTTATTATAGTCATCTAAATAATGTGCATTGCAATCCCCCATTTTGGCCAACAAACATTACATACAGTATTATTATGATACAGTTAGCAGATTACCATTGATGGGCTCAAACTTTTCTGAAAAGGTGCTTGCAGAGATGCTGGAGAACATAAAGATCATAAAGATCTGTTTCAGAAAGTTGCTCACAAAGACAAAGATGGATAATTGTGGAGATTGCACACTCAGTTTTTATTATTTCTCAAAAGCAAATTTTTTCTTATTATTCTTGCCTGTACAACCAAAACTTTAGGAGCATTATAAGTTTAAGATGTATATGATTTATAGAAAAATTATTGACCATTAAAAAAAATTACAGATCATTACATTGTCAGCTTGACGGATGAGCAAATCAGTTGAATGCGTTATTTTACTTATTATATTAATTCTACTACAGTTAAGATTAAAGCAAAATCTAGATATTCATAACTAAATAATAACTTGTTATTATTAATATGTATCCTCTTTAAGCGTATTTGCTATATAATTATGTAATAAATGGTGAATGGATTTTTATTTTATTTATTTATTTTTGATGGGTCAGCGGGTGCATAGTAGAACCATATAACAAACCACGGTCCTCTGACTCAGTGTTGTTGTGAACTAGGCTCATGAGGTGAATGTTTGTGCTGCTGGTTGTGGTCTGGACACTGTGTGGGCCAAAGGTCATAAAGACTTTTGCCTCATAAATGTCTGCTCTGTGTCTGCAGGTCATGATCTCAGAGTGGTGGGGGAACGTCTGACTCTATGCATATATTTTAATGTAGTGGCTTCCACTGTTAAATATTAGTCTTTCTGTTCTGTTTGGCTGGAGAAAGATGCTGGTGGAGAACTGAATAGCTGCCGGGGAATCTGGGGGTGTAGCGTATAAAATCACAATGTTCACTGTGTTACAACATACACCCCTGATCTGCTGCTATAAAAAGATTAAACTGATGTGAAACAGGGATATCAATCTACAGTTATTCTGCTCAGTCGTCAGTGTTTTTAACTTTAACAAGTTGCCATTACAAGCTACCCACTGCGCCACCGTGCTGCCCTATGTTATATCAATATTAAAAGACAATTCAGTAAGACAACTATAAAATATGATAAAAATTGTTGCTCTTCATAATATTATTATTAATATAATAATAACAATAATAAACAATAGAAACCATTCATTCATTTTCTTTTCTGCTTAGTCCCTTTATTAATCAGGGGTCGCCACAGCGGAAAGAACCACCAACTTATCCAGCATATGTTTTACGCAGCAGATGCCCTTCCAGCTGCAACCCATCACTAGGAAATATCCATACACACTCATTCACACACATACACTATGGACAATTTAGCTTACCCAATTCACCTATACTGCATGTCTTTGGACTTGTGGGGGAAACCGGAGCACCCAGAGAAAACCCACGCAAACACGGGGAGAACATGCAAACTCCACACAGAAATGCCAACTGACCCAGCCGAGGCTCGAACCAGTGACTTTCTTGCTGTGAGGCGATTGTGCTACCCACTGCGCCACCACGTCACCCCAATATGAACCAATTTTTTGTAAATATTGCTTTACATTATAATAATAATAACAACGGGCCTCACAGTGGCGCAGTGGGTAGCACGTTCGCCTCACAGCAAGAAGGTCACTGATCGCTGGTTCGAGCCTCGGCTGGGTCAGTTGGCCTTTCTGTGTGGAGTTTGCATGTTCTCCCCATGTTGGCGTGGGTTTCCTCCGGGTGCTCCGGTTTCCCCCACAAGTCCAAAGACATGCGCTATAGGTGAATTGGGTAAGCTAAATTGTCCGTAGTGCATGAGTGTGAATGGGTGTGTATGGATGTTTCCCAGAGATGGGTTGCAGCTGGAAGGGCATCCGCTGCGTAAAACATATGCTGGATAAGTTGGCGGTTCATTCCGCTGTGGCGACCCCAGATTAATAAAGGGACTAAGCCGAAATGAAAATGAATGAATGAATAATAATAACAACAATAATAATAATAATAATAATAAAATTAAAGCAATATTTACAACAATTTAAATTACACTGATTACATCACGGAAAACTACATGGATTTCTATCAAATATGACATAAATTTTTTTGATTAATGTTAACTATAACAAGTTAATAAACAATTATGATTTTTTTATATTATTTTTAACATTGTTAAAGCAATAAACTGTATAGAACTCACTAATGAAACTATAAATAATACAAATAATAAATAATAATTTGAAAAAAATAACATTATAATATCATAATTTTTAACGTGTATTTAGTAAAAATATATTTACAACAACTTAAAATTATGTCCTGACACAATTAAATTACAAATTTTAAGTCAATCATTTTTATTGTTTAATTAATAGACACTAAAACTCACTGGATATTTTTCCAATAAATAATAAAATGCTCACAAAAAAGGCGCAAACTGACCTTTCTGATATAAACAAGAAGTAAACAAACAACGACCCGCCCCAAACGTCAACCCAAAGTGGGCGAGAGTTGGGGGGAGTGGGGGGCGGCAGAGTGAACAGACTAAAGGAAAACCAAGAGTGGAAATGTCATAAATCAGCTGGATTTTAGAATCTGATGACAAACCTAATTCCTGTCTGAAAAGCGCCGAGCCATCCCCTCCTGACTGTCATCGAAGCCGGCCTATAAACATCGCAGCTGTCAGTTAAACTCGCCAGGCCCGCGAAGGACATGCCATTGTACCTCTCGCATGCTCTCTCTCCGCTTTGGCCAATTCGGGAATGGGGGTGCTGGTGGATTCCAGTTTACATTTTGTCACATTCGACCCTACAAAACTCCACCCCGACAAACCCGATCCAGCGCTTCACCATCACCATCTGCTGAAGGGCATTGCTTCTTTAAAATCACTTCATCCTCCAATTGCTTCTAAAACAGGTTGTGAAAACTTAATATGGAAACACGGGTGATGGTTGGATTCTAAGAGGAGGGAAGGGGGACGAGGGGGGGTGAACATGCAGTGCTAAATGTTACCACTGCGAAAGGTGAGTAGAGGAGCTTAAGCACTCAACAAATGTGCCCTGCTGCTGCCAAGCACACACATACACAACACTGATCGCGGTAATGAGATATAGATGTATATATGTTCTGTTAGAACAGATACACATCAAAAATATCTCTGAAAACTTTACAGTTCTTGCTAAACATTCGTTAACCCAAAAAAAAGATAATTAGCCTAGCTGTTAATACGCTCCCCCAGGGCCATCCAAGATGTAGATTTAAATAGTTTTAAATAACAAAAGTTAGTTTGATCACTTGCTTTTTATATATTTTAATAAGCACAGAATGTAAGGAAAGTAATGAATAAGGATGAGTAAGGAATAACTGACAAGAAGGCGTTGAATTATTGAAATTTAATGCACACCCGAGCTGGTGATTCGGCCACAGCGTGAAGCGGGTGTGTATTATTTTCTAATAATTCAACAGATGACGGTCAATTGTTCTGCTTACACTACGATTACTGTACCTCATAAACACATCGTTCAGATGTTGTATTTCAAGATATTTGTCGTGTTTTTATTCTCAAACTGCTTCTTTGTATAGGACGAGTTTTTTACACATCTCAACCAAAGCCTATTATTTTGTTTTGTTGTGAAAGTCTGTGAAATTTATTTAATATTTAGGTAATATGGAACTGTCATGTGGTCAACTTGAGTGCATTTAACTGAAAATAATTGTACTGGTGTTCGTATTGATCTTTGATGGGGGGGGGGGGGGGGATTATTTAGGTTGGTATGGTTTCTTAGATGTCAAATCAATGTACATGAAATTAAATCTATAGCACAAATGCATGCAACAAAAAACTAAGTTGCTGTATAGCTGAACCTTAAAGTCACTATGAAATTAAAATATGCTCTTCTTATTTTTATATTATTCATATAGTAGTGCTTGTTATGAATAAAGTATCTGAGAACGTCACTATTTTGTAAAAATGAATTTGCCCTTATAATCTTTCATCAAACACCATGACCTCTGAAACGACTTTTCTTCACTTATGATCATGTGGAATGCCTTTCGAGAGGGACTGCTGTCAAGTCTGCAATGTGCACAGGTATGGATATTGGTTCTTGAAGGGGAACTCACAATAAAGTGGGATCTTGTATAGAGTAATTCTGCGTTCATGTGAACCGGTAGCAAACCCTGTGGTTGGGGACCTCTGTCGTAGATCCTTAATCTAAAATAATCAGAATCTAACTAGCTAATCAAAAACAAGCGTTCAACTATCTCGTAGTATAATGAAACTATTTATTTTCAAAAAAAGGTAGACACCCATCTCATTATTATTATTATTATTAGTAGTAGTAGTAGTAGTAGTAGTAGTGGTAGTAGTAGTGGTAGCATTAAATAGTTCCTATGTTTTTACAATATGTAAAATAAGCCTTTGGTGTCTCTAGAATGTGTCTGAAATTTTAAATACCCATCAGATCATTTATTACACCCTTTTGAAAATGTAAATTTTGGAGTCTGGAACTTTTTCCTGTTTTTAGCTTGTGCTTTTAAATGCAAACAAGCTGATCATTGATTTATTCAAAACTGTAATACATAATGTAGAGTTTTTGGATAGAATTTAGTATATGGAAAGTTTTTTCCTAATAAATGAACAATGACATTTAGAAAACAAAATGTAATTTAAAGGGTTAAAATTAATGATACATTTTTTTGGTAGTTATCTGCAGGACTGATGTTAGTAAAGAAATCTATGCCAGTGTACAGGGGGGTGGGGGTAAATTGACTATTGACCCTATGGCACTTTTGTTGCTTGACTGTTTTTTTTTTCTTTTTCAAACTGACACAGGGTTTATTCATTATTAATAAAAAATATATAGATTGAAGTAAGACAACAGGCTCAACAATATTTCATCCTTAATTTTGATGCGTCACACTCAATATAGATGCCAAAAAATTGAGCAAGCACAACCTTGGGGAAAAAAAACAATCAAAAAATCCCCTAATGTCAATAGTTACATACAATCAAAAGAAATGAGAATCCAACAGAGCCATTTTGTTTCTGTGGACAGACTCTACAGAGAAACTCTGTTTCCTCTCATGCAGAGGGAGTCTAGAGACCCGGCTAATTGCAGCTTCCTTCAACTTAAAGTGGGACATAAATGCTTCGAAGAATTATGGCTTGGAATAAATTTGTAACAAACTCCAAAATGGGGGCTTCCACCTCATCAGCTCTTTGGCCTCTGCATTGGACGCGACACGTCATAAATAAGCAGGCGAATGTCACAGACGCTGCTTCCTGCCTAATTAAATCAACGTGTGCTGTGTGATGCTGTGAATGCCTGCTGTTGTGTGTGTACCATATGTACAACAAATGCACAGACATCTTGCCACAACACACACACACAAAGGTCACACACGCGCACAAACTTCCTGCCTGCATCTTTCTCAATCACACCCTGACAAACATACAAGAATAAACCAGTTCCTGATCTCTTAATAAGCAACTATACTTCAGCCCATTTCTCATCGCAAGACAAGCCTTGACATTTCATACAGCACAAAAGAGGATTTAAAACCGCAGCCAGTGCTACTTTGGGCACTTTTTTCATGTAATAAATAAACATTATCAGAACAAAAGAAACCCTGAATATGTGATTTATTTGAATTCATATCAAGGATGTCTTAAATAGGCTTAATTCATTTCATTTTTATTTCATTCATAATTTATTTCATTTCATTTAGATGATTAGTGAGGAACGTGATACATGGAAACTCACTGTGTGATGAAGCCTACAGAATAAGGTATATAGCCTCAAAACTGAAGATTGGCCTTTTGGTCCATTTTTGTATCAATAAGTAAAATCATACACACACGATTTCAATATCACATAAGGACTGTTTTAATCATGAATAGCATGTGTGTAAATGTTATAAGGAGTTTATATAACAGTTCAGTAAATTTTGCCAACAAAAATATAACCTCTGAAATCATTTAGACCTATTGCGTGACTCCAATCAACAGTCAGCAATGTTTCCTTTATGAATGAATATGGTGAAGCAGTGATTCAATGATCCATTCAAATAAATAGTGCTTACTTAACCAACCATTTGAATGAAACAACTGAATAAAAGATTTTTCAATTAACATTTAGCAACACCTCCTGGCAGTTTAAGTTTGTATTTAGAGCAGTAATATATATATATATATATATATATATACATACATTTAAATACATTATATATATATTTATAGCAAAACACATTTTTTTTTTTATGTTTTGTGCTGCAATAAATGCTCTGTGAATCTACGTGGTATACCTTAAATGCAAGTTTTGGAAAAAGAAAGTCATGGCTGTTGTAGGCCATGTAGTTTACGGTTAATAAATTCTGTTGAATCGGAATATCTCTTTCTAAAAGTATATTTTGTAAATATCTACTCGATGAATCTTTCATAATAATGACTTATATTTTAATTTGATGGTATTTTCACTCAAATGGTATTTGCAATAAATCAGATTAATTGCAACATTGTGTAACTTATTAGATTAAAATGTTTAATCAAATGACGGTCCTTATTCATACAATATACATACACTCAGTCAGGTACACGTATAATCCTCAATCTCGTATCCTTCTCAAATCTTAAACAATCCTGATAAAATATTCATCTCTGTTAGGAAGGCTTTCACTACCAGATAAATGTCCCAAAACACTAAGCTCAAAAGCTTTAAACACACACAAACACCAGGCTCAGAAGATATCAGTCAACATCTAAATACTCTTGTCTAAGCTCAATGCTAATTGTATCCATCGTCACCTGCGCTGACCGAGATGTCCCGCCAACACAACGCCAGTTTTGCAGAGGCTGGACAGACCAGCACTAGGACAAATGGCTGCCATTGTTCTCATTCTCTACCACAGCAACTCCATTGTCATTTTTGGGAGGGTGATTGCTGTAATAGCCTTGTAATTGGCTTTAAATGGATTAGGACTGAAGCACGGCAGTGAAAATCTGGACCGCATGCAGCGACACAACACATAGGCAGAGCTGGACACAAACAGTCTCTACAGAAAACCTCAATTTAGTGGCGGTTCAGACGGTTTGTAAAGGAAACGGTGGAAAATTTCCGTTAATCCTTTATTTGTGGGGTAAAACGTAGTGTGACTAGTACCACATAAAGAGTGCCACACTATTTAATTGTATTTAATACAAGAAGAAATCCATTTACCACTACCACATACATTTGCACAACACTGTAAAGAGGTCTGTGGTGGACCAGCCTGATCTTATTAGCAAACCTATTCATTTATATTGTTTTAACTCAATTTTGTGTGACATACAGGAACAAAAATACAATATGAACAAATTAAAAGGATCTAGAATATATGCATTAAAAAAATCCCAATTATTTATTTGTTAAAATACAATAAGCCCTGCTTTTTAGCACTTTTTGCTTGCTCCAACTGATTGGTGGATTTTTATGTTGTTGTTCCTTTTTTGTTTTGCTGTAACTTCTGCTGTAAACATCCATAAACGGGTCTGAGTTGTTATTGTTATAATTAGTTGTGACTGTTATTATATAAATTATAATATAATATAATATTAGGGCCTCACAGTGGCGCAGTGGGTAGCACGTTCGCCTCACCGCAAGAAGGTCGCTGGTTCGAGCCTCGGCTGGGTCAGTTGGCGTTTCTGTGTGGAGTTTGCATGTTCTCCCTGTGTTGGCGTGGGTTTCCTCCGGGTGCTCCGGTTTCCCCCACAAGTCCAAAGACATGCGCTATAGGTGAATTGGGTAGACTAAATTGTCCGTAGTGTATGAGTGTGAATGGGTGTATGGATGTTTCCCAGAGATGGGTTGCAGCTGGAAGGGCATCCGCTGCGTAAAACATATGCTGGATAAGTTGGCGGTTCATTCCGCTGTGGCGACCCCAGATTAATAAAGGGACTAAGCCGAAATGAGAATGAATGAATGAATGAATATAATATCATATGTGTATGCATACCTTTAATGAACAGGAGCTAACATGCTTTATGCTAATGTAATAATATAGTAATAATTATTATAATGTAATAATAATAGCCATGTTTTAATTAAAGATTGTAGAAAAATACATGTTACAACAAATCTAATGCTCATTTAAATCTCCTTTAAATTCAGGGTTGTGTATACAGCATTCTCAACAGAACTTCAGAAATATTTTTTTAACATGAACAAGTAGTAATAGATGAATAAAAGTAAGTGTTCGTCTTAGTGGAAGAGAGAAGTCCCGTCAATTAAAAGACCGTCTCTCACTGGGGCTCTCCTTACTGCAGTAAATTTAACTTGGCATTCCTTTGTATGGAGCAGGTGTTTGGGATTACTGAGCAAACCCTGTGTCTGAAGAAGGCTTGGGAGGAGGGAGTGTGCTCACAGAGATGGAAAAAAGGTCCAGGGTGCAGTTGTTCCGGGACATATGAACTTAAACTTCATGCCGTTCCTATATTAAGATTTGTTTCTCTCTCACAATTCATTCTGGAATGATCGGTCTTGCTAGAGATACATATTAGTGGACAAACAGTTTTTTCTGTGTAACTTAAGGTTTTGTGACAGCAGCTATATTTCCAAACTGAAATTGTAAATTGAAAATATACAGAATGGACACATGTATTTCTGTATGTCTTAATACCAGCCTTTGGCAATAGCCAAAAATACATGTATGGAAAATTTGTATGGATCAAATTTATAGATTTTTTTTATGCCACAAATCATTAGAATATCAAGCAAAGATCACGTTCTGTGAATATATTTTGTACATTTTCTACTGTAAATATATCAAAACGTAATTGTTGATTAGTAATGTGCATTTCTAAGAACTTTTTTCAAAGTTTCAAAGATTTTCTCAATATTTCGATTTTTATGAACCTTCAGATTTCAGATTTTCTAGTTAGACGCATCTCAGCTAAATATTGTCCAGTTCAAACAAATCATACATAAATGGAAAGTTTATTTATTCAGTGATAAATTCATTTTTTATTATTAATTTTTATGACTGGTTTTGTGGTTTATGACTGATTTTTTTTCTATCTAAAAAATGTTTTTACACTCACAGTGGGTGACTTTTAAGTCAAGCCAAAAAAAGGAATAGCAAAACTGCAATAGAAACAGCTGGCGTACGTTAAAAGTCACATAGGGTAGGGTGATGTTGACCAATAGGGCATCATATCATACGAAGTCTAATGTGAAGCATCGTAATGAATGATGCCTTTGAGGCTTTAGGGCACAGTGAAAGTAAATACCTGTTTATAGCTAAACAATGTACGAGCTGCCCTTGACTAGACAAAATGCTTGGGAGAAACTGGCACCAGTATGACAAAGTTACTAAGTCCTTGTTGCTTCTGTGTAGTAGATAAATATCAATTAATTTGCTTTGATTTATTTATTTTTTTAATATAGGCCTATATACATTTTGTGGAGTCCTGTGGATAATTTTGCACTGTGCATCATCTATCAGCACAACCCTAATGTCACAAGATCTATCATTAAGTATACTGTATGGTTATGCCTTTATTCGTAAAAAAGAAAAAACAAAAAGAAAACTTTAATGTGCATAATGTACATTTGGCAGTTGTTCTTGCAAACATATCAGCAACACAACATGAAATAAATGTAAGTAATAATAAATAATTAAACAGAAAGCTAACAGAAACAATAATGGCTGAATGTAACCTACACTAAGTTAAGTCTCAAGATGGTGCCAAACAGACAAGACTATAAATATGCATATAAATGTATGTACCAACAGATTCAAACCATCCGGATGAGTCTGTCATCAGTTTCAGCAGTTGCTATCTGAGAAACATACCTTGGCATATTGTGATTGACCAATCAGAATCAAGTATTCCAGAGAAATGTGTAATAATGTTTGGATAACAAACATCCATCATCATGATTTTTACAATGATTTATCACAAATATAAATAATTTTTTTAGCAACAGTTAGAAAATATTTGCAAAAGTTTTGCACAAATCTGTAGTGGAAACCAGGCAACAGAGAATGATAAGTGAACCATGACTAAAATACACACATTATTTATTTTCTAGGTCTGGACCAAAACCACCAAGAGAACACACATTAATTGACTATAAAAGTGCCCTTCAATTCGAACCTTACTCAGAACAGAAAATATCTCTAATCGTGCAATTACAACAGACCTTCCCCTTCACTCTTTCACCACCTGCTTTCCGTGCCAACAGAACAAGAGTGTAATATAAGGATGCTAAGCTAGCCATAACGTTTATTGTTTCCTTTAAAAGCCTCTGAGACTGTGAAACAAAAGCCGCACACTAATTCCCGGCTATCCTCCTGCTCGCTGCTGTGAGAAACAAAGTGTTAAAGGGTTAAACTCAAACTATCCTGAGCTACAAAAGGCACATGGGTTGTCAAGCATATAAGGGAACACACACAAAGAGGTATTTTCATATAGCAATCACGCACCCAACAACTGCCTGCATTTCACGGACTTACAAGAGCTTTACCTTGCAATCAAGAAGTCATCCTGCAAGACCATTATGTACAAAAACACCCCATGTTTAAGCACTAAAAGGGTGTGTTGATGCTAACTACGTCAGACGAGGCAAAGCAATCTGCCAGAGAGTTTTCAACAGGACCGCTACAATGGATTAGTTGTATGACAATAGCATTTCGCAAACATGATCGAACGCCATTTTTACCCAAGTAACGACGATTAACATGGAGCTCTCTGGAAAGGCCAAACTGAAATTTCCATGAAAGCGATGGCCCAGGTGAGGGGTGGAGAAGAATGCAGCGGCTGTTCGTCAAACCTGCATTCAGACACGCACCCAACACATATCTGCATTCCTGACACATAGATTGATGAGCGGCTAGCATAGATGGCGAAGCACTGGCATGGCCTCCGTCAGGCCCAAACTCTACAAACACAATCTTAAGCCAGTCATCATAGTAACATTTTATGTGACAAGCATTATAAAGGTGATTTATTGTACGCATGTGTGTTGGCAGAATATTTCCCAGAATATTGAACTGGGGGGAGGGGGGTTCTGGATTAGCTCTGCATTTTCAAGCCGTCTGAATGATGGCTGTTCGCGCGGTCCATCTATTGACCGTTAAACAAACTTCCTGTGAAAATAATGAGCGGAACAAATCGAACTGCAAAATGTGGGCGTAGAGGCCTAGTCGAGGAATGAGGAGGTGCATTGGTTTATAGAGAGGAGGAAAAGCGTGCCTAAAGCTGTGTGGTGTTTTTACAGGCCTATATTATTTATGGCTTGGGGATTTACTCAATCATCGCTGCACTGATCATACAACCGAAACAATTTCTACAGGTCAATACTTTACACTATAAATACTTTAGCCTTGTTAGATCATTTCACAAAGGTGAGGTATTGTCAATCATAATTTTAGTGAACACGGCTTCAACATGTTGCTCCACTAAAACGATCATTAGGAATAAGAGCAACCGACATTTGCTAGCTATGCTGGCTATAGAGCCCTCCTCATTATGTATAGTGTGTCTATGCCCAAAACTGTTTGATTTAGGGTTTATTTTATTGAGAAAACAAAATGGTCACTACATAACCCTCGTTCCCCGAGGGGGGAAACGGAAATGCTATGTGGAAACTTCCACTATGGGGATTTTGTCAGAAACCACTCACTCTGAAGAGTAATAAAACGGGCCAATGAAATGCCAATGAGTTGGTGGTGTCAGCGCACGCAGCTGGCAGCAATCACAATTCAATTCAAGTTTATTAACAATCAATTCGTGTTGATTCGTCAGGATCCTCAATCTTATATATTTAACATGGAGACTTTATTTACATAACAAAACTTGGGCAATCCCAGCTATTAAATTGACATTCTTCAATCTGTATTTCTTACTCTGATGTACTTACTGCCTATCGGAGTGAAACGGAGCTTCTCTGGCAAGAACAAATGTAGGACAGGACTTGATTTTATCAATCAGGAATTGACTGGATGGTTACCTTTTGCTATCGGTCGATTTCATGTGAGTGACAGGAAATTGTTCCACCCTCAAGCCAACAAACACTTTAACAAAGAGATCCTGTTGGAAGAGGAAGGCGAAATTATTTTGATTAAAGATTATGAGGGCACGTGAATTCAATTAAATACATTCAGCTATATTCCATTAAAAAATAATGTTTGATTTTATAGTGATTTAGGTAAATATCCAGTTAGTCAAGTCCAGAAGAAGCAAAGTAGTGCAGCAGTGCTCACCTGTTTTTCTACATCAGGGTGCTGCCCCTGAAAAATTCTTCCTGTCTTTCTCTTTATCTCTTAATCTGTGCACCATTACCCCATTAAAAGCCCCCCTTTTCCAGAGCAGGTTCTTCAAGTGATGTGTTTTGACAGCGCTTGAGTTTTCTGCCCCTTTCTCTGAACTTGACGTCTGGTTTTGGGGATGCCTGATTCAGTGTCTGCTTCAGCTACTTTTGGGATCTGTGGGACCAGGCCAGGCCGGACCTCTCTCATTAGAGAAGGAAGTGCCTCAGTGGGGCGTCTCTGTACTCCACAGGTTCTGAACCACAGGAAAAAAGAGGCCTGGCCCTGGACTCAGCTGTTCCCATCTGGACTTATCGTTTCATCAGAACTACTTGCTTTGAGAAGGTGTTGGTATCTCAAACATCTCTTTTGCTCCCTCCTGAGAAAAAGGTTCAAACACTTCCTTGTGACCTCAACATCTTTTTTTAACTGAAGAAACTATTTATCGGTTTTGAAAGGCTTTACTTGGGCCCACCTTATTTTTCTATGCAGAAATAAATAGCTTTCTGAGAATGTGCAAAACTGGGAAGATTGGGAATAAAGAAGTGTAGTAAATGGTTCAAAACAATGAATGGCTTCAAAATGGTTTATGTGTTTTTAATAGCTAAAATGAGGTGTCATTTATTCACCTCACAATTATAACACTAAATACTGACAAAATGTAGAAATTACTTTCTGCAGTCCATGAATAACTACCAAAACTACAGACCTTGCTGAGGCATATGTATTGTAGTACAAGATGCATGGAGAAAATAAAATGGTGGAACGTTATTACGCGAATACAACAGAGCTCTTGCCACATATATGATATCCTTGTGGTACTAGTTATTTTCGGCACATAAAAATAAATCACAAAGGAAATCATACCTCTCATTCTGTTTACATCACAGATATGGATTATTTGTACGACATCCTTATTTTAAATTATTTCTTTAAAAAGACCAACCCATAACTTAACACACACTAGACAAGTTCGGAGAAAGGTGGATACATTATTGTAACAGGCAACTTTGACACTTTGAAGAATCTAAACCAACTAAACATGACGGTGAATATCGAAGCTGGCCTTATTTACTCTCCAGTAAAACCACGAGGCAACAAAGTAACTTATTTGACGTTTAAATGTGCACAGTTGCATAAAACATCTACAGGTATAGCCTTGTTAACTCTAATTTCTTACCTATATAAACGTGTGACTGCGTTAACTCAAACCCCGCCAAAGTCCTTTAGTTTATTCAGAAGTACTGCACTCGCATTTAGGCATGTGTTTAGAACAATTTGATGGGTTTGTGAATCTGACAATCAGACATTAATTATTATTAGTTATTCATATTGCTGTGCAAGGATTCACTGGAGATCCTGAAGGGGCCTGGGTAAGACTGACGTTTTAAATGTGGAAGATTATTTCTGATTGGGTACATTTTATTCCAATAATATGTTTTTAAATAGGTTTGCAGGTACGAACGACAGAATCAGAAGTAACATTAGTAAGCGACTGAAAATATAGAAGCAAAAAAGGGAGAAAGAGTTGTTAAGAGTACCTATTTGCAACACTGTCAAAGAGACAGATAATAAATAGTTAATTATTAAATCAATCTTTAGCCATACTTGTGTATTGAGTTTCTATAATACACAGTAAACAAAAAAATGCTCTGTGTTTAAATAAGATGATGTAATCTGGTACACTGGTATTATATATAATGTAATATATATAATAATATAATAATATATAATGTTCTTCACAGAGAATCTTCACTTACAGTATTTACTCACACTACAAGATCAGTGCTTGTTGAATCATGTGGAATAGAAACACAAGAGGGCAATAGTTTACAACAAATCTAATTTTACAAGGCCATACTTCAAACCAGCTGTCCAGATTGTCAGAAGAAACACTTCCGATTTTCCAATTAAACATCTTTTTTTAATCACCATTTCGGAACTTGAGTGTCAGCATAGATCAGGTTTTGTTCAGGCTAATGGGATGGCATTGCTTTTCTGAAAGGTCAAGTATTTTGTCAAAATCTCTCTGTCAAAATCTCTCATTTTCCTACTGTAGCCTACCTGTCCATTCTACTTCATTGTCTCATGTTTACAGGCTGATTTTTTAATTTTAGCAGAGTTTTGTTTCAAAGTACTAGACAAATAAATGCGCATAATTTTTGGAAATAATGTCCAGAGAGATGGGGATGTGCCAAATTATGAAATCATGCACTCTTTGATTTGAATATGCACTTGGAAAACAGGTGTTTCTAATACAGAGAGATGTCTCCACGGTCTTCTACACCGTTTACTTTCTGATGACGATTCAGATATGATATTTCATGGCTGGACCGAGTGCATGATGGGAAGTGATCTGAGAAAGAAGAAAAATAAAAGAAGAACAGAGAGAAAAAGAAAAAAAACTTTACTCACTTCTGAAGACATCCATGTAATGGATGCTGATTGTGCTTTTAAATCAATGAAGCCTGTGCTTGGATAATGAGGACCAAAGCCCAGACATGAGAGAAGTGATCATAAATACATACTGTAAAAGTATTAAGAGCAGACATATTAAAACCAGAAATGTAGAAATTACCCCATCCAGTGTCTAACAGATTGCTCTCTTCCATTCCCTCTTGCCCCCATTCGCTCTCTTTAAACAGGTGGCATTTATATGCATCACCACAGTGAAAAGATGAATTTGATCCACATGGCTTTCTCTTTCTTCTCTATATCAAAGTGAACAGCAGGATCAATCCATTTGTTTTTATACATTTATTTTAACACATATTGACTTTCAAATAATCATTTTCGGGTTCTCTTTATCTCAAGGCCATGATTATAATAGAGGGGAAAATAACAGGGCATGAGATATATTTGCATTTCATTAGTAAAAAAAAAAAAAAAAGGTTTCCCCTTTTTTTCTAAATGGATTTCAGATTATGAGGATGAGGACTTTATGTAGATTTTTCTCAATTTCTGTGTAAAAACATGTGCGTAGACATTTTTAAATGGATTAACCTATTCAAATATTCCTAAATATTCTCTCCGTAAGTCCAGATTTTGCCATGATCAAATAAATTATTGCATGATATAACACCAAAACCACAACCAACATCAACAAAACATGCACTTTTTCTTATTTTGTTCTTTAAAAAAAAAACGTACAGAGAACTTATAATGTTTATTTAATGAGCTTTATGTGCTTGGCACTTGTATTTACAGCCTAAAACAACATTTGATCATTCCTCCCACACTGATTTAATTCAACATCATACACTGGCCATATAATTGCTTAGCATTTAAATATATTCATTTACAAACACTCCAAAGCATATACCTTAATTACCTTGTCTTCCTATGGTTTTTATCCACACAACAATTTAAAACCTATGTGCTTTGCGTGCATTCACTATTGCTTATATGTTTATGTTCCACTCGAGATATGGTTAAGCCATTTCAAACCAATAGGCAATTTAGTAACAGATTGTCAGAAACATACAGAAACCCTGTTAATACTTCGCTGTCCTGAGGCTCTGAAAGAGTCAGTCAGTTTCCAACATTGCATCACAAACTTTCTGACAAGCATCGTATATTATCAACAAAACACGTCTGACAACATTTATTCACTCACAGTTTTGAGGATATGTTTTGTTCAAGCTGATGTCTTTCGTACATGTGGGACAGTTGCGGCTGTCATTATTGCACCAAATATGAATCCTCCACAGAATCCATCTACTAAAACTCAATTTAATTCAGTTCTGTTTTGTACACTGTTGAGGTCGGCAGGTCAGCAACAACAACAGTCAAGTTGGATGGATAATTTTATCTTGTGTATCCATTTGCTTTGAAGCCATTTAATTTGAGAGATAAACATTTTAACTCCATTTTAGTCTGATGAAGCAGTGAGATGATAAAAAGTCCACACAGAACGTCGCTAATGCTTCAGACATTTTGAATAATAAAACTCTGAACACCCAGACACGGCGAACATAAAAACTGCAGCAGCTGTTCGTGTTCAGTATTTTGATCTGTTTTTGCTTTATTTTGCTTTTTCAATTGCTTCAAACCATGTGCATGGACATCTGCGAAGAAGAGCCATACTGACGGCCGTCACAGCTGCCAGCCCCCTGTTGGCCACCAGTTGGGTTGCCTATCATATGCATACTGTCCATGCCACCATTAGACAGGTACTGGCGTTCAGCAAAAGCTCCGGCGGAGGATGAGGAGCACAGTAAGCCACCCTGAGGCTTCTCCGGGCTGGCAGCCAGGCGTGGTGAGGCCGGGAAGTTGTATCCATACAAGTTATAGGGATTGTGAAGGGAAAAGGCGTTATATGTGCTCTGTTGCACATGATGATGGCTCCCAGAGAACATATGAGTGGAGGACGGGGAAGAGCCGGATGAAGCCGATGACCCAGAGGCAGAGCTGGCCCCTGCCTGCATGACGTACTGCAGTTGGGACGCAGGAAAAGAGGCCAGCTGACTTCCATACGCATCCATCTTGCCCCCGCCGCTACCGCCGCCACTGTTACCAGCAGCCAATGAGGCATGAGCTCCTCCCTGCATTCCTGCCGCAATGAGAGAGGAAGTCCTCTGAGGCAAGAAGGATTCAGAGGCCTGGGCAGAGGCTACAGCGCCTCCTGTGGTCTGGAGGCGGCCGTAGGATCCATCGGCCAATCCTCCATAGCCCTGCAGGGCGGCCATGTTGCTTCTGGCACATGCTGGGTACTCAGACAAGCCCAGGTTACACAGCTGGCTCTCCCTGCAGCCCACATTGAAGGTGTTGGGTGCCAGATGGAAGGTAGGAGGAGAGCAGGAAGGAGAGAGAAGGTGTGTCGCGCCGGAGGGGGATGGAGTACCAGTGCTGGAGGTAGTGGGAGAGGTGCCAGTGCTCCCTCCTGAAAAACAGAGTCAGCAAACATTCAGAAACATCCAAACCCCAAAGACACAGTGTGGAGACGTATGTTCCTACGCATAAAGACTAGAGGAGAAGAGACAGAGCCAGCTCTGAAAACACATGCACTGTCCAACAATCACACTGAGAGCGTATCTCTTATTTCATCCTGTGGACCGCGAGCAGTCACAGTGGCTCCTTGGGGAAAGCATTTCATCTGGTTACAAGAGAAGCTTGTTCAAACCTGGCAACAAGTGCCACGTATTAACCCATAAGAGAGCGCTCATCTCAGTCATATACTATGTAACTAAATGACTGTTCTTTAAAAGTTGATAAAGAAACCCAAAAAAATGAAAATCCTCTCATTATTTACATCTTAAAAGGGTTACAAAATGTTATTTTATGCATTGATCCTATAGAAGAACAATTTGGGGTTCCAAAACCTTAATTCCACCTCTTGGGTTCCAAAGAATTTTAGTATGATTATTATTTTAATAATCTAAAGAAATGTTTTACCTTTATCAAAAGGAAGGTTTCTATTGGTGTAAAACATTCTTCACTGTACAATCAATGTCAATAAAGAACCTCTGTTTTCAAGAGAGATCCTATATGGTTTAATAGAAAATATTTTCTAATAGTAATAAGGCACTTAATTATTACTGTTTTAAATAATACAAAGTAGAAAAAAATATTTTTTTATTGCAATAACAATAATTCCGAATATTACTGTATTTTTCTTGATGATTGTAAAGGGCTTCTTTAAAAAAAAAGGCCTCTTTGCAGATCTGCAGTGTCAGAATGATTGATTGGATGAGCACAGCATGCAGCCTGTTCAAATAACGGCTTGCCTCACTCATGCACATCAGTTGGGCTTATATCTTCTAGACTGAACCATTCAGTTTGTCCTCAGTAGAACCTTCTCAAACCATATGTATAAGAACAAAACATTCTTATATTCACTCTGATGAACAGTTTCCATCATAATTTCCTTCAAATTGCGAGGGAAGGTTTCTGTGACTACAAATCACACAAGTATTTAATATTGCAAAGGCTCAGTTTATGATTGGTTGATTGGCTGTTTGTTGCTTAACAATTGTTCTTTATATTCAAATGCAGAGGTTTTTCAAACAACATTGGCATCACAGTGTGAGGTTAAAGTTCACCAAAAAAAAACAACAACAACAACAAACTATTAAACTATTTAAAGTGATTTAATGATTTTAAAATACATAAATTGTTTATGTTTCTTGCACTGACTGTTTATTTAAAAAGACCTCAATGATTCATCAGGAATGACAGGTATTCATTTTTTTGCCTGTATTTGTTTAGTTTGTTTTGGCTCCCTAAATGTCAGCCATTGACTTGAACTTTAAGAATCATTAGAGCCATGGTTTCAGCTTAATCTTTTTAATGGTCTACTAAAGAAAAAAAAGTAACCTTCATCTTCCGACTAGCCTGAGGGCAAGCAAATTAATAATAAATTGTCATTTTTGGCTGAACTATCCGTTTCCCCCTTGTGTAAGATGCTGCTTAACCTGGGGTAAAAAAAGTTGGCTTTAAAAACAGATAATAACCAGAGGATAAGCTTAGTGTAAAAAAGCTAATTACATGTCTTGTTAGCAACAACCATTTCAGAAACACTGTGACAAATGTTCAATGCAAATGTGGCTTGAATTTGATAATATGCATGTCTGGTCAACAGAGGCCTTACTCTCTCAGTATTACAGACAGCATTTGGGCATATGTTCATAGAAAGGGAAAACAAAAAAAATTCACTGGCACATACGCGCAGTGAATAAGTCAAACACATGGAACTGAGTGATAGCGGTGGAATATCTACCACATATTTCTTTATTAATGAGAAATTGGCCAGCACTCAGTTTGTTGTTTTGAAAATGTAGTCTGATCTACGGCTCGGAAAGGGATAGGAACTATAATATTCAGAACTCTCTTGGCTGAGGCTCGGGCCAGCTCCATATGCGTTCGATAATACAACTGAGCTGAGTTCTGGTTCTGTTCTGCTGGAGAAGAGAAAGGAGAGCTCGCGGTGATGTCATGTTTTTCCCCTGTTGTCAGGCTTTGGTGAGAGAGGCTTCGGCGGTGCTTGGAGAACAACTAATGGAAGAGGGAGGGCGATCAGTTTGGGGCTGCGGGGGTGTGATGGTGGTGGAGGGGGGGGGGACATTTTGTCAGCCGTGCGAGAACTTTAATTAACATTTAATCCGTTTCGAGAACTTTGTGATGACAAACAGATGTCTACTCAGACAAAATACTGTGCTCACATTACTCTGACCTTAGGACGAGGGCAAAAAAATTGTTGGATCAACATTTGATCATCTGGGCCATAATGCTAGCTTTGAGTAAGAGACATCGATCAGACACTTGCGAGAGCCAAATTTATAGGAAGATGTTTACTTTTAAATGATTCAATTTGACATGGTTTATTTGCTCTCATGACGTTTCAAGCTTCAAAATGATCATAAAATCATAATGAGCGCATTACTCCGAGACTTCTAAAGGCATACAAAAGCTTTGTGTGAGAAACGAACTAAAATATATGAGCCAAACTCAACCAGTTTGATTAATGAATGAATCATCCAATTTAAACAAACTTTTACATTTAAAAAAATCTGATTAAAAAAATCAGTAAAATTGTAAATAGTAGCTTATAATAATACATGTTTTTTTTTAAATAAAAATTTTTTGTTAAATATAATTTGCATCTTCTGCTTGTTCCACATAAACTATAATACGGCTTTAAATTTTAGGATGAACTGTCCTTTTAAATCTGTAATCATTTTGCATTTCAATATTCCATTTCGAGATTAAAAATGAAAGCTGTGGAATTTAATTTTTAAGTCTGTCTTTTAAAAGTCAGGAAAAAAATGATGTTGTTATTCCCACATTACTATTACTGGATCACTGATCAATGATCTATAATCATTACTGGATTAATCAATGTGCTGAACCTGAGAAATGAATCATTTCATTTACTGAAATAAACATTCATTGCAGATGAGATCAATCAGTTCAAAAAGAACAGACTGAAGAAAAAAAATGTTTATTTACAACCACTTTTATAATACATTATATATATATAATAACTATTACACAACATTTAAATATATATAAAACATTTAAATATATATAAAAAATATTTATTTATTTAGTCTGTTTTTTTCACATATGGCTTTAAATTTTAGAGTCAGATTTAAAAGACTGAGGAAGTGAAATAACATTTGATCTTTCAAACAGGCACATCGATAACCTCACTCTTGGACACAAAAACCCAAGATCGTCCAACCCGTCCCACCCATTGTACAGCTCATTCATAAATCCACCATGGTATGTGATTATTGTGGCCACAGTAACATTAAAAATGATTTATGAAGCAACAGCTCGCAATCCGAAGCTACTGTTATTTAAGTAGGCATGTTAAAAACATCTACAAACTCGCATACCTTGCTGCTTCTGCATGTTGGTGAAGTCCTCGAATGTCAGCGTCCTCACCGGAGGTCTCCAAAAAGCATACGTCTCCATTATCGCCTCCAGCCCAGTCCTGCATGGGGGACAGTGGCAGAAAAAAGCCGGAAGAGGAGACGTGAGATGGCAAAGGGAAACAGGTGAGACAGTCCAATTATGCACATGAGACAGCGGCGAAAAAGGGAGAAAAGTCAGAGGGGGAGTTGGAGGAAACTGGAGCCCGTAAAAAGGAGCAGGTTTTTACTGTGCACATAAATCTGGCTGATGTTTCATCTGTGCTGCGTACAAGGCTCCCCTTCCTGTGTGATTTACTCCTCTCTGCAGCGCTGCCTGAACCGGCCCTCACCGTGCAGCTTAAGCGGCTGTAATTCTCTCCTCTTTTCTGCTTGTTAGTGAACCGCTCTAATGACTTCAGCACTGGCTCAGACTGAATCCAAATACTGCTCACCAAAAGAAAGATGTAATGTATCATAAATAAGAGTGATTGTGATGTACATTAAAATGCTGATTTGTGGCTTGGTTAGGCACAACTGATCCCATTAATTATGGCAAGCCATTTTAATATTTAATATATATAATATGTACTAGAATGTAATGTGGAGGAAAATGTAGGTTTTCCATTAATTGTGAATTGCATTATAGGATGTTGATCTCTGCTCTGTGGACATTTGATGTTAAAAATTTAACTAGCTTAACAAAGTGACTTTTATTGACATTTTAGTAGTTTAAAATAATATAAACAGTAATATACAGAGAAGTCTGTAAAATAACAGAAAATGTACTGGCAGTTTATTACAAGGTTTTTGTACAGTAATATACAGCACCAACCCAGACAATATATGACTTTAAACTATTAAAAAAATGTTAATAAATGTCACTTTTTAAAACTTTTCAATGTTAAAAGTTGTTGGAAGAAAGATCAAGGTCCCATAATGAAATTAAAAGCCTAAATAAAAAAATAAAAATCTAAACTTGAATCACAAAATATGGAAAACTGCCAATTTACAAATATTTTTTACAGCGTACTAGTGTTTATTTATTAGATACTCATTGCTTATTCTTTACTGGTACCTATTAAATAGACACCCACACTTAGTCATTAGATACATCTACTTATTTGTTTGATTCTAATACCTACTAAATAGAAACTAAGTTTTATAATTAATGACTAGGCCATTTAAATATTAGTCTAATAATGCATTATACCCCAGGTTTGCATTATTGTATATTAATTCAATGAGTCAAGGACAATTATTCAATGAATTATGAAATATGAATTATTCAGCTTACAGTTACTACACCTAAAAACACTGTTTAAATGTTGAATTTCAAGACATTTGTCAGGTTTTTGTCCTCAAACAGCTCCTGTGTGTAAAACTAGTTACTTACACCATGTCTTACAATGCAACACTGCGACACACAATAAAAGGTATCTTTTCCATGTTAAAAGGAGATTTTGTCCTAATTACATTTTTCTTTTGTTTTTCATTCCTTTAAAACCTGTTTTAACACATTTTTTTATCTGTTTTTATTCATTTTTTTCTTTGTTGTTGTTTTTTCTTATACTTACTATGATCAACCTGATTACATGCCTTATTCAGTGTTAAATGTTACCAGTATGAATTTGAATAGCATTTCATTTTATGTTTATAGCCATATTGAAAAAAACAAGCAGATATTACCTAGCAAGTTTAAACAAAAACGTTAGAACTGTAAACTCAATACACATGTACAGTGAACAATATTAATGAGGTTTAATACTGAATAATTAGATAATAAACCTGTCCATGTTATTGGGAGTGCTGTTCTGCACATCTGAATGACTCCGGTATTTCATTTTTTCTGTCATGTCACGTCTGGTGCAGACAGACAAATTGCTTGTCACTGGAATCTTATTGCATCGCATGTTGTTAGAACACGGTGTTACACATCCCATACAGATCCTTCTGTTTTGTTTTTATTTTTGACTGTTGTAGGGTGTGAAGTAACTGAAGTCAGTCAGCGTAGTGATATGAAACCTGCCTGGAACTACTTAGCCATTCACACCTTAGAATGTTCATCAACCAATCATAATCAAGCATTCAAAAGCAACCGTGCTTAATAGTAATGTTCATAAGGAAACAAAGTCTCCATTGATAACATTTCAAATTAGAAATGAATACAATATCAAAGTCAGAGAAACAACAAGTTTGTAGTTATAATATGTATAGTTATATTAATATAGTAAAAGTTAAAAGTTATAATATGTGTAGTTATTCTGACTCTGATCTAATTTACTAATTTCTGAGTAGTAATGATTCCAATAGAAACAATTTTCTTTTACTAATATTACTAATACTCTAATACTATTACTTATTTATTTAATACTGGTACCTAAGCATTACTTACTGTACCAATTTAAAAGATACACATAATTCATTTATTCATTCATTTTCTTTTCGGCTTAGTCCCTTTATTAATCAGGGGTCGCCACAGCGGAATGAACTGCCAACTTATCCACCATATGTTTTACGCAGCGAATGCCCTTCCAGCCGCAACCCAACACTAGGAAACACCCATACACTCTTGCATTCAAACACATACACTACGGCCAATTTAACTTATTCAATTCACCTATACCGCATGTCTTTAGGCTGTGGGAGAAACCAGAGCACCTGGAGGAAACCTACACGAACATGGGGAGAACATGCAAACTCCACACAGAAATGCCAACTGACCCAGCCGTGGCTCGAACCAGCGACCTTCTTGCTGTGAGGATATCATGCTACTCACTGCGCCACGGTGACACCTCTAATGAATAGATACTAGTGTTTATTTTAAAAAGTACTAATATCTATTAAATAAATATCAGTACATTTTAAAATATATATTACTAAAGAATAAGCACTAATACCTAAAGTATAACCAGTAATACCAGCTAATGAATAAGTACTAGCACCTAATGGAAAGATCCATGAAAGAGCATGAAAATAGAAACTTTAAAGATGAAAAGATTGCATGTTAAAACTGCCATACAAAGATCATCAAATCTAACAAGCATTACAACTTAATCTGTGGTTTGCAATCCGAGATGAGAAGGATCCAGTGCATTTGTACTTGATTTTATTGAAGGAAAAAATATATTCTCTTGTTAGCATTATAAGGATATATGTGAGGGCTAGACATATATATATATATATATATATATATATATATATATATATACATACATCTTACTCCTGTATAATCTTTTCATCTCTATCTTTCTGCAATGAAAATCTAACGCTAGTTCATAAATCAGGCGGTCTATTGTTTGAAAAATGAAAAAAGATGTCTCAAATATCTGTGGCGATAATACTCTCCAGATGGAAGTGTGCTTTCATGTGCTGAGGGTCTGTCTCAGAGCTTTTCACAGTATATGACCATTTCTGACTTGCATCTTATAGAGACGGAGAAGTGAAATGCAGGCAAATGCAGAGATTGAAGGAAGAGAGAAAGAAAAGGAAAAAGTGTTCTTTTTTCTTTCCGCTGCCCTCAATCAGATCACAGATCGACTAGGTTTTCTTGGCAGCCGAATGAACGAGGGAGTGATTTTAATGTAGCGGGACGTGGGATTAGGAGGGATCTCCTGGGGTTCATATCCATATGAAAGGCCACTGGCGAGATTTGTGTGTATTTACGCACACAGCATGGACAATACGGAGTGAGGATAAAATTTCCTGAAATCTACCTGTTTCTCCCTGAGTCCCGGAATCCTTTGGCAAATGGGTTGCGGTCGATCTTTAGACGGGTAATCTGTTACGAGAGAACAAGTCCAAAACAGCCTTGTTTAATAATGTTTTGACATATTCAGATACTTTTAACATGTCAGTTTAGCAATAAAGAACAAAAGTCTTTTTTTAACTGATCTATGACATGGTTTTATTGTGGGATGTGCAATATATTGGTATCAAATTGGGTATCATATTGGATGTTTGTGCCACAGGAATTTAAAAAAGACTTATGAAATAATTTAGATGTTTTATTTCTCAGAATATCACAATATGTGATAAAAAGCCTATATTGTGGAATTTTGAGTGGATCTCTTACAATTTTACCTTTTTTCTTATAACTACCACTTTATGAGTTGGAAGAGATTAGAAAAAAAGCTATTTAGAAACTTACAATTTTGAGGAAATGTGCTGAATTAATGAGATGTAAACTTTTAAATAAATTTTAAATAAATATAAAAAAAGATTAAATTTTGAAATGTAAAATGTAGAGTTTTTACACCTTGCTAATTGCTTTTCGAATTTGTACAAATTTCTCGGATCTTTTTACATGTCAAATTAAATTTGCAAAAGCTACAAAATCTCAGCTAGTTAATATCTCAGAAATGTCCGAATAAATGCTGCAATTACCTTTTTTATGTATTTTATGTATATACAATTTTTTATAATTTTCTGGTGTTTTCTAATTTTCAACATTTTAGTTGTTTTGTCTATTGATTGTTATATGTCAGTATTGGTGAATACATGTCAACTAATACTCATTCATTCATTTTCTTTTCGGCTTAGTCCCTTTATTAATCTGGGAATGAACC
>CAIGQW010054868.1:539003-563925 GCA_903798125.1 Danio choprae
ATATAATATAATATAATATAATATAATATAATATAATATAATATAATGTCATATTATCAGCTTGCATTTTAATTGCAGTGCATCCCTAGCTGAATCACACCAGAACTCTATTTCTCATTTTACACACTGACAGTCAGTAATGGACCTGTTGGTTCTGGTAGGCTGTGACTGTGGTGAAGACAGTTTCTGGGAAGCTGAATGTCTTCACTCCTTCCCCAGTAGGAACAGGTTTGGTTGGTGAGAGTTCGCTGCTGAAGTCTTTCCGGATCACATGGACACGAGGCTGATATTTGTGCATCGAGTGCAGGATGATCTAGAAATAAAGAAAATGATTATAAACAACTACTCTACGACAACCAAAGAACACAATTCTGCAGCTGTATGGATATAACCACATGTAGTTGTGGTTATCACCATACTTCCCCAAATGACAGATAACATTAAGAGTTCCAAACATTTTCTGTATCCTGAGTTTTCAAAAATGTTACATTTATATATTCATACGAGCCACTATTTCTTTAAATATGTGCCAAATTGCACACATTTCTAACACAGAAAACTCGTGTGTATAAATCATTAATTATATTATCTAAAAATACAGTCATTGAATTCAAACACAAAATGATAAAGTGTGATTAACATTAGCTTTAAAAAAAACGTCATAACATCTCAAAATTGACAGTTACATTAAAAACCCTGCATGTTTTTGCCTGCAGCATCTTGCCTTAAATATCCAATATAATGAGGTTGTGAATATCAAAGGTGCTTGGACCAATATGAGAAGATGTTGTATGAGAGTGTTGATGAGATATGAATCAGGCGAGGATCTGCTGGCGTCAGAGGAGCGAGGAGGTTGAAACCTTCCCTCAGGCCCTCGGTCTGCTTCTCATTACTGCAGTGTCCGTGTGTGTGTGTGTGTGTGTGTGTGTGTGTGTGTGTGTGTGTGTGTGTGTGTGTGTGTGTGTGTGTGTGTGTGTGTGTGTGTGTGTGTGTGTCTGTGTGTGTCTGTGTGTCTCCTGGGTCCAGAGCAACCGAGGAGGTCAGAGAAGAGAGAAGAGAGGCCTTCACCAAACAGCTTGATGACAGTAAATTTAATATTCCTGCTTGCCCCTTCCTATCCAATCAAATTGGCCAGTGCTGCCTGCGGCCAGACAACAGCAGATCCATGAAGTGTTCAAAGCCACAGATTGTGGAGACTCAGAGCATCGTCTTTGGAATTCGCAGGTGATATTACTGGAAGGGTAATACTGTATTTTGAGTTGCCAAGAGTTACTATAATTATGTGTACAGTTGGAGACAAAATGTTTAGCCCTCCTGTAAAATTTTAATTCTTTTTAAATCAGACATTAAAAAAAGATTTTTGATGCTTGTTTGAACTACTTATTACAATGAGCCAAATCGACACAATTCTTGAGTTTTTTGGGACAACTTAAATGTTTTATGTTCAATCCACTTAAATTTGTGAAAACAATTAAGATAGCTTAATCGATTTGTGTTGGGACAGCATGAAGGAATTGTGTGGAACCCAGTATTTTTTACACTTTATTTTCCAAGTTATATTTAACAGCAAGGACATTTTTTACAGTATTTACTATTATATTTTTCTTATTTCTTTTACTCTGGCAAGATTTAAAAAAACAATTATTTAAAAATAAAGTGAAAACTGCTAAGGTCAATTTTATTAGCACACCGTTTTTTTTCCGATTAGCTACAGAACAAAACACTGTGGCTAAAAAGACTTGCCTAATTAACCTAACTTGTCTAGTTAACCTAATTAGTTAAGTCTTTAAATTGTACTTTCAGCTAAACACTAGTATCTTGCAAAATAACTAGAAAAATGTCTGTACTGTCATAGCAAGACAAAAGAAATCATATCAATCATAGCAAGACAAATGAAATTATGATTTTCATAAAGAATTATAAATTGTAACTCTGTTTTTAATTATTTACATTCATTCTATAAATGTATCTACACTGTAAAAAATACTGGGTTCCTCACAGTTTCTTCATGTTGTCCCAACACAAATCGATGATGCTTTTAAGTTAACTTATTAGCTTTTACAAATTTCAGTGGATTGGACATAAAACAATTAAACTGTTGCAAGAATTGTGTTGTTTCAACTCATTTTAAATAAGTAGTTTAGAAAAAAACTGCTTAATCTTTATAAATAAATAAAATCTTAACTGACTATTAATTATAAATCAATGTATAATGTGATATGAACATGTATATTGAAAATTAAATGCATCACTAATAAGTATTAATAACACTATTATAAATATAGGTATAAGTTACATTACAATACAGTAAAATGTTTGTTGTGTTTTCATAAATACATTTACAGAATTGATATGATTGATTGTAAATAATTATAAACAAAGTTATAATTCATTGCAAGCAAGCATGAGCTTCACAGAAAGTATTACCAAAACCAGTTATTGTATTGTTAAAACCATTTAACTATTGTTAAAAAAGTTATGAAAAAAATTATTCACAGGGGGCTAATAATGAAATAAACTGTAAATACTATATTTATGAATTATTATATTTAATATTTCTGCATCTAATTAAATTTAGCATTTTATATGTCTACTTTAATGCTTCACATAATTGTGGGAAAAAAATATTCAAATATGAGTTTAATAATATTTTATCATCATTCAGTGCATGAAACATACTTCATGTAAAAATTAACGACAAACTGTAAAAACAATCTTGCTGCCTTCATTTTTTAGTTGAATCAAATTAACTTTTCTTGTCATCTCAACTTAAATCAATCAAACGGACTAAAAATACCAAGATAAACTTTGCACAACTTACAAAAAATGTAGCTGAAACCTAATTAACTTATGTAAATAAGTTAAAGTAACATAAAAACATTTGTAGTCATGACTTTTTGTCATATCATTTTTTACAGTGCACTTATAAAAACTACATATTCATTCGTTCATTTTCCTTCAGCTTAGTCCCTTTATTCATCAGGGGTCACCACAGCGGAATGAACCGCCAACTTATCCAGCATATGTTTTACACAGTAGATGCCCTTCCAGCTGCAACCCAGTACTGGGAAACACCCATACACTCTCACACACACCCATACACTCTTTTATTGCTGTAAAATGGTTTCTAGGATTCTTAGATTAATAAAAAGTTCAAAAGCACATAATTTATCAGAAAAAAATTATCTTTTGTAACATTATACACTACCAGTAAAAGAATAAAAGAATGAAAGAAAGACTGCATTAAATCGATCCTAAGGACTCTTAAGACTTTTAATAGTAACAATAACAATAATTGCTGTTCTTTTGATATATTGGTATGGAAGTGAGAAATAACCGTAAGAATCCTATATTTCATGGTGGTGAGGTCCCACACAGGACGTTCCAGGGTTAACTTCAATTCCGGCCTTTTCTCGCCCTCCAGGCGAACAAAAAATAAAGTCTCTTTTTACGAGGTTGTGGTATAAGAAAAGTCCCCTCTCTTCTTCCTGAAAAAACACCAGCCTGCTGCAGTTGTAACACCCATATGTTATTACATTTGTCAGAACAGTGGAGTGATAGCATCAGTGAGTAGAGTCAAAACAGCCCCATATGCAGACGAGATGCCAATAGAGAGCAGTGAAGTTCACAGACGTGGCCTGAGGCAAACTACTTCACCCACATCAACCCTGCATCTAAAACACTGATACACTGCAGCACTGGGTCAAGAAAATGCAGCCTGTCATCTACAATTATTCCCGACTTCCTCTCTGACTTTACTGCACCATTACACTGGTCATGAGCAAATGCATACGCCGGATAATCGACATCAACTTAAAGTGGAGAGTCACAATGACCAAAAAAACTGTCATCGCTTTACTACAAAAGTAATGCAATAAAAAGTATTTGACATACTCTTGCTGTACAAACTTAAAATCATTTTGAAATCTTCAATACTTGAAATTATTAATTTTCATTCATTCATTCATTCTCTTTTCGGCTTAGTCCCTTTATTAATCTGGGGTCACCACAGCGGAATGAACCGCCAACTTATCCAGCATATGTTTTACGCAGCGGATGCCCTTCCAGCTGCAACCCATCTCTGGGAAACATCCATACACACCCATTCACACTCATACACTACGGACAATTTTAGCTTACCCAATTCACCTATACCGCATGTCTTTGGACTTGTGGGGGAAACCGGAGCACCCGGAGGAAACCCACGCCAACACAGGGAGAACATGCAAACTCCACACAGAAAGGCCAACTGACCCAGCCGAGGCTTGAACCAGCGATCAGCGACCTTCTTGCTGTGAGGCGAACGTGCTACCCACTGCGCCACTGTGAGGCCAAATTAATAATTTATGTTTATATATATTAAATATATATATATATATATATATTTTTTTTTTACATTATTGTTGACTGTGTAGTGAAACCCTTTCAGCCCTCGCATACACAATACATGATGTTGACACACTAAAAATGATATATTTGAAAACACAAAAAGTTATTTCAGCTTTAAGGAAGCAAATAAAATAAAACTGAAGTTTATGCAAGCAAACAAACAAATAAATAAATAGGTTTTTTTCTCTAAAAATTGTGCAATGAAAATATGTTAAAAACAACACTAATTATATTAACATTAAATTAGCTAGTTATCTGAATTGTTTATGTCATTTTTATCATATTCTAATTAATATTTTCATAATTAATAAATTCCTATTTTTTTACTCTTCTAATTTATGTTCATTTATTTGCATTACCCAGACAAATATTAATGTTATAAAGTTTAACCAAGTAACCTTTAATAACTTTTTAAGTTCAAAAATTGAAAATAGCTCATTATTACTACAACCTAATAATGAGCTACCAGTACTTTATCAGTAATACATTTATTATTCATTCATTCATTTATTTTCCTTCGGCTTAGTCCCTTTATTCATCAGGGTTCGCCACAGCGAAATGAACTGCCATCAATTTATTATATATTTATTTTATTTCTTACACAACAAATGGTTTCAAAAAAGTCTTTAAAATTCAGTTTGTTAAAGCATAGTTATATTCACAAGCTGGGCGGCGCGGTGGCTCAGTGGGTAGCGCTGTCGCATCACAGCAAGAAGGTCGCTGGTTTGAGCCTCGGCTGGGTCAGTTGGGATTTCTGTGTGGAGTTTGCATGTTCTCTTTGTGCTGGCATGGATTTCCTCCGGGTGCTCCGGTTTCCCCCACAGTCCGAAGACATGCTCTATAAGTGAATTAAATAAACTAAATTGTCCGTAGTGCATGTGTGTGAATGAGTGTGCATGGATGTTTCCCAGTGCTGGGTTGCAGCTGGAAGGGCATCCGCTGTGTAAAAGATATGTTGGATAAGTTGGCGGTTCATTCCACTGTGGCAACCCCTGATTAATAAACGGACTAAGCTGAAGAAAAATGAATGAACAAATGAATGAATGAATGAATCACAAGCTGTTGTTTAACAGATATTTTTACAAAGTGAGTAAAACTAAAACAATCACCTATTTAAGTGCTTGTCCACCTAGAGATATAAAGATATTTATATCTGCCAGCTTTATAAATTAGAGAAATGTATTAATGTACTGTATATAGACTTTCTCAAAATTACTAACACTGTTTAAACTGGATTCTTTGGGACCTAAAACTTAAAGAGGGTCCATTCAGTCTTAAAAAACATGAGGTCTATAAGCCTTTAAAACCATACTGAGTAAATTAAGCCCATTTTTCTTGTGGCTCCCATTATTCTGGATAGAGCTAGACATATCACCCCATTCCTCAAGTCACTGTCAGGGCCACGATACATAACCAAGACAAGCTAACAAAGCGTGCTGTGGATGAGAGTGTCATCAGACAGTCTGATAATAAAATCATCCTTCAGCACAATGCCAAACACCAGAGCAACCGGGTACAAGACACACTCCAACCGAAACACACAAAAAAAATATGTTGTTGAAGGGGGGTGAATACATTTCCACACAATAACATGTGCTTACATTCCAGTTGTATTCAGCTGTTGTTGAGCACAGACACATGGGGAATATCACAGTCGAGTACATTAAAATCATTCTTTGTCCAGTTTTGCCAGTTCTTCAGAGAATAAACTGAATAATGGTTTTCTTGCTTAAGAGGATATACAGATGTCTTCAGGGGAGACGAGGTTTGCTATCCATCAACTAGCGTGCGTTATGAAAACAGTGATGGTGGATAGTCAGGTGTATGCATTGTCTCTTTGCTCAAATACAAATATTTAATGTGCAGGTATTTCATGTTTTGTGGTGGCTTTTATTTTATATGAGAAAACAAATACAGAAAGAGTTCAGAAAGAGTTTAGCATTGCTGTGTTTATTTGATCAAATGGTATTAGAATTTAAAGATAACAGTTTTTTTTATTATTTTAATATCCTTTCAAACTAAATATTTATATGATGACTAATTATTCACCATCGTTACTGCCATCTTCAGTGCACATAATCAGATCACAGTTGCTTTTTATTGATTACTGTACATGATCACATATTATGACTTATAACTGTGAAATATTAATTATGGATTCAGAAAATCCGAACACTTAATTTAAATCCCGGAAAGACTTTGTTGTAAAATGTCCTTTTTTAATGTTTACATTTGTTTTTGTATAGTTTTTTTGGCTGAATCCCTTTGGCTGAACACCTTTTACTTTACCTGAAATTATATGATATGAATGAATTATATGAATGAATTTGTATGGCTTTCTAGTGGTCATACAACATTCAGATAAACAATTACAGCGAACAAGTATTTTATTTTGAAGAAAAAAAAATTTTTTAGTGCTGGGCAAAAATTAATTGTGATTAATTGCATACAAAATAAAACTTTGTTTTGACATAATAAATACATGCAAATTATATATATGTATTATGCATATGTGATACACACACATACATAGAAATAAAACTGTACAAAACAATTGTGTTACATAGATATTTACTCATATATAATTTGTATCATATAAATATATATTTTATACCTAAATATAAATAACATTTTCTCCAAATATATCCATGCATGTATTTATATATAATAAATGTGCACAGTATGCACACATATATTATGTCAAAACAAAGTTTTGTTTTGAATGCGATTAATCGCGATTCATTTTTGCCCAGCACAAGAAATAATCAATTATTTTTAAATCTAATAATTTATCTTTTCATCAGCTCACAAACATGTTTTTTTTGTTAAATTGGCACAAAGTAATCAAATGTATGTGATAAGTTAGGTCAAAAGTTCTCAAAAAGACATAAATTCATGACGATGTTGAAAATACATAATTTTTAATTGATATATTGTTGTTATGAATTATTTATTTGTATCATTCTTCCTGTTTAGAGACTTTAATTACTAAACTTTATGGAATAAAGAGTTTATGTTTGTTAAGAGCTGTTTTAGCCCCTGAACAGGACAGAAAAGTCCATACAGAGCAATATCTATTCAACACAATGATTTGAGGATTTTTTGTTTAATTTTTATTATTATTATTAGTAGTAATATTAATATGTAATATTATACTTACTATGACATTTGATCAATATTATGTCATAGTTCTGAATGACCCCAAACTTTTAATAACATTGATGTTACATTAATGGCAATTAAATGTAAACTCACATGGCCTTGATCATCCAGCTCATTGTTGGTGAGTTTGAGTTTATCAAAACTGACCACTTGTCTCATCCAGGTGTCTCCTGAAGCCAGTGAATCTGGGTGAATGTAAACTCTGGGCGGAACTGGTGAATCCGCATTTCCCGCCACCATCCACTTCGAGCTGTGATACACATACCTGCAAAAACAATAAGCATATAATATTAATGATTATTCTCTGTTCCAGCAGGCCACGGGCCAAAGTTTATAATGACAAAAAATTACAACATATCCTTTTGAACCCATCAGAATATACCACAAAGTATCTATACATCAACATAGTAGAAAGAAAGCATTAGAAAGACTGTCTTTAGGCACTTCTGGTGAATTGTTTGTAGGGCATTTCCTCAGCTGACAGCTTGAGGCACAGCTGGATGCCTTTAGTTCTGGCCATGCACACAGTTGAAAGCGCTTAACTGCAATGCCTCTGCCAAAGTCATCACCTGACTCTCAAACATGGACAAAACTCTCATTTGGCCCCTTTTTGTTATTGCTTGGCAGCATTAAACATCCTCTGTGTCTGTCTTATTCTCTCCCAGATCACCCGACGACTGCGGACACGAACACACGTGCGTGCCACGCACACTCATAGGCATTAATCTGCTGGATCTAAAGTTATATATCTGCACTAAAACATGTGCGCTTCAACACAAACACTCGCGCTCTGTCTGTCCCTCGCACACATAGGCATACAGTACCAGGCGTTTTTGCAATTTCCTGTTTGGAGTCCTGTTTAGGGTTATGCTCCATGTAGCAGGGAAAGTGTTAAAGAAAAGGGAAACCTAAGACCAAAAAGGACTGGAAATTTGATTAGGCCTCTTTCATCTTTCATAAATCTGCCATCTGGCTCTAGCACAATCAATAAAGATCCAACTTTATGTGACACCTTTTTGGACAGATGGCGGAGAGTCCAGCGATATTTAACACATGCAGAACATTGTACACATGCCGATGTATTTACATAGATGTAGCCACCTACAAGGTAGGTAAGAGCAAAAATTGCAAAAACCAAATCAGTGGAATACTATATGTGTAAAATAATAATTATGGATTCTGAAAATCTGAACAATCAAATAAAACCTGGATGGCTTTGGTTGTGAAATTGTACTGTTTAAAAATGTTTATTAATATTTGTTTGTTGATATAGACTTTTTTGTTTGGCTGAACCATTTTGGCCTAGTTTTACTTTACTCTTGAAATTATAAGTTAATATTTCAATAATTTAATAAAGCTCTCTAATGGTCATATGACATTAAGGTAAATTACAACATTCAGTCTTTAATGTTCAAGTCTTATATTTAGATTTATTTATTTTTTTAATTTTACATTGTTAAAACTGAATCAATTATTTATTATCAGCTCACAAACTCTTTTTTTATATCAAAGCACAAAATATTCAAATATATGTGATAAGTTAAGTCAAAAGGAATCAAAAAGACATCAGTTCGTGATAATGATGAATATGCTTAATTTAGAATTTTTATATTGCTGTTATATATATATATATACTGTTGCTTTTAAAGTGATTGGTTGACTACTTTTTTAACCTATTGTCTTAAAATTCTTAAGTAAATTAACTCTGTGCAAGATTATGAAAGTCAGCTTAACAATTCAAAGTTACAAAGGTTTAACACAATTTTTTTAAGTAAAGTAATAACTAATCATTTTTTACAGTGTAGTATAGTTCAGATATGCTTGTGCTTTCTTATACATGGAAGAAAATAGGCCAAGTCATATATTGGGTTTCTTTTACTGACAGAGTAAGGGATACCCTGAAGTGTGGACTAGAGCATGTGCTCTGCACCATGTGCGTTTATTGTGTGCATTAGAGTGCATATATAAAATAAGAGAGAAGACTGGCATGCCTGAAGTAGACAGCTGGACAAAGAAAAAAAAAGAGAGGTAAACAGGCCAGCATCTAAATGGAGAAACAAAAACGGCAGCCAGCGCATGCAGGATATTTGTGAATAAATTAGCTGGCGAGGGTCTGCAACAGATCCCAAAATCTGGGCTGCTTGCATTTTCCTATTTCTTCTCTCAAATATAAGCCACACCGAATGGCCACATTAAAGAGTAGAGTAATTCAAGTAACACGTAAAGAAAGATTTAACAAGTCTAGTACAAACTCTGCGTCCCTTGAAAAGGGCAGCGGGCCTAAGTAAAGTGAGTAAATTCCAATAAAGGCTGCATTTCCAGACCCGAGCCCTCGAGACACATGAGGCATTCCAGTGACAGCTCTTTGCTCCGTTTGCAAAGCCTTGTGGTAAATTCCCCAGCCAGGAAGAAAATCCTATTTAATTTTACAAGATCTTCTGGCTTCTAAAATCCTCCATGATATTTGTTCTAAATGGCTCTCTTCAAGGCCAGTGCTCGAGCGGCTGTGGTTTCGTTTTCAGTAAATGCATACATTAATCTAAGCGTAATTGACCTGGAAGATTATTGTGCTGTCACAGACACTGATTCATTAACATAATAGCGCCCACAATGTTTTTTTGTTGTTGTTGTTTTGTTTTGCTTAAAGCATTCATTGTCTTTAAAACATATATATCTATGCATTAATTGCAGTAGACTTGGAACAACTTTAAAAACATATCTGATGCACTCATGTATGACTAATGAAAATTATATCCTTATTCACAGCCTCTTATTGCCTTAAACAGAGTTCAGATTTCAGCTGTTTCCAGTTCTGTTCTCGTACATCAGCATGTGGAACTAAAGCATAAACACAACTCAAATACTTTCACAGAATACAAACAAAAATCAGATGCGTTTACTGATTTATAGTGATTGAAGGAAGAAACAAGGAGAGCTAGCCTATGCTGATCATTATGTCTTTATTATTTACTACTAAATAAAACCAACATAATTTGAGATACATGACTTGCAATGAAACGGACAAGTGCACTGCAGCAAGCTGTACATGCAAGCTTTAGTTGCATTTAGGTAACGCTTGTCTATAAGCGTGTGTGATGGAAGGTTGTCATGGTGAGAGCGAAATCACAGGGATACATTACACCAGCTTTAGTGCTGATACGGCACTCTGTCAGGGTTACAGTCACCGTTGCTTATTTGTGTAAATCTCCCAGCTCATTTCAAAAGGGATCACTTGTCCAGTGTGTATACAAATGCCCAGTCAAATTGCTTCACACTCCCTGGAGCAGTGTTTACCTGTATCTCTTGTTATCCACTGGTACAATGTCCATGGCAATGTAATACTGCTGATGTGGATCCAATCCCACAATTTTTACCCTCATAGCAGGGAACATTCTCCTATAACAGAGTAAAATTGATATTAATTAAACACTGTCGACAACAAAATGCATTCTTAAAAATAAAGGCTCTTTATTTAAATCAATATTTGGCAGAAAGTAAATTCTTTTACACTTTTACACTCTTAAATATAAATGATCTTCATTTGGCATTGGTGATGATGGACCTTTAACATCCAAAGAAACTTACCTTCCACTAAAGGTTCTTTACAGTGAAAAATATATATTATTTGGATTATTCATGTTTTCCACACTAGGAAACTAATTTAAGAACTGCTCACTGAAATGTTCTTTAAGAAATTAATATTTTGCTCTTCTATGGAATAACTGGGAAACTCCCAGAAAACTTTGAAACCTTATTTTGTTAAAAGTGAAAGAATTGAGACATCTGATAAGATGATTTTGCTAAATATAAGGAGAGAAATTAAATATGAAAATGTTAAATGTAAGCATGATAACCAATTAATTACATTAAATACAGAAAGTGTGTGCCACATGTTTGGATTGTTTCATGTTTAAAAAAATACAACTGTCGGACACCAACAAAACCATAAGAATAATAAAACCATTATAGTAAACATTCTTGTCTTTATTTGGTGACAATTTGCAAATAATAACAGGATTTGTTTTGTTAAATTATAAAGAACAGAATAGCAGACTAATCAAAGTATTCACAAATGTCTATAAAAAGTTCAAATAAACTAAACTGAACAAAGAGCTAGACCTTTAAAGAGCTAGCCACGTCTAAAAAGACATTTTTGGCTAATTCCTTATTTTACACTTCAAAAGCAACTTCTTTGTCTTTTCATTTAGACGTCATAAATCTCTTTGTTTATAATGAGAGAACGTGTCTGGTCGCTCACCCGCACCCCCTACACCTCGAAATTTATAGGGTTATTATTAGAAGGGGCATAAAATACACGCCGCTATTCGTGAATCTTGCATTTAAAAAAGCAATTATTTCAGGCTCTATTTCTGACTGAATATGCAAACCAGCAGTCTATATAACACGTTATATATTTTGAACACAAGTTACGTTGTTTGATAAAGGGTTCTGGCACAAACAAAATTGTTTACTGTTCCAATGAAAAATTGCTACAGGCGTGATTTATTACACAAGTGCGAAGAATCAGAAGAAAGGGTCTATTGATGATGAAAACATCATGTGGTGTAGGCCTAAGAAATGTATTTAAAGTGATTGAGAAACGTCTGAGAAAGAAAAGTCTTCAGAATGATAGTTTGAGAATTTACATCGACTTTATTATAAATTCATTTTGTGTTTGTCAGGCTTAGTCTATTAACTATTCGTTAGCTGTTGCTTCCAAACACAGCTTCAAATAAAGTTTTTAGGCTGCTAAACTATTTTACGCAGTTATGTAAAAAACGAATTTTTTTACATATTTCTAGATATCTTTAGGGTAATTTAAAGGGTATCTTTAGGGTAATTTATCTTTAGTTATTTCTAGATATCTTTAGGGTAATTTAAACCGCAACATGGACTTCTATTAATAATTATTAACTTTACAACCATCCAATGCAATCAGGAAGTGTTCCCAAGTACAGGTTTACCCTGTGTTTTAAGACGGAATTACACCTATAACCGGAGACATGTTTGTTTGATCATAAAGTGTAAAAATGGCACGGAAATACCTGGCAATCCCGTCGAGAAAGAAAGGGGCGAAAGGTCTTACTGTGATCTGTGCAGGTTAAGTTATATGCTCGGTTTGGGCTGTAATTGACGCCCAAAAGAGCAAGAAAACGAAAAACATATTTCAAATACATTAATTAGAAACAGTTGTTGTTGTGCTGTTTCGCCCACCGTTATAGGGTTGAGTAAGTAGTGAAATAGCCCTACCGTAGCTCGCCATATATTGGTTGTGGTTTGTGATTAGGTACTTCTGCCCATATGTAACACATTAGCGCCCCCAAAACACTGTTTTCATGTTTTCAGTCCCCGCGCGCAGCGACCTCCTCTTGCCAAACAATACCTTGAGATGTTTTGACGCGTGCCTGTGTTCAGCAAAAATGAAAGCTGTCCTTATGGGTCATGACAAATGCTCAAAACATTTTATTTTCTATTTGTTTTAAATAAATAGCCTAAATAAAATGAACATAATTCAAATGTATGCTTTGTTATTGTTTTTTGTTAATATTATTTGTTTTTGGCTTAATACTGTTGTATAGGCTAAAGCCTTTACCTCACTTTTAGCAAAAAACTAAATATATAAGACACTTTACACCATGTTAAAATAAAAAAAAATACTTATTTTTTAATTTTAGTTTTAAATTGCACATTTTTCCACATGAAAGTACATAGTTTTAATCAATATTTAAAAGAAAAAATATTCAGTGTAAAAAAAGTTATAATAGTAAGGGTAATAATTAGGGTATTATTATTATTATTATTGTTGTTGTTATTATAACAATAATTAGCTCACTTTTACAGGGGTCCTCTTTAGGGGGTTTCTTTTCACTTAATAAAAAACTAGCCTATGCAAAGTATATGCTAACAATATGAAACATTTTCTGACTTTGCATTAAAAACTTTAGGTTTAGAATCGAAAACTGTTGAGAAAGTTCATCTAAAGTAGGTCTAGTTCAGTTTATACAGTGTTTGAATGTAGTAGTTTTAAACAGGTCAGAGGAGAGAGATTACATCAAACTATTAAAAATAATAATAAACAAAGGAATTCTACATTTGGCCCAAACATAGCTTTTTTATGTTGCCAATTGGCCCAATGTTACACTCATACTCCATTAAATTATTCATTTTGTATATTTTCAGTTTTACCTTCCAGCTTTTGTGATGATCATTTCTGTGCCAATGTCGTGGAAGCGTTTCCACAGGTCAGCGCACTGCAGCTCCACCTGGATCTCCTCCATAGAGGCTGATGGTGAAGGGTCGCAGGCGGCGGAGGTAAGCTCCGCCGGGGACCCGAACGAGCAGGACGTCCTCTCCGCCAGACCCTCGCCGTCAGAGCCCGGGCTGGCCTCCGAATCTACAACGAATAAATAAAATCATTATAAACGCCAGCAGCAGGACAAAGGCCTCTGGAGGCCCGTTGACAATACTGAACGGTAGAACCAGATCACCTGCAGCTGTAAAAGAAAAACGACTTGGATTCGCTCATGATGGACTGTTGAATAAAAAAAACAGCACCAATTGGGTGGGCATCTCATATTGTTTTCAGAAAATAGCCTACTTCTTGTTTAATTTTGTTGGTACGCGCGCGGGGTTAAACCGACTAGGCGCATAAATTACATTTAAAGTCACAAAGCGAATGTCTGTCAGTTGGTTAAAAAATGCCTTATTTTTTTCCAAGATTTTAATTATTCTGATTAGAAGGAAACTACATATTTCATTTAATTTATACCTTGAACATTTTAAACAGTTAAAATAAAATAATTATAATAGCTAACACAACTTAATCACAGATCATAAACTTGTTTGACAAGGATTAAAGCAAAGGAAACAGCAGAAATATTTGAAGCCTTGGCACTGTCAGGCAAAATATGCAGGCCCATGTTAAAAACAAACCACAAGAAATCAATATATGATTTTAAAATATTCAGGTGACTCAAATACGCTGAATTGTTGGCTGTACATGTCATGCAAATTAGACTGTGTAACCGTAAGCTTGAAAAATACTGGCCATGCAGCAGCCTAAGCCAAACCACCAGCACCCCGTGCACAGCACCCTCTGAAGCCGCGGGCAAGAGCTTTTAGGAGCCCCAAAGCCCGAGTCAGACTTTTCATCAACTTCGTGAGAGATTCAATCAGCGTAATTATAGTAATGAACCCCGTCGCTTCTTTCATGCACTCTCTCAGGCATGTCCTCAACTCTATCCAAAGCCATCAATGTGCTGTCGTTTCTGAGATGCTGTCAGTGAGCCATTCCACAAGACTAATAGCTCACCCAGAATTACTTACAACATAACACGACAAACTGTTGCCTACCAGCGTCAACACTACAAACTCCTCAAAGTAAGACACTGGACACGATAACTCGCTAAACCCGAACACTTTTAGGTAACTTCGATTAATGACGTGTTCGTTCATTCATTATCAGAAATGGCAATAACGGGGTATAAATCTGTCCCCAATTTGACGCAAAGAAAGCGAATAGAAAACAGTATTAATAGGTGATTGCATAACTGCCAACACTTTTTTTCCTGTTGCTGATACATACTGCAACACAGCATCTTCACGTGAACACATTTGCCTTCATGCACAGTGTTCGACTTAGTTGTCAATGACCTAATTTTTTGAGGGAGGATAGAGGCGAACTAAGCATGAAATTGCAGAGTAACCCAATCCAGCAGGCCCAGAACCACCTGTTTCCGCTGGACTTCACTCAGTCTCATGTAAGAGGGAGGTAATAAAAATAAAGATTAAGACTCTTGTTTTTTAGATTATAATGTACACATCTGTCGTCTTTCATTTTGATTTTGTCGCTCTGGGAATTATGCAAGAGAAAGGGCAAAAATACAACGGGTTGAATGACATCGCAGGAAAATCATATGGAAAAACAAAAAAATAAAAATTTGTCAAAAATTGTAAAACATAAGTAGCCTAACCTAAATAACAAATAACTAACCTAACACAACGCAAACCTAAGTGTAAAAGTAAATTATTCAAGAATTTTAACATTAATATTTGAGGAGGAGAAAAATAAATAATGCATCCGCTTTCAGTGGTCCAGTCGTAACATTTTCATTAGTACGCACCTAATTCTGTCCCTTTTAATATAGACAATTAGTAGCCTAAATATTCCTTTCGTTTACTTAATTTGGTTTATTACAGGTGTATTTGGCCTATGGAAAGCACAATGCGCAAGATGATGTTCATTCATAGGTTACATTAAACTGAAAAAATACGATGTAAAAATATGTAATGGATATCTTAAATTAGGCATATCAAAATCAAGTCTGATAGTAGGGTAATTCCGATATTAAAGGAAAAAAATAAAATCCAACATTTTTAAACCATCTAAGACTGAAAAAAACAATGTCCCAGAATTCTTTGGAGTTAAAAATTGTTTCATTCACAAGTGATTTCTAATTTTAAATAAATATGTATTTTAAAAGATTAAAGTCTGTTGTAGATTCGCAACTGAAATGTCCCCAAGTCTATTTTTAATGCAGTTTTAAACAATACTAAAAATTTGTTTTTCTCTGTAATTTATTTAAGATAGGATCTTTCTTGAACTCTAGTAATTACTATTGTTATTAAAAGAAGTACAAACGTTCCCATTCGTGTTTACTGAAATGACTCAAACACAGAATCAAGTCACCCCTGCATGTTTAGGACACCAGCATTGAACAGATGAGAAAGTCATCTGTATGCATGCGCGTGAGACAAGATAATAGCGCGATCGAGTGATTGAAATAATTTTCCACAAAAAAGAATAACTGTTCACCTTTTTAATTAGCTTATAATCCCGCATTGTGTCACAGCTAAACTAAATTTTCTATCGGTCGAGCAACAACAATTCTATCCCCTTCTATTGATGAACTGTATCCTGAGCATGGGTATTGAGCAGTTAAATTAAAGACTTCAAGAGGTTTAAATAGGCCTATATATGAAATAATAGCAAGATCTTAATCAAAACGTATTTACCATTCAGCTTGTAGCCTAACTATCGTTGAGTCAAATAGTTAAATTAGGCTATTTATAAGCAAATGCAAGTTTTGAACTGTCTTTCTTTTGCGGTAATTGAATAACACTGCTGGTTGGTACGAAAACAGTGTTGACACAGGCAGGCCTATTTGACCTGTTGGCCCCGACCGCGTAATCTCGTAGAAATCCAGCTTTAATAGCCATAAATGTTACAAAAGCCTCTTAACAGTTTTGTTTAAAAGTAAAAATATTATTAACAATTCTACTCAGTGTACTCACCTGTCGCGCTTTTCGCCGTCCTCTGATAATGCTGCTCTTTTGTTACAGTATTGCCCAACGATAACCATCTATCTGTGCTCGCTATTATTTTTAAAATGAGGTGAAGTCACATTTAAAAACCGCCCTCAATAGTGGACTATATCATAATATGTACAGAATGATCAGTCAGCAGCCTGTTGTGCAGAACTTAATGGTCTGCCTAATGGCAAATGCTTCTGAAGCGAGACTAATGAAGTGATGACTAACGTTGCAACAGTTGAACTACAGCGATGAAACCAAGAAACGCATACGCGCGCGCGCACACAGTAATGTGCGTAAGCGCCAGCTCGCGTACATTTACAAGTGCACTTATCTGTTGAGATCTGGATGCATGCAAAAACTTATAGCCTATCTACAGGGAATAGCTTCCAACTCTAGTTTTATGTTTCCAATTAATTTGTATAATATATATTTTTTTGTTCACCTGATGACACAAATCGAATTGTTAGGCCATCTTAGCTAGATCGGTGTATTATACTCGATATTTAGCCTACTGCACCAAACAATAAATTCACTTGCATGTGCATCTCTTAGTCTGAATTAAAGCACAGCCTTTTTCTTTCTAAAAACAAACAAACATCTACAAATGTTTGCAGTCTACAGGCTGCAGAAATAATGGAAGACGGATTACTTATACTGAGGAATGAAACATCTCGTATGTTTTTATAAGTTTTAATATTATTATTATTTTTATTATTATTATTATTAAACTTTCTATGGATTTGTAAGTTGCTTTACGAAATTCAATGTTTTGGCTAACTAGGCCTGCGACTATGAAATAGCCTGTTTTATGCAGTGCAAACGTTTGTAAATGCAGTCTAAAAGTTTGAACGGAGTGTATAACAATTCAGTTTGCCATGTCATCACGCACTAACCAGGGTCGATATCCAGACAATTAGCAGGATCCTCTCCGTCTCCCAATTGTCCGTTGCTCGCGAGGCTCTCCATAGACAGCTCCAGCTCCTTTTCTTCCCAACCACGGAGCTTCCGCTTCTTGTTTGTCCCGATCAGGGCTTCAACCGAGAAGGCGTGCGCTCGTGAACTCAGCGCAGCAGCGGACCGTCTCCTGTCACTCATCTCTCCCACTGCAAATCCAACGGAGGGCAAATAGAAACTCCGTCCGGGCGGCAGCGCAAGAATGCCGCACGCGCAAAATGTTTATAACGGGTTGATTTAGGTCTCCGGTGACGACGGTAATCCAAGCCCAAATCTAATTCATGCCTTGTAAAGGCTTAAAAATAAAAGAACCCATTCTCAACGCAGGGACTACGGCTCAATACCTTGTCCGAGAAGACAGTTTGCTATTATATCTCGATGTTTTGCGTCTCCTTCCAACTTCTCTACGTCTCTTTTTCTGTCCTTGAGTCCTCTCTGATTGATATTCACTTCTGGAAAACTTTTTTTCGAAGCGTTAAGGGCAACCCTTTTGCTGTTTGTCAAACCCAGCGCGACCAATAGGAAGCGCGGGAAGAGAAAGAGCCAAAATATGATGTCCAATGGAAGAGGAGGAAAATAAGCATAGTGGAGGAACTCTGAGCTGGAATTTGGAGATGGCCATTTTACAGGGCATTAACCTCATTCGATTTAACAAGCAGATAAAGGGCTACCTTTCCTTAAAACGTTTGCTTTTGTTAAATTCACCAATAAATAAAAATAATAGCCTAATCCTTTTTAAAACCGAAATCCGTGGCAAATAAATTTAGCAATATTTATTAGTTTTTGCCATTTGCACGGGTGGGTCAGCGTAAAATTTATCTGACCTTTAAACATGTTCAGTTGTTTATGATGAAGAAATACGCACGCACATTCCGTTTCTTTCATAAATCTATAAACTTATTTTGATTTTTCCTCCATGGACGATGTACGTAATTAATAGTTCAGTTATTGCTCAAAATCAATAGGCCTATTAAATTTGATAAACATCTCAAGCTATACACATAATGGTCTAAGACTCTTTAAGTGGGCCACTGATATCCATATTGAATGTACTTAGACTTCGCGAAACTGCTTGGTCTTTATTAACGCATCATTTCTCTCCACAATCAAGTATCACCACTGCATATAGGCTAACACCACTTTCATTGTTAAACACTAATTATATTTCTATGTAATCTAGATTTTTGAAAAAAGTCTGTAAATATGTTGATTTAATTTACATAAGTAAAATTACTGTTACTATTGTAATTCGTGAGGCCAGTTATCATGAGTCTTGCTGGCTCCCGGAATCGAGGTTGCTCTAAATTGGAAACACTAATGATTTGGTTTATCTTTGCAGTGCAATAGCGATGTAAAGAAAATGACACCTTAACGAGACCTTAGAAATAGTTAAATCAGTGGTGTTTTGTTCTTTTTCATCAGTGCTGTTTCCAAAATAATTACAAGTTAATTTTTTAATTAAGAATACATGCATCAGTGTTCAGCTTATAACCTTTAGTGTAGCAAAATAACGAACAGGCTATTGTATTGCCGACAGGAAGCCAACATAAAATAAAAAAGACAAATGAATGAGCCAATGAGTTGGAATAACAAACAAAATCACATAAAAATTGTAATAAAATCTAAATCACACACAATCACATAAAAAAACACATTTAAAACGAGTCTAATGCATAATCACTTAAAATAACACTTTTTAATCTATAGGCTACATGAAAAACAAAAGAAATTGGGCCAGGAAAAAACCTTTACGCACTTTAAGAAATGCTGGGTTATTTAAACCCAGATTGGGTAAAATATGGACTAACTTCTACTGAAAGTGGAGTAATAAAATGTTTAAAAGTTCATAGCTTCCTTTTATTATTAGCGTTAATTACGCAGAGACATTTCTATTACCTGTATCAGCCTTACTGACACATTTACATTTATTTTCGAATTGATATTTGAAATAAGCAGACATGTATATAATTAGCTAATTTGTTTGATTTACTAGCCTAATTTAATTGTTTAACCCAAGTTTGACTACGATTTTATTTTCGAATCGTAACTTTTGACCTCTTTTCATTTGATCAATATCACATTTTTTATAATTATAATTTTTATAATTAAAAAATATATTATTTAAAACGCATATTATGCACGTTATATTTAAAATGCATATTATACGAGGATTTTTGTGCGCTTTTTACCCCAATAGCCTAAATACATTTTTTCCTTATTATTTTAACCAATGTTTAATTGTTTTAATTACGGTTTTAATTATAATGGACACTGTGGTTTATGGTAAAAGTTTACGCGTAGTCCTGTTTTTAATGTCATGGCAAAAATGAAATGAGCATTAGGCTATTATTATTATTATTATTATTATTATTATTATTATTATTATTAGGCTATAAGAATGGAATCAGCATCGACTTTGAAAAGTGTGAGCAAAGGCTGCTGGTCCAATGTAGCCTAAATATCTCATTAGAGTGCACTTGGCATCATTTTCAATGGATTAAAACTTTTCCAACATTTGCTGTTTTCGTTTTAAAGAAATTGTTGAATGTCAGATTTGACAGCAGATTTCAATGATCATTTAATGCATTATATATTTATTTATGGTTATTGTAAAAACTAAAAAAAACAAGTGTGACCCTTGCCCTTCAAAAAAAAAAAAATCTCAAAGGACATTTGGCATTGACATCACATGAGCCATTACTCAGCTAACCCAACACACACTTGACCGCGCATCGCTTTATCAGAGCACTGTATTCGATTAGCACACTGTCCGTGGTTTATTATAAAACACCTACTAAACGTCGCACAGGTTTTGTTATTTTACTCCTGCAATTCAAATAAGCATCTTTGCACTTCGAGTATTATTTCTATTGTGCCGCGCATATGAACTCTATACCAGCTTTACGACACTGGCACAAATCTCTTCAGCTAAAAATAGCGCATTTGAACAGAGCAAAAATGAATGACACTTCAAAGCAAAGAGCAGCTTGAATATACTGTCAAACAATAAGCGACTGTTCCTCGCAATTCCGCCAGCCTCCATTATAAAGAACGAGGGGGGAAAATAACTCAAAACAAGCTAATCATTTAGTTTGCATGATCATTAATTGCCCTGAACGAATAAACTCCCCACCTAAATCCTCTAATATCCTTGAACACGGAGAAGATGGAGAATAATGCATGTTTGTGCAGTACTTGACGCTGGAAAACTGTTCAACTGCAATTGAAAAGAATCAGAGGAAATACGCGCAGAGTTAATGATGTTTTCTCTGTTTGTGATTTACGATGGGTTCTCTGGGAATTATTCCTTCGCAAAGTAGGTCATTTAAGGAAACGTTATTTTTGACTGAAATTAAGTACACGAAAGACCTCGCATTTGAAATACTGTCCAATTTAAAATGACAAGGATAACTTGTAAAGAATGCTCATGTATATATATATATATAGCACAACAAATCCAATCTTGGGTTATGAACGTGAACGTCGTGTCTGCATCTTTTTTCTGTCTGGTTGATTTAATTCTTTTAAATATACACAGGAGCGTTTTAAATCCCTTTTTCATACTTTGAGATTTTTTATTAGGCTACTGCCTTCTTTATTGCGTTTAAGTATAGATTCATCATACTAAATGACAAATTAATTGTTTAATAAATAAATGATTTGTAACAGGTTTTAGGGATAATTGGAACAGCATGAGGTTAATCTTACCCTATTGAGGGCCCGTTCGCTTCACTCCAAGGACAACAAATAAACGATAAAGTTGCAGTTGGAAAAAAATGGTTCTAAATTTAAAAGAACAGGAGTCCACATCACAACTCTAATGATAGAGGCGCAGAGGACATGGTTGGAATCTGTTTTAGAACGATAAAAACATTGACAGCCAATCAGAATCCAACCTGCTGCAAAGAGCTCGAGCATTTAAAGAAGCAGATGACAGAATCGCTGAACGTGCATATATAACGAACAACAACATTGTAATTTGGTATGAATGCTATCTATATCCAGATATGTATCGCTCTTTAAGTGAATATGCCTTCAGACTGTAAATTCTGGTAAAAAAAAAAAAACCCACTCACTATTCACTGACCATGAAGTGGTTCCAAACCTTTGTAAGTTTATTTTTCTAATTATCACAAAAGAAGATATTTTGAAGAATGTTGGAAACTGGTAGCCACTGACATCCATAGTAGGAAAAACAAATGGAAGTCGATACCGTTTTCCAAAATTTTTCAAAATATATACTTCGCAAGAAACTCAAAGGGGTTTGTGTCAAGTGGAGGTTGAGTAAACTAATGAAAACATATTCTGCTTTAATACGTTCTTTTAAAACATATTCTGTTTGCCTATTGGTTAGTCTTGATATCTCAAAGATTCAATGTTATGGCAAAAGAGAATCAGTGCAAAACAACTCAACCATTATCCTCACACAAGCACAAAACATCCTTTTACTCCAGTCACACATGTACCGCATGTATGAGGTGTCTGCTATATCATCCAAGCAGGATTTGGCAAGAGTTTTCCTTTACTTCTGGACTGGCAGTTTCTCCTGCCCAGCATGTGTGTGTTGAGGCATGCATGAGACCAAAAATTATTTTCAATGCACCTTATTCATATACCAATAAATACAAAGAAGGTCGTTTAATTCGATTCAAATAAATAGAAAACGGACAAAAAAAAAAAATAAAAGTACAAATAACTGAGCGTTTCAACAGGCTGTGATTACAGCGGTGTAATTTACTTGCCAGTAAATTAAATGACTATTAGAAAGACAAAGATATGTTTGTGTTGCATCACACAGTTTATAAATCTTAATAGAAGCCCACCAGTTTTCTCACTTCTGTCATCACAGGAGCTGCGAGGCTACGAGCCTTTTCTGCTCCTTGGGCTAAGAGACTCTCAAGATGGCCCCGGTCGGCCCTTAGTCTTTGGATCTCCAGCCGAATGGGTTGCAGTTTCTGTATAATAGCCTCGGCCACCACATTCTTGTATTGTCCAGTGTCCATACCTTCAGCCAGCCCGAGCACTCCTTTCACGGTCTGTCCTGACACAGCTGCATGCATGGAGACCAGGTTTGATACACCTGGCCGAGTATCGGGCTCATAGGTCACTTCAGAAGTGAAGTCAGTCACAGCTCTGCGGATCTTTAGTTCAATGTCATCAGGCATATCGGTCAGGAAGACTGTAGAAAACCTCTGGGGGTCTGATTTGGACATCTTTGAGGACGGATCCCGAAGAGATTTCACCTTGCGGGTGCCACCTGAGAGTTAACAGGCAGAAAAGTTAAATATTTAGAATATTTCCTTGTGTTTGGTATTCACTTTTGTTCCAAAATTTTAGGTCAGTAATAATATACAGAATTCGAGGTTTGAAGGGGATCAAAAACGGTTTTCAAAATTGTCCCAAGACAAGAATGGGTGTTGTTCAATAGTTTTAGGAACACTTTGATGAAAGGTTTTGATCCACTTCAAATGTTGACTACTGTACTATACAAAAGGACACATTAAATTGACCCAGAGTGACAGAAAATACATTTCTAATGTTTAAAAAATGATTTACTTTCAAATAAATATTGCTAATTTAAACCTTAGTATCTAAAAGATAACAATAATAATAATAATAATAATAATAATAATAATAATAATAATAATAACAAATCATAACTTTTAGCACTGATATTGATAACATTACAGAATAATAAATAATATTACAAAGATTTGTGAAGGATCATGGAGACTTATAACTGATCAAATTAAAATAATATTTACATAATAAACAATACATATATTAATTGAATGTTTGATAAAGAAAATGCAGCATACAAATTATATTACAATATATTATTAATTTCAGTAAACTACAAATACACATAAGCAACAACTCAAACGCCAATTAGACTGAAATGACACATCTTAGGAAAGCAACTGGGTTGTGTAAATATTATTTCTTTGTAAGATCACAACACAGATGGTCCATAATGGTTGGATCTTTGATTTGGTTTCAGGGCAACAGATATTGTTTGGCTTCTTCAGCTTTGGCTCTAGGATGCAGACGCAGTCTTCCTTCACATGTAAGAAGAGCGACGTGAACTGGTCCTTTGTGAAGTCATATATATATAGGGAAACTCCCCAGATCCATTATCACCCCATCACTCAGATAGAGGAGGAAGAGAACATTCCTTTAATCAAAGCGCCATTGCACACATGACTGGTTTCATATTGTGCTTTTATGACGGCGATAATTATAGAGAATGAAAGACTGACGGTCCAACATGCCAGCCATGTGTGTGTACACTTATTGTGCAAAGGGTATGTCGCTTTGCACGTGTGTAAAATACAGTGGAGAATACAGCGAGCTCAGAAGACACTCGAGACTCATTTGTGTGTTTGCTCAGTGACACAGAGTAACTTGTCTTACTTTTCAGGGTTTGTACCGAGGTGAATCTTTATGAGAAAAACAGAGTGAATGAAATAGGAAGTTAAAGACAAAGTACATTTTGGTTTTACGCATATACAGTTGAAGTCAATATTATTAGCCCGCTTTTAAAATTTTTATTCTTTTTTTTTTAATATTTCAAAAGCGATGTTGAACAGAGCAAAGACATTTTCACAATATTTCCTATTATTTTAACTATAGATTTATTTTTTCTTCTGGAGAAAGTCTTTTTTTGTTTGTTTGTTTAACCTCTTCAAGAAATATGTTTACATTAGGTAATTTATATTTACAGCACAAACCACAGTTATCCAATAACTTGCCAAATTATCCTAACTTGCTTAGTTAAAATAATAATCTAAAGTCTTACAATCGCACTTTAAACTAGAATTTCTGTAATGTTTAGTGTACAGATAACTAAAAACATACACAGAGATCATTGAAAATGACTAAAAATGCTGTATTTCATGCCACACAAATAGGTGGTAATATAATTTTGTAAATGATCCCTAAAAGATGGGATAAAATTGATCAAGTAGACCACTATTGTTGTTTTAGTTTTAGTTGTCAAAATCTTGTTTTGTAGCATACACAGAAATGACTACATTATCATCTTCAAAAATGTGCAATTTCAGTGTGTGTGTGTGTGTGTGTGTGTGTGTGTGTGTGTGTG
>CAIGQW010054868.1:564325-580158 GCA_903798125.1 Danio choprae
TATATCTTTATAAAACCCAATTTTACATTATACAAGCTAACAGAAAACTACCAAGGGAACTTAGTCAATTAAACGTTCAGATTCTGACATAACTACTGTTTCAAAAATATTTCTAACAATTCCAAATGAGTACAAAGCCATTACTTTTGCAGATAAAATGCACAGATAGTGAACGAGGCTCAATTTAGCATGCATATGTCAAGTGGCAGTGTTTGAGAATGCTATCAAACTTTCAAAGGCTGTATGTTCATTTTTGTGCATACCTAACAAAACCAAATATACTTTGTGCTTTAATGTCCTGAGTAGGCTTATGAAGGTATCAGATATTCTTGTTGTGTTTAATTGCTGAACTTTCATCACCATATAATCATGATATTACCCTAAGCTGCAAAAATATTACTTTAACAGCTATAATAACAAGAAATACTTTGTTATTGCTTTATTGTATAAAAATGTTCAGTTAAAATTTTTTTCAACCAAATAAGATAGCAAGGGACTATAAAGAACAATAGGTAATGCTTAAGAAAGTCTCATAAGTAAATGTTAGCTGATGGATAATGATAAATTATTATTTATTACAGATACTATGTTAATATTAGTTTAAAAAAATACAGCTGGATTTTTTTTATTAACTCCATTTAATAAAACAAGTACTTCTTGTAAACAGATTGCGACTACAATTTTAACACGTTAAACTATATTTAGCATTATATACACTGTAAAAAAATGCAGGGTTCCACACAATCCATTCATGCTGTTTGAACACAAATAAATTAAGTTAATGTAACAAATTTAGGTGGATAAATACAAATTAATTAAGTTTCCCCCATTTAATCATTTCCCAGTCAATCATTTTTTGAGTGGATCATCCAAGTTATGTTAACATGTTAACAGTGTTAACGTCCAATAGCCCTATAAATAGTCACAGGATTTTCAGTCAATATTTCGGCATGTAGTAGGCCAGGTAAAATTTTAAATGTTTTAACCTAACCAATTAAGTCTCCAAGCATTTGGCACGGTTATGAACACCACTGTGAATACAATGTGAATATTCTTAAAAAGCACTCTAAGTGTTTAAATGATAAATAATTGTTCACGGTATTTTGAAATGTTCACTATGTCAGTATAGTGCATGTTCATTATTATGATATATTGAATTATTGAATATTGTCTTATGTCTAGTTATGAGGTAAAAAATGAGAACTTCCAAACATACTGAGCAGGGCACGAGGCTCGGGGAAGAACTCTCCGTACTGGTTGTTAAAGATACGGGCCAAGTCCTGGGCGAGCTCCAAGTGCTGGATCTGGTCCTCCCCTACTGGCACATGTGTGGATCTGTACAACAATAACATCAGTTTCTCTCTCTCTCAAACAAAAGCTGGTAATAGAACAAAACACACCAAGAGCCAAGCCGGGTCGTACTTGTACAGCAGAATATCTGCAGCCTGTAACACCGGATACGTATAAAGCCCCACACTGCCTTCATTCTTCTGCTTGCTTTTCATCTGCAAAGAAAAAAAACGGAGGATTTACCACTGGTAAGCGCAGAGGGGAAAGTCTGAAATAAATCTAAAGCACCTTTCATTACATTTGGCTGCGAATGTCTGTTTGTTTTCTTATTACAATGAGGTCTAACATCATGCGGTGTCTCAGTGTCCCTGAATGAAGTAGTTTTGCCACATTAACGCACACAGGCAGCATCCAAAGACCGCTTTCCGCCACGTTTCACATGCACTCAGCTGTTGAGTAAACAGCTAGGTGTTTTCCCTGCAGCGGTGGGAGGCTTCTGGCTGAGCGCTCCGTCAGCAGCAATATAAAAGGGTTGTCCTCTCTGGGTGAATCACAGTCATTATCAAGCCCTGTCTCTCCCTGCCAGGTCCTCCTACCCCCTTGACCGGTACAGGGAAAAGCCTGTCGCTGTGCCACATAGACAACTAACAAAGGAGGAATGCCTGAGCATTTAAGTTGGCATGTTATCTCCAAATATCACATTTATTTATTTATTATTTGACTTAAGGAGCAGATAAAAACTCTTCTGCTTATGCACACTGTACAAAGAACTAAGGTTAAACTTTATTTTAAAATACAATTCATCTTATTAATAAACCATTAACTGTTACTCAAACTCCTAATTTGCTGCTTTTAATGGTTATTATTGTAGTAGTTGAGTTTAGGTATTAGGTAGGAATAAGATCATTCAGTATATGTGGTTTATACATACTATAAAACAGCCAAAATGTTAATAATAGGCAGGTAATAAGCCACTATAATAAGAATTGATATGTATACTAAAGTGTTACTAGAAATATTGTAAGTACCTTCCACTGAGGCAGGTGCCGTAAACGAGGCATGCTGGTCAGACAGCCCAGAATCCAGGAGAGCTCGGTGTGTTCCGAGACCTGCGCAGATCAAGTGAAGATTTCCTTTTATTAATTTTGTTAAGAAAAACATTGTAAGTTGCTCATCTTCTACAGCTCTGGAAAAACAAAGAGACCACTTTGATAAGTTATTACTGTTTCCATGGATATTAGGGAAATAAATGAATGTATGCATGTATGTATGTATGTATGTATGTATGTATGTATGTATGTATGTATGTATGTATGTATGTATGTATGTATGTATGCATGCATGCGTGTGTGTATGTATGTATGTATGTATGTATGTATGTATGTATGTATGTATGCATGTATGTATGTATGTATGCATGCATGCATGTATGCATGTATGTATGTATGTATATATAAATAAATGTATGTATATACACACACACACACACACACACACAGTACATATATGTACATTTTTCCCAATATTTAAGGTCTAAAAACAAGGAATATTTCAGATTGACCAAAGTAATTTTCTGCAAATAATTGCTCTAAATAATAATGTAACTTCAAATTTTAAAGTCATCTAATGACATTTTTTAAGACATGTTATCAAGTAGTTTACATTTTACTCAAAACACAATGTGGATTCTTTTTATTTTCCAGAGCTGTATGAACTGGACATTTTTCATTTATGCATTAATATTTAATTTTCATTGCTTATTTTTTTAAATCAAAACCAAATCAAATATAACAAATAAAAGTAATCAATGAATACATGCATATTTGTAAAAACAAAATACAGGTCAACAAATAATACTAAAACAAAATTGACAAGAAAATCCTTTTTTTCTTTGCTTTAAATGCTGTGTGATACTGCATTTCAGCTATTCTCTTTGAATATAACAAGTAATTTCTAATAGAAAATAATTTTTACAATGTTTTCCATATATAACATTTTACAAGTTCCTCTAAACAACAATTATAGAACTTGGCACACTAGCTTTCCCCTATTTATTTATTTATTTTTTTTGAGGACACTTCAGTAACACTGGATCCAATGCCATCAAATAAATCCATTATTTTTGAAACAGAGTGAAAGTTCATTACACACAATCTAGGCATCTTCGTAGCGCCCCTCTGTGGCAGTGAAAAGAACAAGATGTTTCCCACCAAACAGGTGCACAGTGGCACAGCATGGAGGGGCCATTGCCTCAATACTTTATCACTCACAAGTACCCAAACTAGTCCATCCCACCTCACAAAATAATGTGATAGAGCCCATTCAGAACATATTGTGAAATCTGTAGAGTTTCCAAAAGAGATCCACACACACACGATTCAAGAGAAAAACACTCCTCAAAATCATTCTGTTTCAGAGAATTAAACTTTATGGGTGCTGGCGACACGACCGGCATCTCTCATACTCACAAAAGGATTCTGAGGCATCTGACGTAAACCCTGAGAGGAATGAACATAAAATGTGATTTTATGGCACAGTGCTGAAAGAAATATTTATTACAGCTAGCTAATCTACATGTGAGGGTGAGACAGCGGATACGAAGATGACGGCAAAGAGGGTTCACAGCTGAAAATTCTGATATAGTGTTGGTGGAAGACATCATGTGTCAGATTTGAGGAAATATCTGCGCCCAAGAAAGATTGAATAAAACAAAAGAGTCCCAAATATAAACAGATTATTCCTCAGACACACAAGAGGAAATTAAAACAATAAAATCATGATTCCTGCAATTGCATGCTTAAATCGTTCTCGGTTTTTGAATGTTAAAGGGATAGTTCACCAAAAAATGAAAATTTACTATTTACACTGTTTCCATTTACACTAAATTGGTTCCATACCTTTATGATTTTCCTTATTCTGTTGAGCACAAAAGAAGACATTTGGAAGAAAGCTGGGAACAGTTTGGAACAAGTAAAGGGTGAACTATTCCTTTAAAAAGTAAAAAAAATAAAACAAAAATTCTAGTGCAATATATCCCAAATGCACATACAGCTCTAAACACAAAGTTCTATACTTAAGATCCGATTGATTTTAGCTTGTCACCATTTTTTCAGTGAAGTCAAGTGTTTTCCTTGGGCCAGGGTATTATTTTCACATGTGGAACAGTCTTGAGCTCGTATGTTCAATGGGAGGTCTTCAGTCTTGCCAAGATATGTGGCATGAAGCTAAAATGGAATAAAATCAGGGGGAGTGGGAGTGTGTACGCTTGTGTGTTTTCACATGCTCGTTGCAAAGTTCCAGCGAGAAAACACAAAAACCCAGCTGACACACTTTCACTCTGCTGCACAACACACACACAAACACACACAGTTCAAAGCATATCAGGTGGCTGAGAGGAAGAACATGTCCACACTTATTATAGCTACCCTTCAAAAGTTGCTCAGTTTCAGAGAAAACGTGCCGGACAGCTAGCGAGTTGCTGCGTACAGTAAAATCTATTATTATCCTTCTTTTTCTGCTTTATGTGGTCACTTTGAAGTGAACCGTGAAAACGAATCTGTGTGTTTTCCCCCCCATCTTGAGAATTTGTAGAGATAGGAACCGGTTGGGTAAAATAAGCATTTAAAACTTGCCTTCTTTAAATAAATATCTGGGAATGGAAAATATGTTTTAGCTGACTGCCAGTAGTTGAGGCCAATAAAACGGCAAGACGCCATCATAGAACGAGACTTCTGCAGTTATTTGAAAGGTGCCTCTGAAATTTTGACATTGTTTAGGCAGCAGGGTTGAACAAAGATCTGTTCACTTCAAAAACATATCACTAGCAGATATACATGGTTGTATGAGATCAACCCAAAATTACATTTCTGCAATCATTTACCTTAATTTTGTCCAAAACCCGCATTATGCTTGAATAAAAAAATTGAGAAATGTCACTGTAGCACAGCATATAATGGGATACATTCTTCAAGCTTTTGATATAAAGCATATATCTACATACACTGGTAATGTAGACATATCTTTACTGTTCATTTTAATTGCCTCAAATGGGTTTGCAATAACCCAGGAGACTCAGGAGTATTATGTGCACTACCGCCATATCATATATCCTATAATAACCCAAGACTACGCTCTAAAAAAAGGCTGGGTTGTTGTTATCCAACATTAGGTCAAATATGGATAAACCCAACTATTAGGTTTAAAATTTGTCAAACATTGGATTGTCCACATTTGACCCAATGTTGGGGGACATAGACCAAGCATTTTTAGTAAGTAGATAAATCCAAGCAGGGTTGGGCCTGGTCAGTACCTGGATGGGTAAAGTCCTGGGAGGTTGTTGGAAAATGGAATTAGGGGGTGCTCACTCAGTGGGTCCTAAATTAAGGCCCCAGTAAAGTGACAGGGACAGTATATTGCAAAAAGAGCATCCTTCAGATGAGACATTAAACCATTTGGAATATAACAAGTAAAGGATTATTGAATTTAAATGTTTTGGGTGCACTGTTTACAAAGTCTTTAATGTAGGACTTACTTGAGACTGCTGGAAAAGTATGGAGCGTGTTGGGTCAATTCCACAGGCCAACAAGCTGGCAGCCATGTCCAAGATATTGTCACGTAGCACCCGAGGGTCCTGAGGCTGGGTGATGGAATGAAGGTCTACAATGCTGTACATGACTGTGCTGTACTCATCCTGAAGGGCCACCCAGCTTTCTAGAGCTCCCAGATAGTTCCCCAAGTGAGGAACACCTGTGGGCTGGATCCCTGAGAAAACCAGCCCTTTAGAGTGGCTCTGTAGAGAGGTTTGAGACAAAATCTGTTAAGAAGAAAGACAAACAGTAACACGAGAATCAAAGCAGCGCAAAAAAATTAAGGCAAAAAAAGGTTGGTGGAGAGCATACAGGAAGAAAGGGGACGCCCTACACACTTTTATGAATGTTATCAAAGCGATAAATCCAAAGCACGTCTCACACTAACAGAGCACCCTACTGGGTGAGAGAGTGCTAGAGCGGAACTGCTCCACAGCCAATGAAAACACTCCACAGTTCATAGCCAGCCAATAGTAGATTTTAAGAGCAATACAGTCATGGAATAACATTCACAGTAGTGGTCCTACCCAAACCAGCAATAGAAGAAAGCAGTGAAATATTGTAAACCAATAAGTAAATTAAAGACTGGAAATAGAAAATTAAAAGAGTCGTTATTAATATGCTTGGACTGAGAATCCTTAGTCTTCAAGAAAAATAGACAATGTTGTCCACTGATCTTAGAACAAATATTATTAATAACAGGCCAAGATGAGCCTGACAGCGGTTGGTGGCAGTAAACGGGTGAGAAAAGGGTAACCGTGGGCCACATATACCCAATTAGCTTATTAGAAGCCTAGAACTTTAGTATCCCAGACATCCCAACCTGGCCAAAGTAGTTTGCAGGACGGTCCCACTAGAGATCTGCTCCATAAGTGGAAGGGGGTAGAAGACATACAAAGATGGGCGTTGGGTTCGCTTCGATTTCTGGGACATTATAACTCATTCGCGGGCATCAGGGAGCACTATGAATCCCAAAGCTTCCGAGAAATGTGGGATGTCTGGTATACAATCTTGGAATTCAAAACCAACAATTTTCTAATTGTTAAATTCAACATTTCCAAGCCTGCAATCTTCCGATCTTTAAAAACCAAACTGTCAGTGCCAATGGCGTAGTGGAAAGTGCATCGACACATGCACTCCGGTGCTCACGGCGACCCGAGTTCGATTCCCGCCTCGAGGTCCTATGCCGATCCTTCCCCTCTCTCTGCTCCCCACACTTTCCTGTCAATTCTCTCTACTGTCCTGTCCAATAAAGGTGAAAAACCCGAAAAAAAAATTATAAAAAAAAATAAAAAAAAAAAAAAAAACTTTCAACCTTCCAAATGTCTAATTCAAAACTTTTAATCTTTACATTTAAAACATCCCAAGTTCCTATCTTCAAAATCTAAAATTAGAACCTTCCAATCTCCTAATTCAAATAATCCAACCTTCCAATCTTCATAAATCAAAACCAAATTCAAAACATCCAAATGTTCAACCATCCAATTTTCAAATTCAAAACATCAAAAAAAGAATGTATCTACAATATTAAAAAAGAGACCTCAATACTTCCAGTTGTCCAAACTTCAAAAACAAAAATTCTAATTCAAAATGACTGAGCTTCTGATGATTAAATTAAAAATATCCAAACCTCAAATTTTCCAAAACACAAAAACTGCTGATCTTCCCCAACTAAAGCCCCAAACTCAATACCTAAATCATTTAACAAAAACAAATAATCATTGTATTCATAAAAACAGTTGACTCATCTGAAACAAGAAAAGCACACTTGCTTGAAAACATATGTTAACACCTGCATCATGTTTATGACGTAACGTGCTTCAGGGCTCATTTACAATCCAAGATCAATGGCTGATCTGAAATCAGTTTGGCTAAAGGAAAGCTTTTGGCCAAGGGAACGCAATCACAGATCCAGAGTCATTAGCTAGTTAGCCTATATGAGGAGAAAGCTATTTATGCCATTACTGGGTGAGTAATTGCAGTGCAGTGGACTGAATGCACAGGGCCTCTCTGAGGTGTCAGAAGTGATTTGGTGCAGAACGGAGCCTGGTTCATGTGTGTTCTCACCTTGCACTGTTCTCCTCTTCCCCTCCGGCTGATCATTAACCATTCAGACATGGTAATGGTGTCATTTGAGACAATCACACATAAGCTGAAACAACACTAGTCCCAACTACCGAAGGAATAATCAGCCTATCGTACCTCCCATCTACCAACAAGAAGGAATGTCGAAAAAATCTGTTTTTTTTATATATCAATTTTTCTGGCGGCTTACGTGATGAGGGAATTTTATTTAAGAGGTACATTACATAGTGACCTGAAAATGCCCATTTTCAGTGTCATTCTTCATTTATCAAGGTTATAGCTATGGTTTTAAAACTGATAGGGACATTGTAAAATCTATTCAATTAATATAGAAATTCATACTTGCGTAATTTGTTTTAATGTTTTAATAAATCAACCTTTATCAGACTGAGGTATTGAGTCTGTTGATGCCATAAATAAAAAAATTTTTAATTAAAATAATATTCTAATAATAATTAGAATTTTTCTCAAATTTATTTGTTCAGACAAAAATTAAATGAAAGAATCATAGTTAATACAGTGTAAAAGACATGCATCATTTAATGAACTTATGGAGCTCGATGTCCTGAAATAATCTTAACTGTACAAGCCATGAAGCTTTGAACAGCAAATGTGTTTGAAATGTAAATGCATCAAAAATAAACCATGCTTTACTCATACACAGATATTAGACACAATTACAGTTAAATTTAAGTAATCAAACTTGTGCCTTACAAAAAAAATCATGCCACACTTCAATACTCTTCCTTTCTCATTTACATTCATATTACTCAGAGTCACTGGACTTGCTTTCTCTCTCCTCAGTTTTCCCAACAGCACGAAGCCTACTTGATGACACCTGGCAAGAGAAGTAAATTCTTTCCAATTTTTTTAACTGACAAATGCAGTTGTACCACAATTCAGCAAAGCAGCAAAAAAATTCAGTTCACCTTCATTGTGTGTGTGTGCGCGCACAAGCTACTAGGGTTACATAGTACGTCTACGAGCCCTGTTCTTACACTCACTTTGTTGGAGCGTCTGTGTGTTCTAATAGATGCAGGTCGAGAAACTTGCAGTTAACGGAGATATAAAGTTTTTGACTCATTTGTTTTTGGTAAAGAAAGTTCTGCAAGTAAACAAACAAATGAATAAAATACACTCAAAAGCAAAAAAAAATTAAATAAAAAATCTATTCTAATTGGTGATGCAACCTCCACTTCTGGTGAATTTTATCTTTTTTGTATCAAAAAACAGAAAGTACTGCAGAACAGTTATGGAGAGTGATGGAAATACAGAAGTGATATAAAATCATGCAGCCATTACACAGAATAAGATTAAAATCATGCAACAGATTAAGATTACCGATGTGAAAACATAAATCACATAACTTGCAATAATATTGAAGCTTTTTATGTTTAGACAGGACATGTTTTTAGAAATTATGTTATCATGGGACATTCATACAAATTTGTTTTTAAATAAAAACAGAAAAAAAAACTATTTTTATGGTTTTGCCCATTCATTTATATTACTGTTATGTTTTGAAAAGCCTAAAAATGAAAACGTTTGTAAAAGTTTTCAAAGGGCCATGTTTGTAAATGCAATACAAATCGTGTCTCTGTGTAAACTGCAAAAAAAGCCATTTTGACAAAATGGGGATGTCCTGGCATGAGTGGCACAAATAATATTTTAGTCATCTCTACAGGGATCATTTTGACAAGTCAGGTTTTTGAACAGAAATGCAAATGATAACATGAAAACATTTTTTTAAATGTCTTGTTAATGCCAGAGTCTCTGCATCCAATCAAATTCCAATTTTGCAACTCATACAAATATATTCAAAATAAATAAAAAATCTAAAAACGTCAGTATTTGGTTTTAGGGACATTTACTGTTTTTTTAATTAGGTGCACCACTGGGTCTCCACATGATGTCTGATGTTAAAACTGGGTTCTGGATTTACAGACAAAATTAACACCTGGTCATTCACGTTTCCAAGACTTAAACGGATAGACCACCCAAAAAACTCAAATTTGCACATCATTTATTCTCCCTTATGTGGTTTAATGTTCTTTTTCTGTTGAACACACAAGAAGAGTACTGGTTGCTGGCACCAATCGACTTCCATAGTAGGAAAAAAACCATAGAAGTCAATGGGTGCCAGCTACCAGCATTTTTCAAAACATCTCCATTTGTCTATAACAGAAAAAATATATATATATATATACACGTTTCGAACAAGTGAAGTGTGAGTTAATGATGACAGAATTTTAAGTTTTGGTTAAAGTAGCCCTTTAATAACAGTCACTGATTTAAGTTCTTCAACGACATAAGAGATCAAACTCAAAATCGGGACTCTGGAGAAATCTGGAGAAAAATCAGAATTTTCTGACATCCCAGTAGAAATGGCCATCTTTGCATGCCAATCCCAGCACCGCCTTTCACCACCTTTTATGGTTCTGCAGGAAAGCATCAGCAGCTCAGTAAATGTGGAGAAGCTCTCCACAGGAGCTGCTATCAGAGAGGGAGTGTGAGGCCGGTTCTGAACGGCACCTCTGACCCTCCCGCCCCAGTCCATTTGTCCCCCACTAAGCTTCAGACACACAGAACCCACTGTTATGGTGTCTATCACCATTGCCTCACTCACCCTATTAAAACAGACATCACGCTGAACAGCAGAAACACATGCCTTAATCCTGCCACTCTCGACTGGGCTACCAACAAAGCCCCGCTTTGGTGAAGTACACAGCAGAAAATCATTTTTACACACCTTCCCTGCTGAAGACAGGAGGGAATGTGTACTTTTGCCGTACCGAAACATACCCAGCTTGAAGCGAAGTGCGAACGACAAAAAAATAAAACAGGAACCGAAGCCGGTTTGAGGGGAAAGCATATTAAGAGAAAGCATGAGTGACAAAGCCAAAAAAACAGGGGAAGAATGAGCAGGAGACGGACCAAGAGAAGAGGTATGTTGTGGGGAGGAGGGTGGCGTACAGGAGGTGGCAGGGGGGCAGGAGACGGAGCGTTTGATTAAATCTGCGGTTGACGTTTCGGACAGGTGAGATTGATGAGGTTCCTCTACGCTTCACACTGTGCAGAGAGCGCAGGGAGAGGAACAGAAACACGCAGTGTGGAGAGCCAGGGCTGGGGGCCCTCTCGCACCGTGGGGTCCCCGGCCTGATTAATGGGGCTGGAGTCCCTTCAAAAACAGCGCTCCCAGCAGAAAGGGCTGCACCACGCTCCAAAAATAACCAGGACGGGACAGTACGGCCCGAAGCTCAGAGGCCAAACCGTGAACCGTTTAGGACCAATCGCTTTTGTTTCACTACAATCCTCCCTCTGCTGATCGCATTACACATTAAAAGATAGGTTACGCTCAGTCTGACATGAAATAGAATTATTTGCAAACTACGCAGAAAAAGCTGCCGAAATCTCAAACCAAAACCCAGCACCTGGCACAGAGGATGATAAATGTCTTGCATGGGTTATATTGCAATATTTGGACACTATATAAACTGCACTAAGCAAATAAAGGACAAAGCCACTTCGGGCTTTTTTTCCCTTCTGAGCCTCAACAGGAAAAAGGCAAAGGCGCTAGCCTACTAATGACAAATGAAACACATAAAAGTCACAACGAAGCAGAAATAACCTGCACACACCTCATAAATTTATCAATGTGTAATTATGGTAACACTCAGGAACTCCTGCACCAGTTTTTTTTCCCGTTCCCTTCTCGTTCGAGTGTTGGGTTGAGCTCAACCCAGAAGCTTAATACCAATAGTGGGTGCAATTCAATTTACTACGTCAGATTTTCTGTAACCATAAGTCTACAGGGGGCAAAGCGCCAGCACTGCTCTACAGCCAAAATATGCTTAATTCTGAAAAAGAATTATGAGCACACAAGAGGCCTGGAGAAGTTATTCAGCATATATTGTGTTCATCCTTCAGAATGATAAAGCGAATTACACTGCAGAGTGTGAAATGAAGTGCTTAGCTGACATGTAAAAACAAATCATCTAATTAATAAATATAATCAGGGCCGGCTCAAGCACACCTCCTTTCCTATGGTTTCCTCTCCAGGCAGCCATGGGAGTAGATTTAATGGTTTTAGCTGACATGAGAGTTAGAGCATTTAGACCTGGAGGAGAATTAAGAGCTGTTTCCTTTTTGTCCAACACAAGGCTGAGATGACTGATATCAGCCATTAAGACCACAGGCGATTAAGGGCCGGATAGGGAGCGTCGTGTTTTATAACGCAGCTTGGAGCAAGGGCCCACTGCATCCTGCTGCCTCATCCTGCAACGTATGGAAGGATAATCAGTGAACTCTCAGGACGTGATTGGAACAAACGTTAAAAAACTGACATGAGTTTTATTGTCTAAATAACTGCATAAAGCACTTACACAACAGGAGCGTTTCATCAGCTCCAGAAGCAGAGCAACAGTTTTCAGCACAGAGTGAAAAGTTAATTTGCATTTGTTAGTGGAAACTTGCTGAACCTGGTGGTAAGAAAATCTGAAAAACTTATCCCTGTATACTGACTTACATCAAAAGTACATCTTTTATTTGCTTGCCAAGCGGTTTGAGACACTATTTGGCACATTTAATAAATTATGTTTATTTATAGACACAGATTTCATTAGGTCGAAATTCCCTTTCATTACAATTGGACTGAAAAAACATCTGTGCTCATCTCTGGCTACTCGCATCATGACTTCTCATAACCGTTCCTTTGCCAAGAATACGCTCCATGTTTTGACGCACATCACACCTAACAACTTTGTGAAAGTCCGCATTAGCAGTGCACGGTATCCAACATTTGGAGAAAATTAAAACAAATGAAAACCAACACCTCATTTCAAATGTTGTTCCTGGTATTAAAGGACTGCTGGGATGGTTTTGACGTCTTTCTGTAACCTCACCCCCTCAGTCACAGCACTCTGCACTTCAGCGTCCCAAACGACACACTGCCTGTAGTTAACAAAACAGAGACTGCCTGCCAGTGGTGGACGCACATTCCTACACGGCAAGTGTGCAGAAGCCATCAAATAAAACCTGGTTGTCAATCAAGGTAGCAGGGGCTTCGTATGCTCTGTAAAAGCCTCATGTTATAATTTACTGTGCTAAGTCCAGTTAGGGTTACATAAGCTTAGGGAATTGCATTGTTAATTAACTTTTCCTTAATATATACTCCGGTTTGCTTTAAGGGCTAGGATTCCCATATGGAGAAAAAGACTTTGTGTAATTTTAGGGTGTTTGAAATAGCTAGACATGGCTAATTGAGCAAGACTGAAAAAGTGAGATTTAGAACGAGGAACCAGAGGGTCTTCGTGGAAGAAGAGGAGGAAAGAAGGAGAAGAAGAAGAAGAAGAAAGTAATCATTCATGGACATATTCTGTCAACTACATTCCACAAAGTGCATAAATAAACTGAAAATAGCTACAGATGAGGCAATCCTAGATGTGTTTTAATTGTACGAAAATAATTTATGTCGTCACATGATGTTTTGGAAATAATAAAAATTATATTTTCCACAACACTTATGCCAAACCATAGAAAAAGTTGCCTGTAAGAAATGCCCAAATAGATTTGATCTGATATTTTGTTTAGCTGCGGTCATAACTCAAAATCTCCAGCACAGTGTAACAGAGAGAAATCTGCATTTTGAGTGCATCTAACATTGTCAACTTTTATTCAAATACCAAAGCTCATTATCCAAAAATAAATTAATTAATTAAATTAAAATGTTTAACATATAACCTTTCAGCATAACAAAATGTTTCCCAGCAATGTATCTGATATTGAGGTAAAGTTGGTTTTATATTCCCACATTTGGATTTTCTCCATGATAACAATTTCAGAAAAGTATTTTTTGCAATTTCTATATTAGCAGCCAATGGTTATCAAAATACAACATTGTTCAGTCAAATAATGTTGTTGTTTAAAGTCATACTTACATGCGATTTCAGACAGAATATTCAAAGTACCATTGTAAACAATAGGGAGCATGTCACAAGTTGTCACTGAACAAATCTGCAAATATAAAACCAACTTTACCTCAATGTATCTGATGGGGGAAATCTGACACAATCTGATAGAACTTCTTACAAAATCTGTTGTAAAACATGTCAAAACAAAAACAAACATATTGTAAAATTAAGATAATCTTGATGCTGTTACAGTTGATGCACAAATGACTGAACTTTAGTTTTAAATCCATTTTAATGCGAAAAAGAAAAATAAATATTATGCTAAAGAAAAATATTTGAAAATATTATTATATTTTAGCTGTTTTCTATTCGAATATATTTTAAAATGTAATTTATTCCTCTTAAGTAATGGTGATTTTTAGCATCAATACTCAGCCTTCAGTGTCACGAATACTCAGAAATCATTCTAAAACTTCTAACTAAAAACCATGTAAAAGCCATCACTGCATGTCACGAGTAATCATGACAAATTAAACGTTACTGCCACTAAATTCAAACTATTACAAACACTGAAAAGCTTCAGCAAACTGCCTCTCACCGTAAACAATAAGAAACAGCAGCGTTTTTCTAATAACGCACTTAATTGCAATACTTTAACATTTATAATAAAACCAAGGCTACTGTTATGTGCTTATATTGACAATTACACTTGTCGGATAGTTTCAATGCACTGCTCAAGGTTTGCACTGAAGGTGAATGCCAGATACCCTCCGTAAAACTGTCAAACAACAACATGGCAAACAGAGAAGTTATTCTTACCACCGATGCCGTCGCTTTCTCAGCCTTAAATAATCTTCTGTGGGAATTACTCTTGTGAATAAAACGAAAGACAGATTTCACGCTACACCTCACGGGCAGCGCCATCTTGAACTTCTCATAAACACACACGTACGGTATCCAAAAAGGGACATTCGAGATAAACGCTCAGAGACAGGGCGGTCACTGCCTATAAAATTCCCACCTCCACCAAGATATTATTTACAACTGCAAAATCTCATAAAATGTGATTTAATGGATTTAATAACATAACTTTTAGAAGAGAGTTTTTTTTAATTCAATGAATGTAAATGGTAGCTGTGAAGTTTACCACAGAGATAGCCTATTATGACATTCTGCATTTGAGTCTTACATTAAAACTTCTTCCATCACATTTTAAACACATTTATTTTTATTATAGGCACACGCTGAACATACTTGTTATGTCCACCACCCTTATCAAATTAACTATGGTTTGATTACAAATAAAACCAAACTGTAGTATATTTTGGCAACTGTGAGGCTCAATAAAATATATTTTTTAACTCGAATATATGTGTACTTTCACCCTTCATATACCAAAATAATATTTCAACATGTATTATTTTATGTTCAAGAAAATACATTAACAACAGAATGGGTGGAAATCTAAAAAGTAATACATATTTCTTTTAAAGAGGAGTTTTGAAGAATTAAAATAGTTTAGAGTAAATATCTTATTTGTGTAACTGTACAAATCATATACAGCTATAAAAAAATCTGTTAAAGTGGCATTCAAGAAGAGGTTTCCAAATATGTCTAGATACACATTTTTGTTACATGTTCCTTTAGATGTTTTAGATATTTCACATGTGATATTAGCCTCACAGTGGCGCAGTGGGTAGCACGTTCGCCTCACAGCAAGAAGGCGCTGGTTCAAGCCTCGGCTGGGTCAGTTGTCGTTTCTGTGTGGAGTTTGCATGTTCTCCCTGTGTTGGCGTGGGTTTCCTCCGGGTGCTCCGGTTTCCCCCACAAGTCCAAAGACATGCAGTATAGGTGAATTGGGTAGACAAAATTGTCCGTAGTGTATGAGTGTGAATGGGTGTGTATGGATGTTTCCCAGAGATGGGTTGCAGCTGGAAGGGCATCCGCTGCGTAAAACATATGA
>CAIGQW010054868.1:580558-610225 GCA_903798125.1 Danio choprae
CACAAAAAACATGCTTACTACACATTTACTATAGTAGCAATATGGTTAATTCTGATAAGGGTATGATTACCTCACCTTCTGCAGACATAGCAAGTATCACAGTCTAACTCTAACTCTAGCACTTCATTTTATGCAATTATCGACCCCCTGGTTTGTCTAACAGATGTTTAAAAAAGGTACAAACAGTTCTCTGTTTGCAGCGTTTCAGACTTCTGCATCTCCTTCAAGAACATCTGCTGCTGATTAATCTCACCTTTGCATCTGGTTGTATTCACACACATATTCTATATTCAGGACTGTCTCCTGCGGCAGTGTGCGCTGTAACACATAGACCGTGATCAAGCAGAATGTCTGCACCAAAACCTCACTTTGTGTTTGCATCATACTGTATGATTCTCCTTCTTTCTGTTGGCTGTTACTGCCTTTGGCATCTATTTCCCGGCCACCCAGTTCCAATGCCTTGTTCTGCACCTCTGTGGAGAGAAATTTCTCATAATACAATGATGATGTTTCTCTCTGTGCCTCTAGAAAAGGTGGTTTTACTGCAACGTCTCGTTACAGTCCCACTTCATTTCTTCATTTAATGTGCTGCAGCAAAATAAAAAGTTTGTGGCGCTCATAGAAAAACCACTTACACTTACAGTTGACATTTTGTGCTTGTGATTGAGGACGTGTGGCAGAAAGAGAAGGATGGAGAGACAGAGGGAGAAGGAGAGAGAGGCAGAGACAGAACTGGCAGCACCCCACTGAGATAGACTTTAGCAAAATAATATGCGGCTAATCTCTGCGTTTGAGTGTGTGTGTGGTCCATGAATAACATCTCCAACTTTACTGAGGTTCCTTTGTTTTACGAAAAGCATTGGTTTGTTTATTTTGAGCAAAGGACAGTGCAAATAAATGTAAATTCAATAGAGGGTGGCCAAAAAAACAACAAAATTTTCATGTATTTTTTGGTTTATTAGTCTTATTGATCCATTTATTATATATAGATTATTTATTCATAATTTACAAGTGAAAAACAGACTGCTCACATTTCATGAATTGGAATTGGCCCAAAACTGAAATGACAGGAAGACAAATTAACAGAATTGCAACGCAAAGAACTTCAATGCATTCTGGGATATTCAGTGTTCACCACACTTGTCCAGAAAGTTCATATATTGAAGTTGTGATGTGACTGAAGTTGGGACAGATCTTTCTTCCATATTGGTAAGCAAAGCGGATTATTTTAAATTAATAATATTATGTAGGACAAGGACAAGGACATAGATGGAGGCAGATCGGAATGTGAGTAATGCCATTGAAATGACTGGAGAAGTGGAAAACAAGAAGTTAAAAATGTCAGAGGATTTTACTGTAAGAGAAGAAGAGCATGAGATTTCTTGCACAGCCATATTTGTTTGAACCAGAGTCATCATCATCGTCAGCATTGTCATATGCATCCCACGTCGGGGTCAGAGGTCAGTCAAGAAGCTGCAGAGAATGTGCATTAGTTAGCAAGTCAATGATTTAAAAAATAGGAGTATTTTTTGTTACAAAAACACATCAATATGCTTAATAAGACATGGGTGTATGGGTTAGTTTTATGATGGATTTATTTGCATTTGGAAGCTTCAAAAAACTACCCAATACTATTATATAGCATGGAATAGCCAGGATAAAATTTAAAACAACTCAGACTCTGTTTGTCTGAAAAAAGAAAGTCATATATGCCGTGGATGGCTTGAGGGTGAGTAAATTATGGGGTTTATTTTCATTTTTGAATGAAATTTCATTTTTTATTGCTTTAATGAGATACATTTCTCAGATGCATTAGAAACAGATGAAGCTTTTTGATCAATACACCATCTGACATCTCATTTAAATCTTAACCAAAGGGACTTTCACATTTCAATTCTTAATGGTATTGGCTGTCAAAAGTCTTTGTGTTCAAACTAAATGGATGCTGAAAATCTGCCTGTCTTCTTTCATCGCCCTCCCAGATCACTAATTGTTCACCTCATCACCATGGCTCTATCTCAGCAAAACCAGCCTCAGAAAATCTGTTCTGAAGCGTCTGGCCAAGTCTGAAGTAATAAAACCAGGGCCTATTGACCGCCCCTGATGTGCTGTGGAGAGAATGGGCAGGGTGGCTGAAACCAACAGCCCACCTGTGATAATATATGGAGGCAGGGGGCCGCGGCCCACCACGGGGCAAGGCTAGGAGGGCATGGGCCTGGGGAACACAGGGACCTCAGCCTGCATCAACAGCTCCCTGACACACCAGCATCCTGACACTGACAGACAGGTCTTCCCCTCTGACACTGCGGCCCACGGGACGCCTGCCACCCAAGACGATGGATAGATGGATGAATTGATGAGAAGATGGATAGTTAGATGGATGGCTTGGCTAGTTAAATGAACAGTTCCATTTAATTGAAGAGCGCTTTGGGGAATTTTCATGTATTTTAATTATTTTTCCCTCTCCTGCTTTGGACTGTGAAAGAAAATAAACAGCTGGTGAGAAGTATTTTGTGTAAAGCAATGTTTGAGAGTCTGGTTTCCATTACATCTATGCCATCTGAATAACCTGCAGACACAGCAGTCCAGCCAGGATATAATGGATTTATCTCCATATTTTGGCTTTATTCGCTTAGACTGCGAGCACAGGACACCAGATGTCCAGCTCAGATTGAATCTGTTGAGACCTTGATAAAGACTTTAAGAGTTTTAAGGGCCAAGATGAGACCAAAATCTTTAACTAGAAACTAGACCATGATAATAAAAGAGTTGAGACCAAGATTTTAAAGGGTTAAGCCTAAGACCAATCATTTAAGGGCTTAAAATGTAAGCTCATCCAAAAATGAAAATGAACTCATGAATTACTCATCCTCAAGGCATTCTAGTTGTATATGACGTTATTCTTTCTGATGAATTGAATTGAAGTCCAATCCAATTAAAGTCTTTTAACTTTAAAGCTTTAGAATGACAGTCAGCAGGTGTTACATTTCTTCAGTAAAAAAAAACTTTGGTGGAGCCATGTGAGGCTTCTGTAGTGAATTGATTAATTTTTGTAAATAAAAAAACATATTTAAAAACTTTTCTGTCACTTCCTCTAACTGTAGTGCATTCCCAAGGGAATACAAATGAATTAGGACAACAGCAAAGTAAAACCACATGATTAAGTTACATTTCTTTTGTAGCTGTATACTCTAAATTTTATAAGTTTTGATTTTAAAGTTTCAAGCCCAAGTTTGATTTTAAAGAGTCAAGCCCAACGCCAGTCTAGACCTCCTCAAATTCACCTGAAAGACCCATTTATGTCCTGAGAAATTATTTATATTTAATTAGCAATTTAACAAAAATAAACAGCTGGAGAGAAGTATTTTTTGTAAAGCAATACTCAAGAGTCTGGCTACAATGGATTTATCTCCACACTTTTGCTGAGACCTGAGGCTTCCCAGTGAGCACAGGCCACCGGACGTCCCTCTCAGCTGTGGGGAACATGTGCTGTGGTCCTGCTGCCTGTCAGAGGTAAATGCGTGACTGTTTTCGGAGCAGCCGGCCGTGTGTGTCTGTGTGGTGCTGAGGTGGAGGGGGTCGTCCCTCAGGAGGGATGTGTTTCAGCACCTTGTCTCCTTCTCTGTTGTAGCGCTGACAGAACAGGAGGGAAGGAGTGACGGGGGTGGAGAAAGGGTCTCTGCTCTCTCTCTCCCATCTGCTGTCTTCACTCTCCCGCTATCATACAGTAGAGCACGAGTGAGGGCAAAGATCACGTTTAAGGCCATGAGCTTGGAGAAGCTGAACTGCATGTAATTCAGAGGCCAAGAGAGACTTGCATACACAACTGATATTATTCAACTCCTATAAAAGGTTTGGGGTTCACCTTTTTGTGAAAGAAGTGTTTTTGCTTAAGAAAATGGTAATATTGTGAAATGTTAATGTTGTAGTTGTGTTTAAGATGCAAACTGACACCAAAAAAAGAAAAGACTAAGACTGAGGGGTTGAGAACAAGACTTTAAAGGGATAGTTCAATTTAAAAAAAAATTTTGTCATCATATACTCTTGCTCCACTTGTTGCTAACCTGATTTTGTTTCTTGAACACAAAAGAAAATATACTGAAGAATGTTGGAAAACAGCAGAAATTGACTTCCATAGTTCCAACTAATGATGCCAATGGCTGCTGGTTACCAACATACTTCAGAATAATTTGCTTTGAGTTCATCAAAAGAAGAAAATTCAAAAATCTACTTGAATATGAGTAAATTATGTGGATTTTTGTTTGGATGAACAATCTATAAGCTATCTGTATTCTATATTCTATAGTGTTTTTATAACGTAGACAGAGTCAAAGTCGTCATAACATGAAGAAAACAGAATAAAAAAAACTATTACAATATTTCAGATTGTAGAACCATTGCAGTGTATCAGGCAAGCATGAGAGTTATGGTAGGATGCTGGTGTAGTTCTAGTTAAATTAAAACTAGATTCAGGTCAGCCCCAGTAGCCTAGTGGTTAAATGCATCAACACATAAACTCAGGTGCTCATGGTGACCTGAGTTTGATTCCCAGCTTGAGTTTCTTTGCCGATCCTTCTTCTCTTTCTGCTCCTCCACACATTCCTGTCTCTACTCTCCAATGTTTTCCTCATTAATCAGTGGAATCCATTAATGATTAAAAGAAAAAACTAAAACTTTTTTAAAATAAAACTAGATTCAGTTCAATTTAATACAAATATCACTGTGGAGGGTTGGTCCACTAAAGAGAAGCTCCACTAGGCATAGCCAAGCAAGACAGTGCCAAGGAACCAAAACACTAATTGACAGAAGTGGAGAACAAGCCATGGGAGAAAACAGGCTCAGCTGGGGTGAGCAGTTCTCCTCTGGCCAAACAAAAAGAGTCAGAGCTGTACTTTTAAGATGTTGGAGGGCCAGAAAACCATGAGCATGAATTGGGGAGGGGGTGCAGGTCCAGGTCACTGGGTGGGTGTTCAGACTAACCGACAGGATCAATGTAGAGATTTGTCTGTCACTGGGGTCTTTTCAGAAATCGTTTTTGCGCTCTTTACTCATTGATGACAACAATAATCATCTGCTCTGAATAAGGGTCGGATCCAAGATTATGTGGAACTTGGGATAAGTCAAAGGGGATGATACCAATTCAACACCAGGACCTCAACAGAACAGGACAAGACCAATACTTTAATGGGCTAAAACCAAAAAAAGACCAGTCAAAACCAGATCAGAACTCCTCAAACTCATCTGAAAGACACATACTGAACTAACAAGAATTTTTTTCTAATTAGTTATAACTGCAATCACAATAAGAAGAAACTATTTAGTGCTGTTATAACAAAATTAAAACGCAAACATCTTTGCTTTACATTGTGTTGATTCAAAATGCACAACAGAGTTTTTCAAAAAGTGGGTTTGCTGCTTGGTGCTTTTATGGAAACTAATACATGTTCAGGATTCTTTAATGAACAGAGGGATAGAACATTATAAATGTCTTCAGTGTCACTTTTGACCAATTTAATGCATCCTTAGTGGACGAGAAATATGATTACATTTCTTGAATAGAAATCTTACGGACAGTGGTAGTGTGCATTAACATTTTTTATTTCTGGCTATTTAAAGCACATTAAAATACTGAAAAACTTGACCATTACCCTACAGTAAAACAGCTGTCATGAAATTTGCAAAGAAAGACAATTACATGCTTTTGATTAGATGTCACAAGCAATAAATTCACATGCTGCATTTATGTCTTTTCATTCTGATTTTATTTCAGCATTTCTTTTAGGTTTGATGATTGCATGTTAATTATTAGAAAATTATTTCCAGATTTCTGAATCCATAATGATGTCTATCAGAGTACTTATGGTGGAACAATTAGACTTTTCCTGATTTGACCACAAAACAACTGTTTTTCTAAGTGGATGGACACTATTTTCATGACCTCAAATTTATGGAGAAAAAAACACTAGCTTTTAAATAGACCTCAGCCTCACTACAGATTGTGCTTATTCTGAATATTTCTCTCTCTCTGTCTCTCTCTCTCTCTCTCTCTCTCTCTCTCTCTCTCTCTCTCTCTCTCTCTCTCTCTCTCTCTCTCTTTCTTTCTTTCTAACCTGTGTTGACTGCTGTCTCCACTTATTTCTGACTCCAATTCTGGATTGGTTTCCAATTCAAAGATTTGGTTTATTTTGGCCATACATCCAGTTCGTAGGTGATTAAATCATTTATTGGTTCAGGCATCATTACATTAGGCGTTGCTAATAGCCCCATCACACTTCACGCTTACCACACTGTTGACTGATAGACGACCAGCACACAATTAAATATCATCATCCTGGTTTTTCTGCTTTTGTGACGAATCCAATCATAGCTTCATGTAGCTACAAAACTAAAAGTCATGAACAAGTCAAATGTAATATAACACTTGCAGTAAACTGATCATGAAAACAACGGCACAAAATCAACTAAATATTCACCCAGGTAAACATCTAACTCTGCAAAATCATGCATGCTGCCCAGTCTTTTTTGTTTGTTTGTTTTGGTAACACTTTATTTTAGGTCACAATTGATGGTATTACCAAACCATTAATTAATGCTACTTAATAAATGACTAATTGAAAACTTATTAATGTAGAAATTAGTTGTAATGTAGAAACGAGTTAATAGCATGAATTATGACAAACTAAAGTGTTACCTTTCTTTTGTTTTTTGTGATGTTCCACAAACGCCACACGATGTTCTAACAACATGTGGTACTGTGCATGTGTTGAATTCAATCATCAGTGTTGATCCATGATTGAGTATACTTTGAAAGCTTTACATAACATGCATACTTTCAAAGATGACATAACTTTAGAAAAGCCTTCTGTCTGTACCGCCAAGATGTCTTTGCTCGATTTCATTACTTTCTTGCACTGACTCATTCACTAAATTAAAGATCCAATCAGAGCAATCTCTCTGCCCAAACACCTCCAGTGGGTATTCAACTTGCTAAAACCCAAAGTATCTTCAGCTATCTGTGTTCCACAACAGGCCTCCTCATGATGTGATATTTGTCAGTAGCATAACCGTCCGTGGGCCATATGCTGCATTCCAGACACAGTCGGAGGTGGGAATTTCAGCAGTGAAATGTCCCACTTCCCATTTCATTAAAAAGTAGGACAACTCCTGATTCCAAGTTGTCTGGAACACCGTTTTAGAACAGTCTGATAGGGATTCACTTAACATGACAAAAACTAGTCCAACAGATGCTCATCAATAGCCGGGTGAGAACATTAGATGAGGATTAGGATATGGTGCCTCTTTCTGTGGTTGTGTTAATTTGTCAGCTTCCAAGTAGAATTACATGTTGTCATATGTGATTTATTTTTTTCTTTTAACTGCTCAGTCACATGGTTTAAACGTCTACATTCCATCTCCATTGTTACAAACATATAACATACTATAAAACACAGTTCCAATTACAGTGTCCTCCATCCTCCAGTTGTTGTTTTTGTTTAATGTGGCACTTCATGTTGCTGTCAGCCATCTTACAACATTTAAGGGTTCCTAGTCACAGTGAAGGAAAATAGGGGAAAGTAGTTGTTGGGGAAAGGGGTCTGGTGGCTAGTTTCCATAACTGAGTTATTGTAACTACCTGGAGCGAAAGCCCCTAATACTTCCAGGAAGAACCTTTAAAAACCATGGAAACCTTCTGTTGCACAAAAGGATCTTGTAGTGTAAAAGTTATCTCTACACCATTAAAATAAGAAACACTAAGAAAAATTATTCTTTTCAAATTTTCCTGAAAAGGTTTTTTCATTAACAAATAATGGTTCTTGGCAGCATGGCGGCTCAGTGGTTAGCACTGTCGCCTCACAGCAAGAAGGTCGCTGGTTTCGAGTCCCAGCTGGGCCAGTTGGCATTTCTGTATGTTGTCCCCGTGTTCACATGGGTTTCCTCTGGATCCTCCGGTTTCCCCCCTACAGTCCAAAAAACATGCACTATAAGTGAATTGGGTAAACAAAATTGGCCGCAGTATACGAGTGTGTGTGTGAATGCAAGTGTGTGGGGGTGTTTCCCTGTACTGGGTTGCGGCTGGAAGAGCATCCACTGGGTAAGCTGAAGGAAAATGAACAATTGAAATAACTTCTGTAAGCATCATTGAAAGTGTAATTGTAATATGTAGATTGTATGTTGGTGGACCATCAAATTAAGCATTACCGCATTCTAAGACATGAGGAAAAAGTACAAATGCGAAATTTCTTAAGATGACAAAAAATATACATTTAAAAGAGAAGGAGCTACAGCTGTCATTATTGCTACATTATTGTTGCTGATGTGCGGTAAGAGAAAAAAAGAGCAAAGAAAAACATACGAAGGAAAGGAGAGAGCGTAACATCGAAACAGGACTCTGATTATATCCAGATAGTCTGGTTTCACCACCGTGCATCATTACAAATGTGCCTCCTTTTCTGCTTTCTCACACACATACACATTTCTTTATGCTGTACATTATCAAGCATGCATGAATGCATGTGTGTATATGTATGTGTGCCCCTTTTAGGCTTTTCTGCTGTCAGCACGCTGCTCATCAGAGTATGTAAAGGGTATCACTTTACAGTGAAGTCACAGGCCTGGAACCTCCTCCCTCTGGCTGCAGCAAATCCTTTTCTGTTTGCAACATCTGTAATTTCTGTTTGCAACGTATTTTAGTGTTATCTCTTTACATTCTTGACAGGAACACAAAGCTGCTTTTTTCAAGCCGGGGTTGAGGGAGGTATGAGAGTGCGGCTCGATATCAAATAGAAGAAGGTGCAATCTCAGTTTAAGAAGAATGTACAGAATACAAATGCAAAATCAAAGAGTCCCACAGTATAACTGCCGTCCACCTTGTGCTCTCCTAAAATTCAGAGAAGACACTGAATAGAATCCAGAGAAGACACTGTCATAATTTCAACAGGATACAACATGAACGCAGGCGACACCAAATCACTGAGCATAAAATAGAAGCGCCAACATTCTTTGAGTTCACAACTCTTCACTTTCAAGAAAATTAGCTGGTTCTTTGACGCACAAAGGCGACGGAAAAAGCTTCTTTGAGCATTTGCATGTAATTAGAAAGATAATTAAAATGTACAATATGTGCCTCTGAGGAAAAGCAGGATCTGTCGGCTAGTTTACGGGCTGTTAGTTTACAGCTGTTTTCCTGAATAATTAACCGGAGAGAAAGCCATACCCAACACAGCTGGAATCTTTTTCTCATAACCTAAAGACGCCTGTCCAAAGATTAACACTAATTTAATAGAAACCATAAACATCTCCGATGGATCAGTGACTAGTCATTTGATGGGCAGTGACAGACATAGAAGCAGCAATCATATTCTATGTTTGGGTTCACTTTTAGGTTTGATGATAAGTGTATGTTTGTAAGAAATACTAGAGCTGTACCAGTTATTTTGGTTCATCTGAAATATTTATTTGATTGTAATTAATATAAAAAAAAAAGAATTTGCAAAGTAACATAAAACATTTAAAAATCACATAAAATACATAGGTCAAGAAGGTCGCTGGTTCGAGTCCCCGCTGGGTCAGTTGTCATTTCTGTGTGGAGTTTGCATCTTCTCCCCGTGTTGGTGTGGGTTTCCTCCGGGTGCTCCGGTTTCCCCCACAGTCCAAAGACATGCACTATATGTGAATTGGGTAAGCTAAATTGGCGTATTGTATGTGTGTGAATGAGAGTGTATGGGTGTTTTGCTGTGATGGGTTGCAGCTGGAAGGGCATCCGCTGTGTAAAACATATGCTGGATAAGTTACCGGTTCATTCCGCTGTGGCGACCCCTGATTAATAAAGGGATTAGCCAAAGGAAAATGAATGAATGAACATAGGTTAAAGAGTCTAATTTAATGTTAAAATAATTTTCTGAAAATAAATTAGGGGTAAAATAATGTCTCATTATCATTTAGCATAAAAGGTGTATTTCTGTAAAAATTAAACAACATTATTATGACCTGGTCTGGCATAACTATTGTATAAGTGTATAAAACAATAAGCGATCATATTGAATTTTATTATATTCCAAACCAATGATTTAAACCTTCAAAGGACAAGTATTAGTATTCTGGAGCTGCACCGTGACCTTAAATTAGAGTCTTTTAATATGTCTGTAAATGATAGTTGTTATAATAAATACACCTTACAGTAGTTTTTAGTACAGATTAATGAATGATGTTTTAGTGGATGTCTCTAAAGCATGGTTAAAATTATGATCCTTGACCCATTCTATAAATATGGATAAACTGACCCATTGTATAACTTTTACTGCAAATTTTACATCCTAAAGCATTAAACTGAATTTACATTTCCAAACAACTTTTTCATATTACCCACACGTTTTTACAACCAGCTTTTAATTTTGTTTTAGGATCATGCCGTCTTGTGCCCAGAATCAGCTGGTTAAGACCATTAACTGAAAATACGAGGCCAACATTTCTGTACCAGCCTGAATGTTGCTTTTCCACATTAATGAAATCACTATGTGCATTCAGCTTCTAATCATTTCTGGGTACATGTCGAAATGTGCATGATTTTTTTTTAATAAAGTGTAAATAAATACAAAGTGAAATAAGAGGTGTCAGCTACTGTGGAGTTAGCTACAAATAAAGTGTCAAAATTGTCAGTTTGACAAGTGCTACTATTAGAATGCATGCTGTGTAACAATAGAGAAGCAGGGCCAGATTTATGCATAGACATTATGGGCAAATCCAGAAGGGCAATAATTAGAAATAATCATTTCACTTTTTTCCTAGTTTATGTTAACACACTGCAAGACATTATAGTACATAAATTAACTAAACACTGTACAAAATGATATGACAAAACGTCAACAAATGTTAAATTTTAATAAGTTAATCAGGTTTCAACAAAATAGTTTTAGTTATATAAGGTTTAACTTAATATTTTTAGTCAGTCTGACTAATGTAAGTTGAGGTGACTAAAAAATGTCAATTGACTCAACTAAACAATTTAAGGTAGTATGGTTTTTTTTACAGTAAATATTAATATGTTTTTTACAATAAAATCTGATGCTGTAGACAATGTAATATAAACTACATTAAAAATAACAATGTAAAAAGATACTTTGGAGAATTCAGTTCAGTTCTGAGAGACTAATCTTTATATGAGATCAGTGTGTTAAGAAAACAGGTGTTAGTCATAGTACCTTGGGAAAATGTGAAGAATTTATAGGACAAAAATATTTTAAAGCAAATATTTAGAAGTTAAACCGTATACATGTGGCTTATCGTTTAATTTTAATGGATATCCTAATTTCCAGATATTTTTTAACACTGCCAATTTATTAAGATTTATTAAACATGTCACAGTGTGGGCCTCACAGTGGCGCAGTGGGTAGCACGTTCGCCTCACAGCAAGAAGGTCGCTGGTCACTGGTTCGAGCCTCGCCAGTTGGCGTTTCTGTGTGGAGTTTGCATGTTCTCCCTGTGTTGGCGTGGGTTTCCTCCGGGTGCTCCGGTTTCCCCCACAAGTCCAAAGACATGCGCTATAGGTGAATTGGGTAAGCTAAAATTGTCCGTAGTGTATGAGTGTGAATGGGTGTGTATGGATGTTTCCCAGAGATGGGTTGCAGCTGGAAGGGCATCCGCTGCGTAAAACATATGCTGGATAAGTTGGCGGTTCATTCCGCTGTGGCGACCCCAGATTAATAAAGGGACTAAGCCGAAATGAAAATGAATGAATGAATGAATGTCACAGTGTGGGCCTCACAGTGGCGCAGTGGGTAGCACGTTCGCCTCACAGCAAGAAGGTCGCTGGTTCGAGCCTCGGCTGGGTCAGTTGGCGTTTCTGTGTGGAGTTTGCATGTTCTCCCTGTGTTGGTGTGGGTTTCCTCCGGGTGCTCAGGTTTCCCCCACAAGTCCAAAGACATGCGGTATAGGTGGGTAAGCTAAAATTGTCCGTAGTGTATGAGTGTGAATGGGTGTGTATGGATGTTTCCCAGAGATGGGTTGCAGCTGGAAGGGCATCCGCTGCGTAAAACATATGCTGGATAAGTTGGCGGTTCATTCCGCTGTGGCGACCCCAGATTAATAAAGGGACTAAGCCGAAATGAAAATGAATGAATTAATGAATGAATGAATGAATGTCACAGTGTGTACTTTTTGCCTTCAATGCAATTGTGTAATAATGACATTTAAATTACATCAGAACTGTATTTATTTTTAAACGATAATAAATTAATAATTTAACTGAATATGAAATGAAACATAAGGGATTTTATGTTGACAAAATAATATTTATAGTTTTCATTCGTTTGTGAAAATAAAATGTCAAATAGAATTTTGTAAAAATATAATGATGTACTAATTGTAAAAATCAAAGAATAACTGATCACCTACATTTTTTTACTAAAACTTAATTAATGACACGATGGGAAAGGTTGTAATAATAGCAGAGTGTAGGCTATATACATCTTCGACACATTTTGATCATTTAATGTTTAATGAAAACAAGAACTGGAAAATTTAAATAAAAAATATTAACTATTAACTAATAACTATTATAAAACTTTAGTTGGTATTGTAAACAATTAAATGCACACTGACCAAATCAACTTCGAACATCCTTGTATGGCATTAAGTTGCAGAGGTCTGTTGTCTGTTCAGAAACACACGCCTAAAATGAAACAAAATAACTTATTAGGTTGATTATTTTTGAGCAAAGAAAAACAAACACATTCCGATTATATATTTTGATAATAGTGAGAAACCCAATAATACATATCATATCAACATTATTACGTACAATTTGCGTTTCAAACCCTGAAACATTATACACAAACCGTTTGGTAAACACGTCTTCCCTTCGTTGTGGGTCAGTTGAGTGATCATAGGTCACCCTCTAGTGGAGAGACCGCACAATCAGTCACAGCAAACAGATGACCAATTAGCATCTAACAGTAAGTTAATTAACCGTGCGAGCACTGATAATGCCGGGGAATATAATGAAGCACATCTAGACTGCGCAGCACGGGTGATTGAGGCGGCTAATGCAAATGATAGACATGATTAGCCTAAAATGTGCGCTGAATGAGGGGATCGGATATCATAGACGATGCGAAGACAGCAGGGGAAAGGTGCATTCATGGGCGCTTGTGGCAAGCCGTTGTTAGATTAATTTTGAATAAAACGTAGTAGCCTACTACTACTATGTTTTCGCGTGCTACCGATAGACCTACCATGAGCCTGTTTACTGGTTTAGAGAAGCGATAATCCAATCGTGAACATTAGCATGCTTTGTCTGTCACATTCGCAGGTTTACGTTTATAATAGGCTACAACCACAGGCTAATCTACATACTAGATGAAATCAACTGAAACATATTGAATTAACGCTCCTGACCCTTTAAAAAACGATGTTGAAAATAACTAGTTTACAATATTATCATATACATCTCTCACAGTATTCTCTCCTTTCTTGACCAGTAATTCAGAACAGTCTGTTTTACAGCACTTCTATTCATTTTCAGAGCTGCTGTGTCTTCAACACATTCATTCATTTATTTTCTTTTCGGCTTAGTCTCTTTATTAATCTGGGGTCGCCACAGCGGAATGAACTGCCAACTTATCCAGCATATGTTTTACGCAGTGGATGCCCTTCCAGCTGCAACCCATCACTGGGAAACATCCAAACTCATACACTATGGACAATTTTGCCTACCCAATTTACCTATGTCTTTGGACTTGTGGGGGAAACCGGAGCACCCAGAGGAAACCCACACCAACACGGGGAGAACATGCAAACTCCACACAGAAAGGCCAACTGACCCAGCCGAGGCTCGAACCAGTGACCTTCTTGCAGTGAGGCGATCGTGCTACCCACTGTGCCACCGTGCAGCCCGTCTTCAAATCAAATTGAGTCAATTAAAGAAATAAGCATTCAGCCTTGGACTCGGCATGGATTTAAAAAGGTCTGTTTTGATATGTGTAGGCCTAGCCAGAATGTCCAAAATAGAGTTCAATTCAAATAGGTAAGGTTATCTAGTAAATGAGTACAAGTGTCTAAAGATATGTTTTAATATCTAATATGTGCACTGGACAGTAGCCTACTACCTAAAGAATATCTATTAGGCTTTAGAAAAATATATGCAAAAAAGTCACCACTGGAAGGCTTAGGAACAAGTCAATGACAAAAATGTGAAATTTGCTACTATCAAATAAATTGTTAGTCCTACATGATTCCTGCAGGATCCCTATAAACACAAGTATCATTGTGACAGCCAAAAGAGGAGAGGAAACGTTACCTCCCGAACACACCAGCTGGTCAAATGGTGCACAGTGAGAGAGAGAGATGGAGATGGACCTCTACAATAGCAATGAAGGGGCTCCTGGGTTCTACTGTACCAGTAAACAAACAAGCAGTCAATTGTGCACAGTTGTGTGCTTTGTAAGCATTTTATTTGACCTTCCTTGCCATAGTGGTCCCGTGTTGTGCATATGAGATAAATGACATCAGTACGTAATAACCAGTTACGATCTATTGCTGAACTGATACAGAATCGTCTACAATTAATTTTGACACTCCTAGCTGCCTTCAATAGCTTGCAAGCCTTGCTGTGTTTTCCTTTTGAACAAATACATTGTTGACTCATGTGTTACTCAACATGTACAGAGTAAAATTTTACTGAAAATTGTCCTGTAATGCATAACAGCAGGAGTCCAGTAGAATGTAATAAAATGCGTCATCAAACTACACTTGTTTCTTTATTTTATTTTATTTATTTATTTGTTGGGCATCACGGTGGCGCAGTGGGTTGCACGATCGCCTCACAGCAAGAAGGTCGCTGGTTTGAGTCCCAACTGGGTCAGTTGGCATTTCTGTGTGAAGTTTGCATGTTCTCCCCGTGTTCGCGTGGCTTTCCTCCAGGTGCTCCGGTTTCCCCCACAAGTCCAAAGATGTGGTATAGGTGAATTGGGTAAGCTAAATTGTCCGTAGTGTATGTGTGTGAATGAGTGTGTATGGATGTTTCCCAGTGATGAGTTGCAGCTGTAAGGGTATTCGCTGCTTAAAACATATGCTGGATAAGCGGTTCATTCCGCTGTGTCGACCCCAGAGAAAAAGAATATGAATGAATGAATGAATTATTTATTTGTTTATTTGGCAGGGACAGTGTACATTATTTAGCATTGCTGCAAATGCACCAGAATTAGCCAGAAGGCTATTTTTCATCTGTTGTGCCTGGACAGATGTTAAAATTGTCAACCTAAAAACAATACAAAAAATATACAATCAATCAAGCATAGTTAAGAAGCACTAAAATAGACAGTTACGGAGATCTTAATAAAAATGTATATGTACAAAATAAACTAAAAATACCAACATTATAAGATAAGAATAGTTAAAACATTTAAACAACAAATCATTAAGATGGCAGGCACAAGTGGTAACATGCTGGGTAGGTTCATACAAATGATGACATGTCTGATGTTCTATAAACCAGATTTTTAGATGTTTTTTGAACATATTGTTGCGTGGGTTTCCTCCGGGTGCTCCGGTTTCTCCCACAAGTCCAAAGACATGCAGTATAGGTGAATCGGGTAAGCTAAATTGTCCATAGTGTATGAGTGTGAATGGGTATGTATGGATGTTTCCCAGTGATGGGTTGCAGCTGGAAGGGCATCCGCTGCGTAAAACATATGCTGGATAAGTTGGCGGTTCATTTCGTTGTGGCGACCCCTGATTTATAAAGGGACTAAGCCTAAAAGAAAATGAATGAATGAACATATTGTAAGAGGTTATTTCTCTGATGCTGCCAGGGACAGAGTTCCACTCCTGTGCAGCTGTAACTGAAAAGGCACCCTGACCAAAGGCACTTTTCCAGAGTGGGACAATACAGTCTCCTCGGGCTGTGCAATATTTATACATAGTTGTGAATATGCAACTTCTAGTGGTGAAAAAATAATTTTTACTAGTTGCAAGAAAATAGATAGTAGTTGGTTTACTTATTAAATGTTCAAATGGCTTGCCAAGGCACTTACATCTGTGCATGTGCATCCTAATGAAAACGATCTTCATTCCTTAGCAATCAGAACCCGCGAGGCAGAAAACAGGCCGTGCGTTGCCTAAAGTTGCCAGCGCTGTCGTGGAAACCGAATACTCAGCATGTAAATAATGTGATCTATCGATGCCATCTGGAAAAGATTGGGCCTGGGTGCCGTAACTGCTTCGCTACAGATATGAGAGAGGGGATCCATTAGCATATTTATTTGTACTGCTAAACTTAGTCCGTGAATGGGATTATGTAGTGGCGGATTGAGGGTATTGCCTAAACAAACACATCTACTAAAGCAGGATTTGGAGTATAACCTGAACAATAATGGATTTACAAGACAAGAGGGTTTTCCCCTCCTTTTTTACAGGCTCTCGATTTTTCATAAATGAAATCCAGACTTTTTGGGGGACCATGAGAGCGCAGTGAGGGGGTGGGATCTGGCCAAGGTATTTATCATATTTGAAAAATCTAGTTTTCTGGGGAAGGGAGACAGAGAGTAATGGGACAGGATGACATGCTACTCCATCAAACTCAGTCTAGGACTGAGAAGCTTCTTGTGGAACAAACATGAGGTCCCTCCATCTCTGTAAAAATGGTGTCATCCCAAACACTTTTCCCAATGGACAAATGCAAGACTGTTCATTTGCTCATCCAATTGTGATATCCTGATGAAGCAGGCAGGCGTGTGTGTTGTTGAGAGTAAGGACTGGTGAAAAGTGCTGGCCAACGCACTGACAGCAGCCTTGAGAGTGAGTTTACAGCGAGCGCTCTTTATCTACTGCTAGGACTGCTTTTCCCATTTAGATTCCCTCCTGAAATCCTCGTCTCCCTCCAGTGTCTCGAAATAACAGATTCTCCATGCCTTGACCTCTGTTTTATCTAGTTCTGTGCCCTCTCTGTGCAGAAAAACTTAATGTACTCATTATGAAGTCAACAGCTCACACAACAGTGCTCACACTACAGAGACAAAGTCAATGCTTTTAAACTTTAACTAAAACGTTATGCTCTCTAAAATGAGCCTAAAACATATATTTAGTACTTGTAGTCAATCGTTTTATCTGTTTATTTTATTTTATTTAGTTTTACCCTTAGATATCTTTAAAAACTAAAAATGAGAAACCTTTTTTGTGTTTTGACCATTCATTTACATATTTTGGGGACCTGAAAGTGCAAATCTTTTCAAAACGTATTTCAAATTGTTTACAAGTTCATAAAAAAGAGGAAAATTGTCGCCTGTGTAAAATGCATACTTCATAAAGATACATGTAATGTTTAGCCTTTATACAAAAATGGCCAAGTAGGATTACAAAAAATCAATGATGTATAATTTAATAATGATTAAAGATAATGACTAATATATGACATACAGTACCAATAGTGCTCTCGAATGAGCAGGGGTTGGACAATGAAACTGAAACAAGGTTCGTTAAAGCATTTTAAATGCACTGCTGTGTGTTGGGCAGTTTCTTTGCCTCGATGTGAAGCAGTCCACACACAAGGAGGTGAATTGGTGATTCATGGGGGTTTGAATGAGCATCTCAGTCTTTGCAAGTAAAGCAGGACCATGGCACATTATTTTGTGCCAAAAGTCATGTGAGAATAATAAGTCAAATAAGTCACATGTATCCATGCAAAATCACAACCAATCCATGTCTTTTACCAACTACCATATTTAATACTGTGGAATCTTATCCAACGTTTTCAAATCAATCTCAATCAAATTTGTGTAGAGTAAGAACCCTTAGCTGCACCTTTGTCCCTCAGATGACACAGAATGAAACTGTCATGATGTGCTGTTTATTAAAGTCACATGAGCTAAGTAAATCTTCAGACAAAAACATTGCAACTGAAAACAGTCTGCTGGTGCATCAAGAAATGCCACTTGAATGTTTGCTGATGGTGAAATCTGTACATCAGTTGCATGCAGTGATGCTGCTGGTTCTTCAGGCCAGATCTGATCTCAGATCATCAAGAACACAGTGGAGATCCAGAATTTCATGAGTGACAGATATAAAAGCAAACATCTGTCATGGTTTGAGGGAACAGCAAATAGCATGGTGTGAGAAAGTATCACAAGTATCATTGATATGGAGGCATAAATTGGCAAAATACAGAGCCATATACTGCCACCAGGATAACATATTTCAGGATAAGTCTATGGTTAGATCAAGTCTGATTCTGTGTGCTACAGCAGCCTAGTTTTGTAGACACATAATGGAGGTGCAGTTCAGATCTGTTTCCTATTAAGAATGTATGGAACCATGAAAAAGAGAAACAAATAATGATGACCACTAATCATTGAGCATCTGGCAAAAAAGGTGGTTGTAAAACTTTACTTTTTATCATCAATTACCAGATGATACAACACTGTATAAAAAGGAAAGTTGATGTGTGAAATGGTGTGAAACATTTGTGTGTTGCAACCATCAAAATTTTAATTTCTTTATTTTCCAGAATACAATTAAATTCTTATAAATTTTTTATAAAGTTGGAGAAAATCAGCAAATTGCTAAAATATTTGCAAAAATAATACACAAAGCCTCTGAACTTTATGCCAGTAATTACAACAGTATATCCTTATAGCATGCTTATTTCTACAGACTTCTGCAGTAAGTGCTATACATATATCAGAGCCTATTAGGGCCAGGTGAAGGGAGAACCACAGAGAGGGTCCGGAGATCCCGCAGACTTGCTGACACAAAACAGAGATTGCTGAGGAGAGATAAGAAAATGATGGATGGTAGCAGACAGGATACAAACACCTGCTCCTGTTCAGCTAGTGTGTCAATCATTAAAACAAACACATTCCTTTGAGGGCACTTTTCATTGAGTATTTGATATCACATCACTCTGTTTCATGTCATTCCTTTGTATCTCCCTCTTATAAGCTCCGTCTTTCTTTTTCCCCTCATCTGGTATTGATATTTCTTCCTATGTCCTCAACTCACCTATCAGATGTGAGCAGTGTGGATTGCAGTGTTTTTTCTTCTTCTTCTAAAATCTGTGTCTGGAACAAGGATGGAGCAATTACAAAAATGAGTATTTTTGTTTGGATAATATTTCAATTGGAAATCTGTGCTTTAATTCAAGAACATGACTTCATCTGATAATGGAAGAGGATGCAGAAGAGCAGTAATTTCTGAATGGAGTGGGAAAGCACCACTAATTAGGGCCTCTTTCAGGCCAAGAGGAAGTGGGGCTGCCAGGTCTTCTTTCCCCTGCGATCCTTCACCCTGAGGAGGCTGGGACCGCCTGGAGCTGGGTCTCCTCCCCTGGAGCTCTCAAAGTGAAAGATGCCAAATCTAATTTCTTTGAATCCTCTTCATCACTTTTTGAGGATTTTTTTGTAGCCTATGGGGTTGAGAATATGGCGTTGTCATGCTGTTGTTTATTCTGTCATATGTTTATTTTACAGCTTATCTTGAGTCCTTAATTTCCCAATACTGGGTTGAGACTGGAAGGGCATCTGCTGTGTAAAACATATGCTGGATAAGTTGGCCGTTCATTCCACTGTGGCAACCTCTGATGAATAAAGGGACTAAGCCGAAGGAAAATGAATGAATCAATTAATCCTTAACTGAATGCAGCACATGTATGAATATACAGTGGGGGAAATTAGCTTTAAACACATCACCATTTTTCTCAGAAAACATATTTCTAAAGGTGCTGTTGACTGTTGAAAGTTTCACCGAATGTTGGTAACAACCACATAAATCCATAAATGCAAAGAAAACAAAACAAATTAAGTTATGTGTAATAAAATGAAATGACACAGGGAAAAAGGATTGAACACATGATGAAAGGGAGGTGTAGAAAGGCAGTGAAAGCCCAGACAGCAGCTGAAATCTCTCAGTAGTTATTCAGCAACCCTCTGCACTTCCTCCTTGTAAATTATTATGACCTGCTTCAGTCCAACATCTACGTTACCAGGATGATAAAGATGAAACCAGGATGGACATTTCACCAAGGCAATGATCCAAAATACAGCCAAGGAAACTCAAATGCTTTCAAAGAAAGAAAATCAAGCTGAAGAATGGCCCAGACAGTCACCTGACTTTAATCCATTAGAAAATACAAAATGTTCAATAACGTGTTCAATACTTATTACTCCCACTGTACAATGAGCATGTTGTTCAGTAGGTCCAGTCACAAAATATATTTCTATTTTTTCTGTATGTTTAGGTTTGGTCTTAAAACTGGCTGTGAATGTTATGGAACTACATTATTAAATATTCATCAATTATCATTAAATACATTATTTTGTTTTATTGGTCCAGACTAAACAAACCAAGATATTCAAACTACATGTGGGAACAATCCTGAGAGTCAAAATTCTCTGTATAAGCAAAACAACTTCACCCCAAAATGAAAATTTGTTCCAAAGTTTTTGTTTGTTTGTTTTTTCTGCTGAACAAAACAAAAACAAAAATATATTTTAAAGAATGTTTTAAACCTGTAACCATACCTCCATGGTATTTGTTTTTTTACTATTGGCTAATGGCTACAGTAATAATTAAAAATTTCTAATTAAGTAGTTATTAGTAAAATATTCTCTTGTGTGTTTAACAGAAGAAAGAAACTCAGACTGGTTTGTAACAAGTCAAGGGTGAGTAAATGATGACAGAATGGTAATTTTTGGGTGAACTATCCCTTTACCATCCAATGCATTGAGATCTTAAGAAGTGCAACAATCACACACAGGACAATTTTCAGATGCTGCGGATTAAAGGTTACAAATGTTTATTTTCTTGGATAAGCAAATCCTTTCTCAATATTATTTCAACCAGAAGCCATTTTGTTTTGTCATATGTTTTTGTTGATGTTTTTGTTATAACTTTTGTAATTTCACCCGAAATGCATGTAAACATTTTGCAGACATAAATACTACAATTATGGGAAATTATAAGTGAATCATATCCATTATTTTGTCATTTGGTTTAATTATAAGCTCAGAAATTGCACTTGGTATCCTGTCTTTCTGCTTAACTTGAATCATATAGTATGGAAATATGTACTGATTGCGCTCAATGTGCCTTTTATTGTCTTGCAAAAAAAAGTTGTAATTCGATCACAGAGCCTGCACACATGCTGGACACGCTGCTGTCCATCTACTTCACAGCACCTTTCTGCTCTCCTCAATCTGCCACACAGATGTGAAGCTGAGCCACAGTTGCTGCTTTCATTTTTTTTATTTACAGACCCTAAAACAGATAAAAGCCACAGTTTGCTTTTACTGTCCAGAGTGATGGGTTTGCAAGGTTTGCCATAAAGCACTCAGTTGGACATTGAGGATGAGACACGAGGAGCAGATGAAGTTATCACCTCAGAGGCCCACTGATCTTTCCAAACATGTCTTGTGAGAATGAACTTTGAGGAAAAGCAGAGCCGACTGAAAACAGGCTTTGTTTATTGTGCATCTCTGTCTTCATCATTTTTTTGAACTGTCATGTTTGCTCACCTTCAGTTTATCCAAGACATAGAGTAGGTCCCTTTTTCAATTTGAAACAGAAGATTTTTTTGCTGAGTCAGTGGGTTTTCTTCGAGAGTAAATACACAGGGGAAACTAAATTTATACCTACAATACATTGAAGTCTGAAGCAAAGGGATTGATCTGTGCAAAAAACAAAAAAAAATGAAGTGCAAGTTTTTGTCACATAATGAGAGTTTGCACATAAACTGACACAAATGGAAATTGTGTGTGTCTTATTATCTATCAGACGTATATATTTGCTTATCCTGGATGCTGCATCTTTTAATAAAAGTAAAACTATGTTTATGTTCATGTGTGCAATCTCAATGAGGAACATTGAATTTCACAGATTCCCAACATTTTAAGCAAGCGATACAATCCATACCTAGCTGTGTATTAAATGACAGTTTCCACAGAGTGCATTTAAATTGTGTAATGCACAGTCATGGATTATCCATTCCATACCAGGGTTGTTTGTCAGTTCTGACAAGCTAAGACTGCTTGCATGCTTTTAATGCGCACACCTAACCCCACCCCTACAATGATGTCACTGGCTCTATTGAGTGCATGTGTTTGAGACTGCATTGGTGCGTTCCAAAACGGGATATATCACCCTTCGCAGGGCACTTCAGAGTGAAAAATAATCCTGGCCGCCACACTGAAGTGTTGTTCTAAACTGAAGTGCTTAAAACTGGCCACTTCAAAGCACCCTGTAGAATGAAGGATTTTTTTAAAAAATCAACTGATGGACACTTCGGGCTATCATCCTTTGAGTTGGGAAGTTGTTTGGTATCACACACTCCCTCAATTCAGAAGGTCTCATTCTTATGCTCTAGTCCCTTCAGAGGGACCATCCGAAGGGTTTAGGGCATAGGGACGATCCCTTCCGAATGGAACCCAGTGCATGTCTCAGCTTGCATGTGCAAGTCTACAGCCAGATACTTGAGATACGTTGAGATTTATATGGATTTAAGTACTTAGTGAAGTAATAAATAAATCACTTTTCAGAGTAGTAATTAGAAAAGTAATTTAATTTTACTATGTAAATGGTAATTAGTAAATTATTTGAGCTAAATTACCGAACACTGTCTGACAGGAAAAATACTAGCAATCCTGAGGTAAAAACACCAGACTCGATATCAGATCCCCAACAACTCAGATCAGTCAGTCAGATCAGTGAGTCAGCTTATATTTTTACGTAACCTGTACACCTCTTATTACCTCATATTACCCAATCGCTTTGTCACGTTTTAACTGGAAAACCCCGGACACTAGAGAGATATTCAGACACTGGGTGGGAGCAAAGGAGAGCTTCCAGGAACATGAGTATAAGTGGTAGAGAAGAGCAGAGCAGAGTTTTTCTATCAAAGACCTTTTCCTTCCTCTCATAAATACCACATCGATGAATAATAGCCCTCCCTCTGAATCCAGCTCACAGATCTGGACAGCATATGAAATCTCCTCGCCCTTCACTCATCAAGCAGCTCATCTGGTGTGTAGCAGGAGATGCAGAAGCCGTATCAATCTGTAGGTGATCTCACAAACACACACACTACACATACAGACAGGAACTGTTTATCATTCTGGCCATTAAAAGAAGGTAATTAATTACTCACACAGCTTTGAAATCATTGAAAGATGCTCTTAAAGGGCCAGGGAGACACAATGCAATTTAACATAAGACTTAAAGTCACTTTTTGAGAAAAATTACAATTACAAGACATATAAACATCTATAAACTCTAGGATATGAAGTCAAAGTTGCAATATAAATGTGCAATTATAGAAATGCTGCAAGTATAGGAAGAAAAAGGTCATAGTCATAGTTGATGGACAGTTATATGAGACATAAAGTTTCAATTATGAGAAATCAAGTAGCTATTTTGACAAACGGTATAATTTAAAATCTGAAAAAATTGGATTTATGAAGTCTGGGATTATTATAAATTATGTGTAATGATATGATAAAAACAAAAGAAGAATATGAAGAACAGGGTAGGTTTCAATAAAGTTGCACTTACTAAAACAAATTGAGATGATTGTGAGAAATAATTATTGTTATGGGAAATAATGTAAGGGCCTCACGGTGGAGCAGTGGGTAGCACGGTCGCCTCAAAGCAAGAAGGTCGCTGGTTCGAGCCTCGGGCTGGGTCAGTTTGTGTTTCTGTGTGGAGTTTGCATGTTCTCCCCGTGTTGGCGTGGGTTTCCTCCGGGTGCTCCGGTTTCCCCCACAAGTCCAAAGACATGCAGTATAGGTGAATTGGGTAAGCTAAATTGTCCGTAGTGTATGTGTGTGAATGAGAGTGTGTGGATGTTTCCCAGTGATGGGTTGCAGCTGGAAGGGCATCCGCTGCGTAAAACATATGCTGGATAAGATGGCGGTTCATTCCGCTGTGGCGACTCCAGATTAATAAAGAGACTAAGCCGAAATGAAAATGAATGAATGAATGAATAAAATAATGTAACAGATGTCAGAAACATAGTTGTACTTATGAGAAAAAATATGAGACATTATGTGGTATAAAGTCAAAACAATGACAAATAGCATTGTTAGTAAACATTGCAAAAAAGTAATGAGAAAGTGGCAATTATGAAAAATAATTCTGCAGTTATCAGATATTATTTGACTTTTGATATAAAATGTGAGAAATTGTGAGATAAAAAGTGAAATTAATGAGAAATAAAGTTATGAGAAAACAACAAATAATGTTGCAAATTAGCAGAAATTGTCACAATTATGTGAAAGTATGAGAAACTGGGATATAAAGTAAAAATTGTGACTTAGTTATCAGAAATGTGTCATAACAGTGTAATAAAGCTTTAATTCTAAATAAAATAATTCTGCAAGTGTCAGAAATTGTTGCACATTATGAAATAATGTCAAGTCAAAAAAATAACGAGTCAAAATTAGCCAAAATGATAAGAAAGTTGCAAAAGAAAATATTCTGACATTATTAGAAATCATTCGCATCATATGAGCTAAAACATGAGAAATTGTGATGTAAAGTCAAAATTATGTGTTAAAACCTATGAAAAATAATGTTGTCACCATTATGTCAAAGTGTAAGGAAGTTATAAGAAAGTTGTGGATGAACTATCCCTTTAAGAGTAAAGTTTAGATTTGTGCACAGATCTCCAAACCTGAGAGTTTGTCCAGACAGAAGCTGAGGTCTGTCTGCCACATTCATTACCCAGGAGGACCTGGTGCATCCCTACAAAATTCCTGAAAATCTTCTCCGCCGGATGCCCCGACCATAAACAGCTCATCAGAGGATACAGTAAAGTGCTTTGTAGAGCAGTGTGTGTCTTAGTGCTTCAGTGTTCATGATGGAGGAGAGCAGTCGTGGGATGTTGGCGAATAAGCTGAGCTTCGAAACAGAAAAATAAGAGTGCATATCATAAAAAAGCTGACATTCTCAGACTTTTAAGAGCTCTGAAGCAACCCATTTATTCCATACAAGAGTGCATTAATGCAGCTGTGATTTGTGTTGTATTCGACTTTGCATTCATTTTTAATGATCTCGAGTTCTGCCACATTTTGATGTGCGATGTGAGGATGAGATCTCTTTAAGGCTGTCATTTTGTAAACGTGGATAAATGAAAGCATGGTGGAGATTTGTTATCTGGTCTGGTTGCAGTAATAAGTGCCACGTTTACTGCTGAATCTTCATTGGCTTAGCAGAGCTAGTAAGCTAAAAGCATATTTGCTAGCTTTCCCTCTCATTGGATGCCTAAAGAGATGCGTATAAAAACGTCATTTCCCTCATCCACGTGGCACCCTCCTCTTCTCCTTTTTTGTCAAAAAGTCTCATAAATCAAGAGTGGCAGTAAACTTTTGTTCGTTTTTAGCATCACTTGTTTTTTTATGTGTAATGTAAATTTGTGCACATGATTTTTAAATGTTTTAGCATACAAGTTTTGCAGTTCTAAAAAACGTGTTAGCTCTATATTGTTCACAAAATATTAAAGTAGCTAACAACATTAAAAGTACATTTACATGGCAACATCTTTTGGAATATCTAAAAAAATATTAAAGCTAAAATCTAATATTTATACATTTATGCAAATGTCCATCTCAAGTAAATTAATCATGCTTTCAGAAAGTTTTAGATATTTTTAACAGTGAACTAGATTTTTATTTTAGGCTTGTAGCAAACTAATTAAGATTAATCCATTTTAGAAAGTTTACATTTATTTATTTATTTTTATTTCAATTTTTTTCTTGTAATTTTGTTCCATTTTTGCTATTTTTTTTTGTTTTGGTTTTACTTGTTTGTTTGTTTGTTTTTAGGTTTAGTTATTCTATAAAGGTTAACATAATTGCAATTATAAATATTTCATTTGAAACTATCAGAGAATTTTTTTATAAAACATCGGTAACACAGATTAGCAATTTCCTAACAAGATATTAGCATAAGTTAACATGTGAAATGTTGTATATTACTTACACGTAACTTGGAAAGCAACTCGTTTAAACCCACTTCCACAGTGCTGGTGTAAACTTGACTAAAGTCCTTCTGAAGTCGCTCTAAAAAAACACACACACACACACACACACACACACACAAATGCAAAACTGGTGTCTTCCATCAGGTTTGCTGCTTTCAGTCCTGCCAAGGCCTTTGTTTTCCATTTGTCATATGATATTGCTGATTTTTGGTGGATTTCATGCTTTGTTTAATAAAACAAAACTTGTATAAAGCTAATGTGGCGCCACTTTTCATTCAAGCAAGTATGCTTTTGTCTCTGTCACCCAGAGTCTGTTTTCGTAACGTCGGTGCAGAGCAGTCTGGTGTGTGAAGCTGAACGGACAATCGTCTTTTAGCATCAAAGCTAATGGGGTGATTGACATTTCTGGGTGGCACAAGCTTTTTTGTGTCAGTTTGAGCAATGGTTCGGACATGCAGATGCTCACATAAACACTGCTTGAGGTTTAATCGTATTTAACATTCCGCCGAGTCCACAGACCCAATAAAAAACATGCTTTACTCATCTGTTTTGCTGTAGTTGTGAGTAATTTGGTTATCGTGTGCTTTGGCCAACACTCCAGTGCATTGCAGTGGTCACTTTCTGATGGACAGCTTTACGTCTCTCTGTGAAGTTTTTTTTCCCTTTTCTTCCTCTCTAAAATGAACACATGCACATGCAAACATCTGCTCTGTATCATTAAAAATAAAACCCAATGAAAACATTCACATGCCTCCGCTCTGCAGTGCATTTATATGGACTTCTAGAGGCTCTGGAGTGATTGGGGTCCTGAAAAAATGGCCTTTCTCTTTCTTTCTTTTGTACAGCTGTAACAAATTGAATGTCTGACTCTCATCAGCAGCTTTTCCTGTGATGGAATTAATGTCACACAGCATCCCTGCACGGTGAACATAAAGAAACGTAGCTTTCGTGACTTGGCACTGATGCTCTCTATACAGAGCAAAAACAATTGACTAGCAACCAAACAAACAATTTATGTGGAATTGCATGATATATGATCTATATCTTTATTGAGCAGTTTATAGAATGAGAAGTGAAAATATATGATTTATAAGGGCATGACTGACTTGAGTAGTTAATTGCAATTGTCACAAATTGTGATGATGCATTTTCTCAGTTGTTAAATCATTAAATCATTGTGCTGTTTTCAGATTGCGGGTCCATTTCTTAGACAAAGATTTGTCATTATTATTTTACTATATTTTCCATATTTCATTATTTTCATTCATTCATTCATTTTCTTTTCCGCTTAGTCCCTTTATTAATCTGGGGTCGCCACAGCGGAATGAACCGCCAACTTATCCAGCATATGTTTTACGCAGCGGATGCCCTTCCGGCCACAGCCCATCCCTGGGAAACATCCATACACACTCATTCACACACACACACTACGGACAATTTAGCTTACCCAATTCACCTGTACTGCATGTCTTTGGACTTGTGGGGGAAACCGGAGCACCCAGAGGAAACCCACGCCAACGCGGGGAGAACATGCAAACTCCACACAGAAATGCCAACTGACCCTGCCGGGGCTCGAACCAGCAACCTTCTTGCTGTGAGGCGAACGTGCTATCCACTGTGCCACCGTGCTGCCCCTCATTATTTTCAACTAAATAATATTGTACTTAATCAGCAATTTCTCATTAATGATACATTAATGTGACAGTATTAAATTATAAGAAAATAAAAGGTGAATTAAATTAAATTCCTTTGAACTTATAACTCATTATTATGCAAAAACATTCCACACTTTTGTACTTTTTATACATTCATAAACATTTTTAAACACATTTTTAAAAAGTGCTTATTTGATTTAAACTAAATAAATACATTTTATTTGCAGAGAACAGTGGTCATGTCTCAATTTTTCAAAAGACTTATAAATCATATGGAATGAGTTTTTCTTTTTAGAAAGTAAAAGGTTTGATTTAGGGGTAGGGTTGGGAATGTCCCTAAACAAATTCTCAAAAACAATGTATGACACTACACTTTCAAGTTTATTACCAACATCTCTCGAAAAAAAAAACCTAATGATAATTAAATAAATAAACAATAATATTTTTAAAATGCCTGATTCCTTACATAACCAATCCTGCCAACTGGGGTGGAGCTTGTTCATGGACACTCTGTTTCTGAGTGGAGGTGGGAACTAATTTGCATATTCATGCTTCTGTGTTTATTAAATGAGGCAAGGTTGTAGAGTACTGGTCAATGGCATTATGCAACAGTCTAATACTTATGAATAAAATATTCGCTGTTATACAAGCCAGTAGTCTGCTCATCCATCTTTATCCGAACACAGTGCTGCTCTCATGTGTTTCGTGTCACATTGCTGTGTCCAAATTCAGCCATTACATCATGTATAGTGCCCTATTTGAGTAAACAGTCTTTTCTAAAACCAAAGTGGGCATTTTTAAGTGTATTCAATCAGTCCAATACTGCACTTTAATAATATTGTGAAATACTTCATGTCCATATCTCATGATATAAGATCTCAAAGACGGGGGTTATTTTTTAAACACTGACTGGCTCTTTGTACACTTATTTCTTTAACTCCAATCTAAGCTGGACATGATGATGCATGAACACAAACCAAAGAATAAAGGCATATCTGATGCTTCCAGCTGGATAAACTATACAGTAATTTGCATAACTGCATAATTGTAGCGGAGTACACACACACAGTTGATTAGACGTGGACACTGAGCCTGAGGTCCTTCACAGGGCAGAAGAGGAGAAGTCAGTCTGACCTCCTTCTCATTTTTACTACTCCAACTGTACTGGATTGGAACCCAGCACTAGTTAAATGACCCTCAGGATCCTTTCCAGATTACAAAGCTCAATTTTTCCATTCGCCTTTCCTTACTGTGTGCATAAGGAGGAGAAATTATTGAAAACAAATATGCTTGGTTTTGCCTAGTTCTGCATAATCAAGGTGGATTAACTCATTGTACTTCTTGGATGGATGATAATTAACTGGAGGTTTGGTGTTCTCTTTGATAACTTTGGATACAGTTTGTTAGAATATTACATGGGTATGATCTAATTATGCAATTAGACGGTGAGTTTAGATGTGAAGATTACTCTCTAATGTCTATTGTGACCAAGTTTTGATGTACGCTCTCCTTCCAACAGTACAACATCATGATTTGTAGCATTTCATATAAATGCTGAATCAGTGTGTTCAGTGTAAACCCTTCGACAGCAGGTTGTTCAGATGAAGGGCAAAGGGATGACCCTTTCAGCCCTTTCAGAAGTTGGTCTTTGAAAATCTCCCATTAACTCATTCAAGTCCTCCCAAAAGGGGTGATTGTCCACAAAAGACAAATGCACAAGAGGACAGGATAATGCTGAGAATCTCAATGGGCAATCAGTTCAACACTGCAGCTGAAATGGACCATCAGTTCAGCTCTGAGCTGTGTAAGGATCTGTATGTCACTATCAAAAGACTAGACTGGCCTTGGAGCATATTGTGTGGACAGAACACTACTCTAAAGTTCACTGTAGTTTATTTGTGTCCAATGGGAAACATTAGATCTGTTGTCAAAATGGGCAAAGACTGAAGGCTGTGAAAAGTGGTGGTGTAGTGTGGTTATGTTTTCTGCTCTAGAACTTGGTCCTCTTTATCACTTTATTATTTGTGTGTGTGTGTGTGTGTGTGTGTGTGT
>CAIGQW010054868.1:618940-629313 GCA_903798125.1 Danio choprae
AGTTAGTTGATAAAAGTCATGTCTAAAGGGGATTAACAAAATAATACATGTTTGTAAATGTATTTTTAATGTACAAGTGTAGAAATATTTTTGTATTTATTTATATATATATATATATATATATATATATTTAATAATAATTGATATTGAGAAAGTAAGGTAAAGATGTGATTTCCACATCAGTAATGATGGGAAATTAATTAAGGTTTTTTGCTTTGTTTTACCTTTCTGTTTTTTTTGACAAAAGTCATGAGAATCAAAAGAGGACCAACAAAATACAGCATAACTGCACTTTTTTCATGTATTTTTCATGTACTAGTCCAAAAAAAAGACCTTGAAAAAAATGTAAGGAAAAAATTTGTATTCATTTATCTATAATAATTGATCCTGAGAAAGAAAGGTAAGAATGTATGTTCTACATCAGTAATGATGTGAAATTAATTCAAAGTTTCTTTATTTGTTTCAATCAGTTGTATACTGTATATACTAATTTCTCAATGGTGTGTGTTTTAGAGAAGAAGGTGTCTGTGCAGAAATGACTATGGTATGTCTGGATGATTTTGAAGAATATGCCAAGCAGCACCTCTCAAAGTCTACATGGGACTATTATGAAGCTGGAGCTGATGAATGTTGCACCCGAGATGACAACTTGCAGGCTTATAAAAGGTACCACACCGCTGTAAATTTGGCATAATGCTCAATTCATAGGCTGCATCTGAAATAGCATAAACAGCTAAACAAAAACAGTGGCCCAAACAGCATACTTGTGCACTATTCCTGTCTTGTGATTTAATGATTAGAGATTTGCATTAACAAGCCGTTAAACTGGTGTACCTAATAAAGTGACCACTGAGTACACGTGGATCACAAGTCCTCAAAACTTGCCGTTTGTTTTTCTTCTTTTCATGGCTTGAAACAAATGGAAACTTGACTGCTAAAACTATAAATCAGGCAGTTTTACAATCCTTAAAATGTCTAATCTACTACTATTTCACCTCTTTTAGGATTCGCTTGAGGCCACGGATCTTGCGTGATGTGTCGATAAATGACACTCGGACCTCTGTGCTGGGAAGGGAAATAAGCTTTCCTGTTGGAATTGCACCTACAGCTTTCCACTGCCTGGCCTGGCACGAAGGAGAACTGGCCACTGCCAGAGGTGAGAGCAGGACTGAGCATGATCAAGCCATTTAGTGGCATCGGTTCATGTGTTTTGCAGCACTTCATCCAATAGATGGAATCTTGTTTGACAACTTTTAGTCCAATCCTGGTGCGGCAGATTTTGGCTCTTACCAGCTCAAACACACTTGAATGGAAATAGTCTGTCTGCAGGCCTCAATATGCTGGTTTAATTAGGATTAGAGGTAAACTCTGCAGGACAGTGGCCCCTCTAGGAACAGGTTTGGGTTTACTTATTTGCGTTTTATTTCTCCATTTTGCTTTTTCTTTCGATTCCCAGCAACTGAGGCATTGAACTCCTGTTATATAGCCAGCACTTACGCCACATGTTCAGTGGAGGAGATCGCAGCAGCAGCACCCAACGGCTACCGCTGGTTCCAACTGTACTTGTACCGGGACAGGAAGCTTTCGGAGCAGATTGTACACAGAGTGGAGGCTCTTGGCTATAAAGCTCTGGTGCTTACAGTGGACGTGCCTTACACAGGCAAACGTCGCAATGACATACGCAACCAGTTCAAGCTTCCGCCACACCTGAAGGTCAAGAACTTTGAGGGGATGTTCCAGGTAAAGCTATTTTTGATTTTTCAGCTTAAAGGTGTCATAGAATGCATTGATACATTATATTTAAATTGGTCGTTGATATCTACCGTACATAAAGGTATGTGGCTTAGTTAACTGCAAAAAATTAGCCCTAGAATGAAAAACTCAGTTTTTACCTAGGTGGAAGCACCATGAATATTAATGAGGTCTGCCCTGATGCTGCTCTTGGTTCATGTCTCTGATGCTCACACAGCGTGATGTACTCTGAAATACACATGTGCAAAATAATCATACTTCAGTTGTCAACATATCTGAACAAACTAAGTAGAAATTAATATACATGGCATATTTCACAATATACACGTTAAGCTAACAAAAGATTAGTTTAACAGACCTCTTCGTTGTAGTGCTGTTAAACTTATAATCTGTCTAATTCTGATGAGCTGTAAAAAGATAAAATTACAGACTCCGTGGCTATGTATGGCTACCTGCTTCCTACTGTTCCTTAAAGCCTGTCCAGTTTTCAAAATAAGAGTCCCTCATTCATTCATGTCCTTTTCAGCTTAGTCCCTTTATTAAGCAGGGGTCGCCACAGCAGAATGAACCGCCAACTTATCCAGCATATGTTTTACGCAGCGGATGCCCTTCCAGCTGCAACCCATCACTGGGAAACACCCATACACACTTATTGACACACATACACTATGGACAATTTAGCTTACCCAATTCACCTATAGCGCATGTCTTTGGACTGTGGGGGAAACCCGAGCACCCGGAGGAAACCCATGTGAAAACGGGGAGAACATACAAACTCCACACAGAAATGCCAACTGACCCAGCCGACGCTTGAACCAGCGGCCTTCTTGCTGTGAGGCGACACCGCTACCCACTGCGCCACCGCACCGCCAAGAGTCCCTCATACATATCAAATTTAATTAGGTTTAAGTTAGGTTTTAAACTTAGAAAACAAACAATTGGGAATTCTTGTGGCCAATCAAATGCTGCTTGGGCATATAGTTAATGATCCCATGTGGATCATCACAGCTTTTCACCAGAATTTTACAATCACAAGATTTACATGAGAAATGGGAAAACATTGTTGTTTGAGACTATGGTATGTCATCATCATGTACTGACCTCTTATTATTGAACTATGTCTAGGTATATCCAGATTTACATTATATGGCACCTTTAACTTTAAAATGAAAGGGTTTAAAATTTGTCTCACAAAGGCGATTAAGGAGAGAACAATTTTATGGACTGTTAATGTTTTTTGCTGTTTTAGGATATTTATAAAATATATTTATTCATTATATGATTATTATGTTGATTTCCACACACTTGACAGAGAGGAAATTATATATATTATAATATATTATTATATTATATTATTATATATATATATATATTATATATTTATATTATTATATTTTAGTTCTGTCAAAGAATTATACAATATTTATTTATTTAACTGAAAAATGATGATGATATTTATATGTTATAATATTGATGTTCCTGCTATTAAGTAGCAAATACTATTATTTGTTATCTTTAGTGTATGGAATTGGAACATAATATTGTACATTACTACTAGTAAAAAAAATTAAAACCTGTTACTTTCCAACAAACATTTTGCACTCATTTCTGCTCTCTCTACAGGAGCAAACAGAAGCTCAGGAGGAATACGGGATCCCAGCTAATACCCTGGACCCGTCGATCAGCTGGAAGGATGTTTGCTGGCTCCAGTCTCTGACACAGCTACCTTTAATCATCAAGGGCATCCTCACTAAAGAGGACGCAGAGCTGGCTGTGGAGCATGGCGTCCAGGGCATAATTGTGTCTAATCATGGGGGCCGACAACTGGATGGAGGGCCCGCAACGGTAAGGGACTCCACGACCAGTGTTTGCAATGACTGACAACTAGTATGGTTCCAATAACATTAAAGGACTTCACTGAGAATACAGTCGTGGCCAAAAGTTTTGATAATTACATAAATATTGGAAATTGGAAAAGTTTTTATAATAGCAATTTGCATATACTCCAGAATGTTATGAAGAGTGATCAGATGAATTGCATAGTCCTTCTTTGTCATGAAAATTAACTTAATCCTGAAAAAACTTTCCACTGCATTCCATTGCTGTCATTAAAGGAGCTGCTGGGATCATTTCAGTAATCGTCTTGTTAACTCAGGTGAGAATGTTGACGAGCTAAAGGCTGGAGATCATTATGTCAGGGTGATTGGGTTAGAATGGCAGACTTGACATGTTAAAAGGAGGGTGATGCTTGAAATCATTGTTCTTCCATTGTTAACCATGGTGACCTTCAAAGAAACGCCTGCAGCCATCACTGCGTTGCATAAAAATGGCTTCACAGGCAAGGATATTGTGGCTACTAAGATTGCACCTAAATGAACAATTTATAGGATCATCAAGAACTTCAAAGAAAGAGGTTCAATTCTTGTTAAGAAGACTTCAGGGCATCCAAGAAAGACCAGCAAGTGCCAGGATTGTCTCCTAAAGAGGATTCAGCTGCAGGACCAGAGTGCCATTAGTGCAGAGCTTGCTCAGGAATGGCAGCAGGCAGGTGTGAGTGCATCTGCACGCACAGTGAGACGAAGACTTTTGGAAGATGGCCTGGTGTCAAGAAGGGCAGCAAAGAAGCCACTTCTCTACAAAAAAAAAATTCAGGAACAGATTGATCTTCTGCAAAAAAATATGGCAAATGGACTGCTGAGGACTGGGGTAAAGTCATATTCTCAGATGAAGCCCCTTTCCGATTGTTTGGGGCACCTGGAAAAGGCTTGTCCAGAGAAGAAAAGGTGAGCGCTACCATCAGTCCTGTGTCATGCCAACAGTAAAGCATCCTGAGACCCTGTGTGGTGTTGCTTCTCATCCAAGGGAGTGGGCTCACTCACAACTCTGCCCAAAAACACAGCCATGAATAAAGAATGGTAACAAAACACCCTCCCACAGCAACTTCTTCCAACAATCCAACAGTTTGGTGAAGAACAATGCATTTTCCAGCATGATGGAGCACCGTGCCATAAGGCAAAAGTGATATCAAAGTGGCTCGGGGACCAAAACGTTGAAATTTTGGGTCCATGGCCTGGAAACTCCCCAGAGCTTAATCCCATTGAGAACGTGTGGTCAATCCTTAAGAGGCGGGTGGACAAACAAAAACCCACTAATTCTGACAAACTCCAAGAAGTGATTATGAAAGAATGGGTTGCTATTAGTCAGGATTTGGCCCAGAAGTTGATTGAGAGCATGCCCAGTCGAATTTCAGAGGTTCTGAAAAAGAAGGGCCAACACTGCAAATACTGACTTTTTGCATAAATGTCATGTAATTGTTGATAAAAGCCTTTGAAACGTATGAAGTGCTTGTAATTATATTTCAGTACATCACAGAAACAACTGAAACAAAGATCTAAAAGTAGTTTAGCAGCAAACTAATATTTGTGTTATTCTCAAAACTTCTGGCCACGACTGTACAGTCGTGAGTCCTCCTGATATGGGTCTGTCAATCCAGTAAGTAATCAAAATGTGTGCGACTCAAATACAGGACTAGAAGCTGTAGTTTGCTGCTGTGTGAAAGTGTCTATGAGTGTCTCTGCATATGTTTAGATATAACTCCCTCTATCCAGACATCTTGACCTTCCATGTCACACAGATAGATTGTCTGCCTGAGATAGTGGACACAGTGCAGGGCCGGGTCGAGGTCTACATGGACGGAGGGATCCGTACAGGCAATGACGTGCTGAAGGCCATAGCCTTGGGAGCCAGATGTGTGTTTATTGGCAGACCGGCAATCTGGGGCCTCGCTTACAAGGTAACTGTGGGAATCAGTGGTCTGAGAATTTGCATCAGTCTATTTGAGCCGGTTATTAAAGGGTTAGTCTACTCAAAAATAAAGAAGCTCTCATGTCATCCTAAACCATTCTAAACCTATCATCTTCAGGACGTAAAAGAAAAAAGTTTTATCACACCTTTCTGTCCTTTCATTAAAGGACTGTTTACTCAAAATTTTTAAGCTTCGAAATGTAAAAAAAAAATGACAATACAATTCAATTTTATGAACCGATGTCAATGGTTTTGATTGTTTTTTTCCTTGACTAAATATTTCCAATTTCATGTAGAACGCGGCTATAGAAATAAGATATTTTTCAGTAAAGAGTGATTATTGGCACATGGGTTATTTGTACATTCGTTTTCTGAAGATTGAGGTTTTTCATTTTTGGGGTAAATTAGCCCTTAAATTAGCCATTAATATATTGTCAGTTGTGACCCTTGACCACAACATTTTTTGTAATAGCCAAAAATACATAGCATGACTCAAAATTATAATTTTTTCTTTTATGCCAAAAATCATTAGAATATTAATTAAAGGTCACATTCCATGAATACATTTTTTTTCAGATTTTTTCAAATTCCAGGTTTTCAAATTGTTCTGTTTCAGCTAAATGTTGTCACATCATATGGGATGTATAAATCTCAATTTCAAAAAATGCACACTTATGATCTAGTGGTCTAGAGTCACAAATATGGCACATTTGGTACAGCTAAAATGTTGATATGCAATATATTCTGTTCAGGGGGAGGAAGGAGTGAAAGAGATCTTAAATATTCTTCATGATGAGTTTCGCTTATCCATGGTGTTGGCAGGTCAGTTTGCTGGATAATATACATTGAACAACTTTTAAAAAATGGGGTTACATTTTGACTCAGTCTGACCCTGCATTGCATCTTATTCTTCTAGGCTGCAGAAATGTTGCTGAGATCAACAGGAACCTCATTCAGTTCTCCAGACTTTGAGTAGCAAAAAGGACTATAATAATTTTTACTTTACTACTGCATGTAAAGATCTACTCATTGATACTAAATGTACACAGGAAACGACTGTTGCTTTAAGTCACAAGAATAACATATCTACGATTGTTCACAGTGTATTGATGGTTTTTAATACTTGTGTCTCAGTAACCATTAAGAACAGACCTGCATAAACCCCACACTATTTTGATTTAGAGAACCAAGAGTGAATTATCTTACTACCTAATGAATCTCTACTCATTAAGAGTTAAATCTATTTATGTAGCATCCAAATACAGATTGCTTTAAAGGGCACCTATGATGAAAAATCATCTTTTGTAAGCTGTTTGGACAGAACTGTGTGTAGGTATAGTGTGTCCACAGTCATATTGGAGTCATAGAAACACAATAAGTCTCTTTTTAAAAGATTTCTGACGTTAAATATAGGATCCAAATCCCTCCCACTTTGAGGCTGACCGCAACTTGACGTAGAAGTGCGGTTTCCCCACCCACCAAATTGATTGACAGCCGCGTATTAACATGTCTCTGTAGTAACGAGTATAATCATATCCACAAGACAAGATGTGCGCAAAGCAACTGGGATTAAACAATCTCTTCAGCTCTCGGTGTTCAGCAGCACCTCAAGAATGAGTTTTACAAATTGTAAACGTTTCTAAAGCAGTGCATGTTTGTAATAAAGACAGTAAAATTACTGTAATTCTTCACTACAGCCGCATGTCAGTACAATTATAAAAGAATTCCTTACATTAACATAAGAAATATCCATACAGCAGTGGATATTAATGTGTTTCCTGTCACATTTACCGTGCAAAAACAGTGCAAAGCTAAACTTGCGCGTGTGTGCGTGAGCGAGTGAGCAAGCACGTGCACACAGTCGAACTTTATAACGACATTGTGTGTGACTCGTTGTTGAAAGGCTTGAATTAACTCCACAACAAATACATCAAATAACCACTGGAAAAATTCTTACTGTAGTAGGGGAGATCTGCTTCATTCTTGTCTTTCACTGTGCTGCTTATGCATGAGACGCAGCAGGAGAAGCTACATCCATCATAGCAGTAGTGAACGATCTCTTTGGTTCTGACACGCATCTGTGAACGGTGGGCGGGGAGAAGCAGCTCATTTGCATTGAAGGCACAGGCACCAAAACCGCTTCAAAGTCAAAACAGCTCAAATTTCCAATATACACAAAGGTATAATAAATAATCTGATGGGTATTTTGAGCTGAAACTTTACAGACACATTCTGAAGACACAAAAGACTTATCTTAAATCTTGAAAAAGGGGTAAAATAGGTGCCCTTTAAATCAGCTTCACAATAGTAAATATCAAAATAGAATTAGTATTACGTGCAATTTCAGTTATGATTATGAGTAAATTCAGATATAAAGCAGCCATACAGAAAATAAAAGTTTGATAAATTAAAAAGAAAAACCTCTGATTATGAAGCAAAGTATTTAATAAATACTGAACATTCAGTTAATATTTGGGTAAAATATCAAGTGTGGCAAAACCAAAAAAAACATGAAATTCTCTAACTGACTGTGTGTTAATATTTCAAGTTATAATATTTACTTTACAATAAATACTACACTCTTTCTATTGTCTTCTTTTTGTATGAGGTTAACTAGAAAAAATAAGCACAGGGTACAGATTTAACAAAGGTGAAGCTTTTAAATGGCCATGTAAGTGCACGTTGGTTCTTTCACATTAAGATGTTTGTTTGACATATACTTTTACAGTCACGATACAGTAAACTGCAAATGCAGCACATAAAAGAAATACAAATCTGCTATAAGGTTTCCTCTTTTCACACAGACTATAGGTTCACCTCATGAGCATCAAACACAACATCAGAGTGCAGATGCAGACGAGGGAAGAGCAAAGGCTTGAACTAAAGCCTATTATAAGTAACATGTCAAAAGGAGGAAGAATGAATGTTTTGAAACAACATGCAAGGGTGTGTATGTGTCTCCGAGAGAAAGAGAGAGAGAGAAGTGACACAGGAAGTCAATGAGGTTGTGGTAAACAGACTCTATACCCAGTTGTGTCGACTGAGTGTGATCACAGCGTGATCCTTAGTACTATAATGAGAAGACACTTTTGAAACCCCCAAATAAAGCACCGCGTCTTGGTAAGCTCCTTTTATTGTATGTATTCAATCTTTCCTGAGTTTTCCCCCTCACTTTAGATTAATTTGTTGATTTAGAGAGATTTAAGTTATTTAACTTACATAACATGTTATTTTTGTGTATACATATTACATACAGTATATATAGCATTTCAGTATGTTTGTCTGTCAGTTATCTTTGTGATCTGAAGTGAAAAAACTCCCTTGTTCACATAGAATTGAGGCTGTCAGTCTAATCGACATGTTTTTATTCGTTGCACATATGGCAGTGCTAACTTCCCCTTTCTGGCCTTGTTGTTGCTGAAACTTTTTCACGTCGCTCCAAATATCGCTCCTGCAGATATGGCAAAACACTTAAACATTTGTTCTCATTTTTCTGTCAGAAATCAAAGAGCAAAGAAGTAGATACGAAAGACATGGGGTAAGTCTTTTAAGAAATTGCATGATGGGCCTTTCTTTGAAGTGCAGATGTATTCATGGTATATAGTAAAAAAACAAATGTGTACTTTTGCAGTAAATCTTTTTTTTTTTTTTTTGGCCGTTTTTATTACCGCTTCATTGCATCCCTTAAAACAAATCTCTGAATTTCTGTTTTATTTGTTAAGTAGATTTCGGAAAATGCATGCTTTTTTGTGTTAAGCGTGTCGCACATGATAATGAAATCTTAAAAGTGGAATTAAATTAATTAAACAGTGGAACCTACTTGTATTTCAGTTATGAAAAGATTAAGCTAATTATTTCAGTCAAAGATGAGATGCCTTTTTTATGACTGCATCAAATTAAATTTACAAAATACTTTTCTTGTTGACAAATTGGAAAAGCCTAGTGGTTTTTACATTTTTAAATGACCAGTAGTTTGTACTTTGGGGCTGCACTGTGATCCTTAATTAGACACTTAAAAATGTCATTAAATAATTCTCAGTCTAAATATGACTGAGCAGAATTTTCTTACATTGAATCCCATTTAAGTAAGTGTCTATGGTAAAAATTTCTAAAAAAGTTTTTATTTCAGAAACAGTGGTGAGGAAGGAAAGCTGCATCGCAGGCTTTCACGAATAGGAAGCAGATCGCAGAGAGAGCCACCACGACCCCCTCCTCAAACCGACAAGCCCCCAGCAGTGGTTCCTCCAAGACCTGCTGAGGCCACTCCAAAACCTCCAGAACCTGCCCCAAAACCAGCTGTAATCCCTCCAAAACCCACAGTGGCCCAAAAGCCCGTTGCCCCTCCAAAGCCACAAATACAAGTGTTCAACAGCACAGAACATGGCGCCGATATACTCAAGGTAAGACATGGACAATTAGTTGTAGTGAAATAGCTGCAAACCAAAATAGTCTCAAACCAAATTGGTTTGGTAGGATGTTTAAATCAAAAGAAAACAGTATGGTATGTTGATAAAGCACTGTATTTTTCTTTATTCTTCTTTCTTTTGTTTAAGGGGTTGGATCATTTTCGTGGTGATGAGACTCTTTGTGATGTGACTCTGGTTCCTGGTGACAGCAGTGAAACTTTCCCAGTTCACAGGGTCATCATGGCTTCAGCCAGTGACTACTTCAAGGCCATGTTCACAGGTGAATCACATAAAAAAATAAAATAAAATTTCATATGATGGTATTGGTCAGGGCCTCACGGTGGCGCAGTGGATAGCACGTTCGCCTCACAGCAAGAAGGTCGCTGGTTCGAGCCTCGGCTGGGTCAGTTG
>CAIGQW010054868.1:659313-675640 GCA_903798125.1 Danio choprae
GCCCTTCCAGCTGCAACCCATCTCTGGAAAACATCCACACACACTCATTCACACACATACACTACGGACAATTTAGCCTACCCAATTCACCTGTACCGCATGTCTTTGGACTTGTGGGGGAAACCGGAGCACCCGGAGGAAACCCACGCCAACACGGGGAGAACATGCAAACTCCACACAGAAATGCCAACTGACCCAGCGACCTTCTTGCTGTGAGGCGATCGTGCTACTCACTGCGCCACCGTGCAGACCATAATAATAATAATAATAATAATAATAATAATTCCTAAAAAATTATTTATTTATGATTGATAAATGTTAATGTTTTTTAAGCAGTGCATATGTTAGCTACAATACATATGTTTTATAGGTGTGTGTGTGTGTGTGTGTGTGTGTGTGTGTGTGTGTGTGTGTGTGTGTGTGTGTGTGTGTGTGTGTGTCTGTGTGAAAAAAAATAATACAAAAAATAAAAAAATATATAATTTACCAACGTACAGTACCCAAACAATGCATTCACACTGGCACTATTTTCGGTTTAGCCACAGGGCAGCGTGACGCTTCACATGCGGTGACTGCGTAGGGATTGACAACTCCTGTGACGTCGAATTTATCAAATTTATTAATGACAATGCTATATTTGGTACATGCCCTCACAGAGAATTTTTACTTGAAAATGTTTTATTGTTACTTTTACTTGATTCTTGTTTTCGATCTGCGTTTTTGGCGTACAAAAGATTGGTTACAAGGAATTACGGCGCTACTTTCGTCAGTCAAGGTAAGCGCATGTGTTTAAGCTAACATTAGGCTGAATTCATGTCAATGGTTTGAGTAGAATTGATCGCAGATTTGGAGTTATTATTAACGATGATGACGCATTTATAACTGTTAGAAGAATCATCATGATGCTAAATGTAGACAGTCACTGCGAATAAGTTTTAACTTCACGATTTTGTTACTTTAACTTGATTTTCGATCTGCGTTTTTCAGGTAGACACAAAAGAACAACAAACGATGCAAACTCTTAAGTCCAGCTATGCACAAGTAACACAGTGATGGTAAGTGTATTTCAGTTATTATATACGTCAACATTTATGCTATATAATCATTCTAGGTTGAATTCCTGTCGAAAGATCTTTGAGTATAATTGTTCGCAAGATTCAGTTCTTATTAACGATGACTATACATTTATAAATGTAAGAATCATTAGGATGGTAAATGCAAACAATGCTAATGTGTTTTAGCGTTAAAAAAATATTTATTTGGTGCTGTTTACTCGATAACTTGATTTAACCCTAGTCGAATGTGCTGTGAACAGCGAGACGCTCTAAGGGGTCAGTGTCAGTGCAATGCCTCCATCTAGTGGACGCACTGCGTACTGCACGCTTAATTTTTTTTTTACAGGATACAGTATAAATTATTAAAAATTACTATAAATCAATAATTATCAATCAATAATCAATAAATAAAAGATGGAGCGCTTCACGAATTTGCGTGTCATCCTTGCGCAGGGGCCATGCTAATCTTCTCTGTATCGTTCCAATTTTAGTATATGTGCTGCCGAAGCGAGCACGAACTGGGAGTCTGGAGGACTGCTATATATACCAGTGACGTCTGGGTATGTATCCCGTATGTGGTAAATGGATAACCTACTTATTCAACTTATTTATATGTACATGTGACAGTAAGTCACTGTATAGTAGTAAACCTGTAAACCCTTAAATTCTTCAAAATTTGAAAACCAGCAAATTGTGTAGGTCTACCGTAGGGTTTTGGAGCTGTAAGCATATGCAAAGGAAACAGGCCTTACTCTATTGGAGGATTGGATGAGTTCCTGTGTGACGTAGAGGAGCTTTTGTTCACGTGTCTCTCTCCTTCCCCCACAGGCATGCGCAGAACCCCCCGCCCCACCTCAGATAAGAGCACAAAACACTCCGACACCAGGAAACTGCTTTCACAAGAGCAGAGCCCATGAAAACCCAGTCAGACGCTTGAAGGGTAGGAATAATCTGAATCTTGGAAGCATGAAAAATTGGAAAAACTGAATTTACAGCAGCCACTGAACCCAAAGCTCACAGTAGAACAAAGAACAAACATACAAACTAACGTTGAGAACAAAGCCTGTCTGTCCTGGAGCTACATGTGCTATGTAGCGTTCTCCTGGATATTGTAGTTGCAAAACATGTTTTTTTATGTTTTAAAAAGGGCTTTTAAAAAGTCATTAGTTACACAGAGATTAGTTATGCCATGTCTTAACTATATCTTTATAGAATCTTGCTAATAGTCTGATGTAAAGTTTTTGTTAACAGCATTTATTTACAAAGCTTAAATGGATAGTTTACAGAAAAGTGAAAGTGGCTCCAAACCTTTTTGAGTTTCTTTTTTCCCCTGTCAAACACACAGAAATATATTTAGAAGAATCTTGGAAAACAGCAGCCATTGATATTTTTGTAGGGAAAGAAAATACTATGGAAGTCAGTGGCTTCCAGCTGTATTTACAATATCTTCTTTAATTTGTCTTTCTACTATAACAGAAGAAAAAAATTCAGTCACATTTGAAACACGTGGAAGGTTGGTTTTCCAGCATTTTTCAAAATGTCCCTTTTTTAACATAAGAAGGAAACTAATAGATGTTTGATCAAGTGGAGGGTGGGTAACATTGTAGAATTTATATTGAGCAATTCTGGAAAAAAGGCATCACTGTTTCTACAAAAATAGCCAGCACAAATGATTTCAACATTTAATATAGTAATACATGTTTTGTTCAGTAGGCTACCCTACTGAACGGATGCCCTTCCAGCTGCAACCCATCACTAGGAAACACCCATGCACTCTCATTCACGCACATACACTATGGACAACTTAGCTTACCCAATTCACCTGTAGTGCATGTCTTTGGACTGTGGAGGAAACCGGAGCACCCAGAGGAAACCCACGCCAACACGGGGAGAACATGCAAACTCGAATATTTGATTGAATTCTGAAGGATCATGACTCTGAAGACTGAAATCATGATGCTGAAAAATCAGCTTAGGATCAAGAAATAAATTACTTTTTAAAATATATGAAAACATGATTAGATTGTAATAACATTGTTATAACCTGGCACGGTATTATGTATTTACCGTGTTGTCGTGTGTTGAATAAACAAATATATCCTTGCTGTGCCTTTCTGTGTGTTATGTATTATTATTGAAACTTAATAGACAGTCGCTTGTCTCCATCTAGTGGCGCAAGTATGTTTTACCATCACAGTGACTTAATGACTTTAAAATAAAGTATGTAAAAAAGTTACAAGATTCTTAAAGGAATATTTAAAAAACAGAGATGAGTTCAATTGAAATAACATTTCACAGATTTTTTTCTGCTCTATTTTTGGTCAAACAAATGCAGTCTTGCTGTATATTGGTATTAAATATAAAACTCAAGCCAGTCTTTTGTCTCCATAGTGGAGTTATTGTTTTTCTAGCGACTTAAATGCTTTTTCAAAATATAAATTAAGAAATAATGTAATATTTAAAAGATAGATAAAACAGAAATGCATTAAATCTGAAAGCATTTCACAAGGTTACTGTTTTATAAATGCAATAAAATAAATGCAGTATTTAGCCAAATAATTTTAAAAAGACGAGGATTGTCTCCATTTTGTGAAGTAATCATTCTTTTTTACTTACAATTGGACATGAATAATTCCTTTAATAATCGCCCATCATATCGCATTCAGTGTTTAATGAAATCGCAATAAAGCAGGCATTGTTGACATTGTTTCACCGCGCCACACCCAAATCTTTTTCTTTTCGGCGTTTCAATTGGCTGAGAATTCACTTCGCCTCCTATTGGTGGAGGCTTTGTTTACTACTGCTTAATGCAAAAAATACCTAACACTGAATGACAACAGCAGACAAGGGTTGACTACAGTACATACATACAGACTCAAACATGTATCAATTATCACATTATACATTTATTTATTTGTTGAAATAGAGGGCTGCGCGGTGGCGCAGTGGGTAGCACGATCGCCTCATAGCAAGAAGGTCACTGGTTCGAGACTGGCATTTCTGTGTGGAGTTTGCATGTTCTCCCCCTGCTCCGGTTTCCCCCACAAGTCCAAAGACATGCGGTACAGGTGAATTGGGTAGGCTAAATGTGTGTGTGTGTGGATGTTTCCCAGTGATGAGTTGCAGCTGGAAGGGCATCCGCTGCGTAAAACATATGCTGGTTCATTCCGCTGTGGCGACCCCAGATTAATAAAGGGACTAAGCCGAAAAGAAAATGAATGAATGAATGTTCAAATGGAAGTATTGAGAGTAATCTTGACAAATGTAACATTCTCTCATAGTAAACTCTCGTTGGCCAAGACTTCTACCACTGAAGAGAGAAAGACAAAGGCAGATAGCATTGAAACCTGATTAATCGTCATTTCTGAAATATATTCAGGCATAAAACCATGTTCTGCTGACAAAGAACAATAGAAGTTTACTGTTAATGAAGGAAAACCTAGCCATATAACCTTTTGTTGTTGTTGTTGTTGTTGTTGTTGCAATAATTGTTAAAGCTTTTGTCATGGAAGAATTATCACAATTATTGACAGGCTGCAAAAAAGGTTCCTTTATCAGCTATAATAACACAAATAAAGGGTTTGTCTATTATTTTATTTTAAGCAAAAAATGTTTCAAACAAATTTAATTGCAAAATGTTTATACAAATACAATAGGTAATGTTTAACAATAAGGTCTCATTAGTAAATGTTAATGCTCTTTAATAACTAACATCAATAGTAAGAAATAGCTACATTTGTTACAGAAGTCATGTTAATGTTACTTTAGAAAGCACAACTGAACTGAACCATGCTTGTTCCTTATCACAATATATTGTAGTAATAAATACTGCCACGTTTAACCAACAGGGAGTTAACGTCATAAACAACATGCAAGTTTATTTCAAGTTAATTGATCGTATTTCTGCAGGTAAGACTGATCCAAACCAAGTAGTAGTGCATTTGCGTGCCTCTTCCCAGTCATAGCGAGGGCTGTAGCCGAAATCCCTGTGAGCCTTTTGATATGAGAAACTAAAAGGTGTGTTTAGCATGGTCAGTAGCTGCCTATTTAGGGGTGGAGTGAACGTCAGGAAGGGTCGGAGCACAATGTGCAGCAACTCCATGAAGAACGACAGAAGATACAGGAGAGGAAAGGGCAGAATTGGCCTCTCTTGTATCCCAAAGCCTAAAGGGGACAGAACAGCATAGTTAAAGTCCGAATAGCTGACGTGCGGCGTGTTGTCTGAGATGTAATAGAAGTTTCCCCCCATCACGGCCCTTTTCTGAGGATCTCTGAGGCCCCGTCCTGCTTGTAGATGGGCCAGGGCTGCGTTTTCCACATATACAGGATTCACTTTTGCCTCACGGCGGGAGGTTCGCAGCAGCACATTTCCATTGCGGATTCCATCCCTCATGTGGCCTAAAGTAAATCGGCAGCCTGGCCCATAGATGTACATGGGCCTCAGTGCACAGGTAGCGAGCTGACCTCCATTACACAGCAAATCTCCATTGGCCTGAAGGCAAACCTGTTCAGCCTCCTGCTTGGTTTTGCTGTAGTTGAATTTAAGGCAAGAGGAGTAAGGGGTGTCCTCGTTGCCGTTGATGATTGGTTCACCGCTGGGATTGGGACCAGCCACCTCAATGCTGCTGGTGTAAATGAAGGAGGCTACGTTTTCTTGGATGCATGTCTCGAGCAGCAGCTTTGTCGCTGTTATAGAAAAACAAACAATATAAATTTTCTTTTTGGCATATTTTTGATCAGCTGAATTACTCAAAGCGAATGAATGGCTTTAATTGTATTTCTAATGCAATTAAGGATCACATAAAATTAGTAGTTTGGCTCACGCAGAATAGTAGAATACCCGTGTGGTGCCGCTATCAAGAAATCGTGAATAGCCAGACCATCGTGGCAGTCAAGGACTGATCTGACTGACATGACAATTCTAACTGATTGGTCGCTTTTCATGTGAGTCAGGGTCCGTGTACCCGCGTTTAATTGGTTTTCTCGTTTTTGCTTTCAAAACGAACACACGGCTCGTTTGGGCCAAATTTGAACCTTTTCACCCACATAAATATTTTGTTTTTACAAATATTTATTTTAGTTTTCGTCACATTTTGTCTCATAATCCGTGGTAAAACTGTGTCATATTGTACAGCATGGAGCAAATTAATTTGTAGTGACCAGCAGACTTCGGTGTAGGCCTATTATTTATGCAACAGCATAAATAAATAAGCTGAGTAACGTTATATCAGTAATATTTAGTATGGTGATGTTATGTCATTCGCGAACGGCTGGATTCAGTCCATTCAGAAGCAAATCTTACTGAATGAATCATTGATTCAGACAAATCGGTTAAATAAACGACTCGTCTGTAATACAATCACTTGCTGTCGCCTGCTGGCATTTTCACAATCCAACTATCATGTTGTCAATCACCTCTGTGATCAGAAGGTTATGTTTGAATTGAATCCCATTAAATTGTTCTGCTTTAATTGTTATGTAAATGCACCTATTATCTAATTCAACTTTAGATGCAGATGCTTTACCCGTTATGCAGCACAATAAAGCTATAGAAGTCACTTATTAAATTGTTATCAGCCAATATTATTCTGATTTAATGACTAACAAGAATGATATATTTAAAGCTAAATTTAGATTCAAGGGAAAAAATCTAAACCTCAAAGCAAAAAACTATCAGAAGCAAACTGACATTTGATTGATGTAAATAAATACTGTAAAAATACTCTTCATCTCTCTGGCTTTATTATTCCACGTGTTATTTCAGGGATTTGATCTGTTCTTAGTTGAGAAAGCACTTCCTATTTTATGTTATAATGACTATTAAATAATACCCATAGGTTGGGCATGCTGTGTGTTGCTTTTTGTAAAGTTTTTATCACTACTGTCAGTCACTTGGAGAGTACATAAGGTCAAATGAGGTACTCAGTTCTTACTTTATGCCCATTTCATGTAACGATGTTTTTCAAAATGGCATGTTAAATAAGTACTTCTAATCACCGAAACAACAGCACTTTTAACTTTCCAGTATATCCTGCATTTCAGAATAATAACCAAAAGAAACACACTAATGTAAATTACATAAGATAAACAACTACAGAGGAAAGACTTGTGCATCAATGACGTTACCGAAACAATTATCATAATATCCCAAAAAATCGATCACTTTTCTAGTTATTAAAAGGGAACGTTGCAAAACCGAGGAACAGCTGATGACGGCACGGTTTGATGTTTGGTCGACCAATCAGCGGAGAGGGGGCGTGTACAGAGAACACATTTGAAAGCCGTTTATTCCTTTTGGTTTCATCGCATTTTCATTTTGTGTGTAAGAACAAGATGTGACGAAAACAAAAATAAATATTTTTGGTAAAACAAAATATTAATGTTCACGAGAAGGTTCACATTTGGCACAAACGAGCCGTTCGTTCGGTTTTCCGTTTTGAAAGCAAAAACGAGAAAACCAATTATACGCGGGTACACGGACCGTATATATATGTGTACCGTGTATCCGTGTACCCTGTATATATATATATACAGTGTATGTGTGTGTTTCAAAAATCTAATTTGCAGTTTAATACCTATTTATTTTTGCTAAATAAAAAAATTAAACATATCGGGACTGGTGAGAGGACATTTTACTTTATAATTTTTTTTCAGACTCCAATATAAAACCTAAGATTAAACTGAGTATCCCACTTAGTTTATGAATGAGCCCATCAGGCATATGTTTATGTTCAGTAATTTCGCTTTAAATAATTAAAATAATCCATTAAGAATTTAAAATAATCTATTTATCGCCATGTTGTAATATTATTATTTGATTTTTTTTATTTTTCCCTTATAGCCCAATTAGTTTTGTTTGGTTTTGTGCCAAAGATACTTACCTTTGACATTAACTCCATATAATTCACTGTATTCAACTGCTCCAATGACATCAATGAGAGACGCAGTGTGAAACACAAGTGCTGCTCCTTTACAAGCTCTCCTCAGTAGCTCACGATTCCTGATATCGCCCTCAAAAACACTCACTTTAGTCTCTCCCCGGCAGTCTGAGCACACAGAGAAACAGCAGATTCACAGAAATGTATTTATTGCCTTAATTCATGTGTAAAACGAGATTAGAAAAAAGGTCCTGTTAACATCTTACATCAACTGTATTTTTATTTTCTCAAGCAGTGACTGATTTGAAGTGCAAAACAGGAAGATGAATGTCAACAAACAGTAATTAATTAACTACTCTCTTTTCTTCGGTTTAGTCCCTGATTTATCAGAGCTTACCACAGCGGAATGAACCGCTAATTACTCTGTCATTTGTTTTTTTTTAATGCAGCGAATGCTCTTCCAGCCGCAACCCAGCACACAACAAACACCCACACACTTCCTCATTCACACATAATAACAGATAACCTCATTCATCCACCAGTACACACAAAGAATTACACCGAGGTAAACAAAACTGCGTCATTTTTATGGACATCGAGGACTTAAAGACAATAATTATTTTAGGGTTTGTGTTCGCAGAATAGGGGCTGCACGGTGGCGCAGTGGGTAGCACGATCGCCTCACAGCAAGAAGGTCGCTGGTTCGAGCCTCGGCTGGGTCAGTTGGCATTTCTGTGTGGAGTTTGCATGCTCTCCCCGTGTTGGAGAGCTCCGGTTTCCCCCACGAGTCCAAAGACATGCGGTACAGGTGAATTGGGTAGGCTAAATTGTCCGTATTGTATGTGTCTGTGGATGTTTCCCAGTGATGGATTGCAACCGCTGCGTAAAACATATGCTGGATAAGTTGGCGGTTCATTCCGCTGTGGTGTCCCCAGATTAATAATGGGAATAAGCCGAAAAGAAAATGAATGAATGAATGATGTTCGCTTCATGTGTCGCTTTATTGGGTGCCCATTCCGATACTTTTAATTAATATAGCTACATATTGACGTCATATTCCGCAATTAATTCTCATTTCATGACTGCATTTCGCGTTTCACGATCTTAGAACACGCTCTCTGTGTGTGTGTGTGTGTGTGTGTGTGTGTGTGTGCGTGCGTGCGTGCGTGCGTGCGTGCGTGCGTGCGTGTGTGTGTGTGTGTGTGAAACGGCTGTTTTAGTGGTGTTGTAACTAAACCTGAATGTGCGATTTTTTTGCATTACTATGCAGTATGAAACCATTTTAGCAGATTATTCAAATAGTTATATTGGGAAAGAACTGTGTTTTGTTATGTAAAATGTTTATTTTTTCATTAGTTGTTCTAAAATGATTGTGATGGTTTTGTATGGGAGTGCATCTGCATTAAACATAAACAAATTACATCCATTGCAGATTTAAATGAAATAAACAGTGCTTTACATTTTTTCTGGGACGTCCAAGTATGATGAATAAATATATAGAAAACACAATACTGTGTACATTATTCAAAAGACAAAAGGTCTTTACAGTTAATCCATAATAAACATATTTTACTGTGCCTGAAGACTTCAAAATGTCACAGGCTAGCCATGTATTGTATTTCAGCTTTTGGAAAACAGTAAAAGCAGTATTCGTGTGAAGTTCACAGCACTTCTGCAGAAGATACCTCTGTGAAGGAGTACTCTGAACAAACAGCTCATCATGATAACAATTTAGGGCCAGTTGATTGTGTTCATTTCTCTTCAATCCAGTTAAACCTCTTCTGGGGAGCATTGGCTGGACGCTATGCTAAAGTGGCCAAAGTCCAGCCTCTGGACAAACAAACGTTTCATCTGTGAGGTCATAGGCTCACAACCAGCTGCAGACCAGCGGACGAATCATTTGTTTTTCATTGTAATCAAAGCTTAGCTCCACTTGCTACATAAGCCATGACAGGTTGGATGCTGGGAATTAATCTCCCTCACGTCTCTACATGCTGACATGGTTAATAAAAGCGCACCAGGAATGGAAGGAAAGGCCCTTCATCTTGCTTAATCGGATATTGTTGCATTTTTCTCATAACCAGGCATTGTGTAACAGATTTTGGTGGCTAATACGTGGATTTCAGGCTTCTTAGGATAACTAGTTGAAGAACAGGAGCAAAATGTTTTGTTGAGAATGATTTTGCACCTGAACAAGAAACATCTGATTTCACACTGTTGATCAAGAAAAGCATGGCTTGGAAATGGATCAAGGCATTTGTTTATTTGTCGGTGTGTGTCACTTCAGCTTTGGGTAAGTGTATTTCCTTTTATTAATACACAAAATAAATCTGTAGTTATGCAAGTTCTATTGTATGTTACTATGTGACACCAAATGCATTAGAATGAAAATTGTAATATTGTGAAATATTGCTAAATAAAGAACTGTTTTCTATTTTCGTAATTTAATTTTGTGTGACAGAAAAAGCCAAATGTTAAGCGGTTTTCAATAACATTAAGTACAGTTTTAATATGCATTATTATTTCACAACAGGTTTTTTTTATCATTGTTACTCCCCTCGAGTGAATTAAAGGCTCAGGTCGTTCTTGGATTCAACAGACATTTATTTGGACACAAATTGTAGTCTTATACATCTCCGTTATGCCCAACAATGCCGTCAGAACTACGGAAGGAAATACATAAACTTAAATTAACCCTTTACAGGTCGCGGTTACACATAACTACTGAAAATACATACACGAGGAAATAAAGTGCACATTTAACACACAGAAAATACACTTACTCATATTAACCATGCATTAACATACGAAACACATGCATTAACACGATAAACACATACCTCATTGGCCTCTCTAAAACTCAAGAGGAATAAACTTGAAAGGTTACAGCTTCTTCTTAAAGCATCTTCTTAACAAAACAGTACAACTTCTTAGCACTCACAGGCGTAACTCCTACAAACATGCTACTGTTGTAGCACCGCATGTGGCTGTACTATAGGTAATGCACCGGAACCCCCTTGTTGCAATGAAATAATTCCCAAGTTAAATAAAGGACAGAAATAGGTTCCTAACCCTTTATGGCTTAAGTGAAATAATATGAAATTAGTTAACATATATTAACAAAACAAAAGATGTTTCTTATTTATTCTAATGATGAACTTGAAATATATGAAATATAAATAATGAAATATGAGAGTTGCCTCTGATGACAGCTACAATCATATAAATAAAGCCTTGGCAGAAGTTCCTTCTACTCATCAAGGCTTCTTATATTTGTTCCAAAATACAACAATAACAGTAATAATGCCAATATTATTGTCTTTTATTAGCTGTCTTTTATTAATTACTGGCATACTAATGAGTTTTTGCCCCAATGTTTAAAGGCAACACTTTAAAATAACAGTACATGAATAATCATGCATTAATCCATAAATGAAAAATGATTAATGAACTAATGATGAATTAAAACATGTACTAACGATAAACTAAGAAAGAGCTAATCTTATCTGTGACAGAGTCAAAGGTGAAATGTAAAAATTACCCCAAATTATTCATTTTATTCATCAAATAACAAACATGTCGAGGTTATTTCTACATGAATTCACATGACTCAAATTCTTGATTAGTATGGTTTAACTCATCCTTTATATAAGAGAAATATTTAATTTGGTTGTTAGTGGATGATTATTCATGTGCTGTTTTTGCTAAATGTTACTATTTCCATGCATTCAACAGGTGATGATGAGGAAGCGTCTCCAAGCAAATGTGCAGACTTTAACAACACCACCTGGCTGGAATACAGACAGGCCACCAAGCTCCAGGTCCAGTACCTTCTGCTGACCCGAAAGAATGCCAACTGTGCCAGTCTGTTCACACAAGACTGCCTCAACCACACACAGAAACACACGGCTTACTTCAACTCGTCACTGCCCACCAAAGTCATTGTTCATGGATACAGGTGAAGCATTATTCTCTCAAGCATTAATCGTTAATCGTTAAAAACTGATTTTTATCTTATGTATTATTTATTCCAGTTGATGTCTTTTTATTGTTGTTTATTTTTTACTATTATAGAAAAAGGGATTTTTTTCAATAAAATGTAGTAAATGTAGTTGTAAATGTAGGTTTTGCCATGAATAGCCAGAGAAGCTGATATGGCAATAAATTCAAAACAACTCTCCAGGTGAAGTGTTCAGTCAGCAGCGTTTAGATTTAGCAAACCAGTTCCCGGTAATGATCTTTTTGCACTGTGTTTTCAGGGCTCTGGGCAGTAAACCATCCTGGGTGAGTGGTTTAGCTCAGGCTCTGCTGAGAAAAGAGGACGTGAATGTTCTGGTGGTGGACTGGGTCTATGGAGCCTCCTTTGCTTATAACCTGGTGGTGGAGAACTACAAGGAAGTGGCAGTGCAGATATCAGTGCTTATTAATCAACTTACGGTAAAGATTTCTGGTTTATGTTTAAGATTCATTCAAACTCTTGTGGATCTTTTCTGAGCAGTGAACTCATTCAAGGAATAAGCTTATTTACAATTATCAGTAAACAGTAAATGCATAGAAAGAACATGAAAGAGAGGAAAACTTTTTTTTTCTTCGTTGTTTTTAGAAATATGGAAGCACTCTGGAATCTTTTCATTTTATTGGTGTGAGTCTCGGAGCACACGTGTCTGGATTTGTGGGGACTTTATTTCATGGCAAGCTGGGTCGAATCACAGGTAATGTTTTTTGTTTTTAAAGTGGAATTTATTAATTAACTTTGACTTTTTAAAATGTTCCTATTTTAATTGACAAAATCCATTTTAGTTATATCAAAATTAGGCCCAGTTAAGTGAAAACATAAAACCTATTCAATTTAACAACTTTTTCTTAAGAATTTAAAAATGAGCTTTTCAGGATACCACTTTATAAATTTTTTTAGGATTTTTCAATTTCTGTTTTAATCCTGTTAATTTTACATGAACAAATAATTAATTATTTCTTAAGACATTTGATATGAGCGGCACGGTGGCGCAGTGGGTAGCACAATCACCTCACAGCAAGAAGGTCGCTGGTTCGAGCCCCGGCTGGGTCAGTTGGCATTTCTGTGTGGAGTTTGCATGTTCTCCCCGTGTTTGCGTGGGTTTCGTCCAGGTGCTCCGGTTTCCTCCACAAGTCCAAAGACATGCGCTATAGGTGAATTGGGTAGGCTAAACTGTCCGTAGTGTATGTGTGTGTGAATGAGTGTGTATGGATGTTTCCCAGTGATGGGTTGCAGCAGGAAGGGCATCCGCTGCATAAAACATATGCTGGATAAGTTGGCGGTTCATTCCGCTGTGGCGACCCCAGATTAATAAAGAGACTAAGCCGAAAAGAAAATGAATGAATGAATGAACGTTTGATATTATTACTTTGATATTGTATCTTCTTCTATACAGTAATAATTCTATCCCATTTGTTTTAAATGAGTAGACATTTTTTATTTCAACTTTTCTTGTGGTTTAATATTTACAAACACTAATCCACATTAGGTTTTCTGTAGATGTACTGTAGCACTACTGTTGATTTATTCAAACTTTGCGTAATTGGGTTTAGCTGATTTGTCTGCTGATTCTAATGTGCAGAATACTCTATGTAATGATAAAGCCTGCCGGAAGAGCATGTATGCTGTTAATTTTGTCCTGATGAGAACTTTGAAGATGCTTGATTTATAAGTAGAACAAAGACCAGCTCTGCACCACACTGAATGAGGCTTTCATACAAAAGCAAAGGCCACGAAAGCACTCCAAATAAACAATGACAAATTGTTCCACCACACAGCATTGGCAAGAAAACAAGAGCTTTTTTGTTTGTTTAAATTTAATGTGTTTAAGTGAAATCCTGAAAGTGCCTGTATGTGTTTGTTTTTGTTTTTTTTGGTCTTTAGGTCTGGATCCAGCAGGCCCAATGTTTAAGAGTGCTGATCCATTTGACCGTCTGGATTCATCTGATGCCTTGTTTGTTGAAGCCATTCACACTGATTCTGACTGTAAGAGTATATCAATTTTGAATTTGTTTATTTTTTCCAAAGATTACCTAATTATGTTGTTGTTGTTGTTGTTGTTGTTGTTGTTGTTGTTGTTGTTGTTGTTGTTGTTGTTGTTGTTGTTGTTTTACTTGGTTTAGAAACGCAGTTTAATATTGAACCTATTTATTGAATACAGTTTGACACTGATGATAATACACTGATATTTTGATTTAGAAATTCGAAGTATAGTCACAATTCACAGAAAAAAGGTCAGAATTATGATTTTTTACGTCTTGCAGTTTTGAGTTTGTCTTTGATCTAGATTTTTCTCCAAAAATGTAGGGAAAAAAATGTTTTCTTATCAGTTTTGCCTTTTTTTCCTCCAGAACCTTTGGTCCTTACATTTCCTTTGGTCCTTTCATTGAAAGAAAATGTACTGTGCCAACTTGCAGTTTAAAGAAAAAAAGTCAGAATTGTTAGATATAAATTCTGAACTTCAAGAAAAAGCCAAAACTTTGTAATTAATGGTCTGTAAGCTTCCATAAATCATGCACAGCTTGAACTGAAATCTTGCTCTTTTTCCAGATTTTGGTATATCTATTCCTGTTGGGCATGTGGACTTCTTCTTAAATGGAGGAATGGATCAAGCTGGATGCGCTCGCTCAAGGTTTGCTTCAAGTAAGTGGACGAAATGCTGACAAAATACTGAGAGATTAAGCTAAATCAAACATACAGTAGCTTCATGCTACCTGAGAATCTGTCTTTGTTGTCAGTTTTGATCTACTTTCCAGTGTATGGGTATGTAATTTGTGACCACATGAGGGCTCTGCACGTCTACATGAGTACCCTGAACAGCTCCTGTCCGCTCATTGGTTTCCCCTGCTCTGGTTATGAGGAGTTTCTGGCAGGCAAATGCATCACCTGTGATGGCCCCTTCAATGGCACGTGCCCACAGATAGGTAATCTGAAAGATTTAATGGAAAAAATATAGATAAAAGGGTTTTAAAGGGAAATCCTTTATATGCAAGTTTGTTAAAGGGATAAAAATGTATTCACTGTTGTGAGAACAGATTTTGAAGAACGTTGAATCCGGTAGCCATTGACATTCACAATAGGAAACAAATAAGATGGAAGTCAATGGCTACCAGTTTTCAACATTCTTCAAAATATCTTCTTTTGTGAACAGATGATAGAAAATCAGATAGGTTTGAAACATGTAGAGGGCGTAGGAAATTAGTCTGCCTCAACACTCTAACTCCACTCTAAATTGTGTGTTGATGCTCATTTCTTAAAAGGGCTGAATTACGATAGAGAAGACAAGTCAACAGTTTGTTGTCTCTGCATTATTTGAGACGATCATTCATTTATTAATTAATTTTCTTTTCAGCTTAGTCCCTTTATTAATCTGGGGTCGCCACAGCAGAATGAACCGTTAACCTATCCAGCATATGTTTTACGCAGCGGATGCCCTTCCAGCTGCAACCCATCACTGGGAAACATCCATACACACTCATTCACACGCATAAACTACGAACAATTTAGCTTACCCGATTCACCTTTTAGCATGTCTTTCCCACGCAAACACGGGGAGAACATGCAAACTCCACACAGAAATGCCGACTGAACCAGCGACCTTCTTGCTGTGAAGCGATCATGCTACCCACTGCACCACCGTGACGCCTTGAGATGATCACATCTTAAACAAATGGTTATCAATTGTAGAATGGGGGTTGGTGAGAGACACTGAGAACCATCTGAGACAATGGGGCGTCGAACCTGCATTAACATACAGAGCACAGCTGTTATGACAGCCAAGGTGCAACTTCATTTACATTTTAAAGGCAGTAAACTAAAACTGTATAAAATGATTAAGTTTAAGAATGCTATTCCTTTAATAAACAAAAAAAAGGGCGTTTAAAGGGGTCCTTTATTATATTATGGCCCTTTATCATATTATGCATATTATAAATCAAAGATGTCTACAGAATTAATTTAAGTTTGAGCTCAATTATTTTGTAGATCATTTGTTTTACCATGCTGTCAATGGGTGGTAGGAAAAAAGGTGCAATTTGTGTGTGTGTGTGTGCTTTTGTCCCTTTTAGGACATGACAGCAGTTAGATAGGATGCATAATTGGAGAGAGAGGGATTGGATTGGGAAATGTCCACAAGCCGTGACTCAGAACTTGGGATCCCCGAAGTGCAAAGCCTAAACCTCTCACCTTCACATATATATTTGTTAATTTATATTTATGTGATATGTGGTTATATCTGTGAATGTTTAGAAATGTGTAATTTTTAAAATACTTATACATTTAATTTCTTTATTTTGTTTTTGTTTGAAACACTAAGTATTTAGAATGTATAGGACACACACACACACACACACACACACACACACACACACACACACACA
>CAIGQW010054868.1:676835-688951 GCA_903798125.1 Danio choprae
TGTTTGTACATGAATATTTTAGATATACAGACGAAACGGGGTATAAAAAGGTGGCTGCACACCCAGAGCAGCTGTGTAAAATTGACTCAGTGCAGCTGATAAACACTGGAGCTCGATTCTATAGACAAGGAGACATTCATTTTGAGTATATATGCATCTCTGAAATCCCTCAAACCAGGTACAACTCTTCTGAACTAATTCTGAACAGTCATTTCATATATTACAGTTTCTTTGGATTTACAGGATTTAGATTTTAGTACATTTTTAACATTTTGCATTATTCTATTAATACATTTATATATACATTTTCTTTCAAGTTTCAAATAAAAACTATGCTCTCTTTTTTTGGAAATGGAGAATTTGGGTTATTATGAAGTGCACCATATATTTATAACTTGACACTTCTGAAGTTACATTTTGGATTCAGCTTTCTGAAAAAAAATATAAACCTGTGTTTACATGGCATGTTTTCAGACATATTTATATAAAAAAATGCTGTTAATGACAACTTTTTTTTATTTTAAAACCTTTGAGAAATGTCATGAGTAGATTAAAAAGTAAAACTAAAATTCCATTTTTCACAAAACTATTTAATTGTAAATCCAGAGAAACTTTCAAGGGCTCTCTTAATTTTTCCATAGCTATACATATAAGGCCATTTCCATAGAATTGATGTTGATGTGTTAGTAAATCTATGCATACTCTATTAAATAACACTGCATCTGTCCTCTTATCTTTACAGAGGGATGGATCCATTATGTGTGAAAAACATTCATATTGGACGTGGAGTACCGTGGTCACATGACTTTGTACAGGTGTGCTAAATTAAAAAAACAACAGCACAAAATCTGCTTAGAAGAGCATCTACATTAACCAGCTTTCCAAGTCTTAAATTACTTAAACTCTAAGCAAAGGTCACACACTTACACTTGGGCTGGGAAGCATTAAAGTTCTGTGACAAAGACTTAAACGGGATACAAGGGGACTGAAATGATTCAGTGTTAGATATATTTATTGTGTTTTCACAAAATGACACATTTAGCCCTAATATAATGTAAAATATTATTTCTGATTCTTTTGTTTGTCTGTGAACTTTTTCAGAGAAAATCAGTTTAATTTAAAGGGAGAGTTCACCCAAAAATAAAAGTTCTGTCACCATTTACTCATTTTCTTTTTTATTGCTATGGATTTCAATAGCTACCAGTTTCTAATGTTTTCTAAAATGTGTATTCAATAGAGGAAAGACACTCATAAAGCTTTGGAACCACTTGAGGGGCAATAAATTCCATTTTTGGGTGAACTGTCCCTTTAATGCAAATTTTCTGTTCAGTTTTGTTAGATAACAGTCAACAAGAGACATATTGTGTATTATAAAAGACCTTTAACATACCATAGTTATTTTGTGTTTATATGTGTACTGTAAGTACTGATGCTGTTGATTAAAACATTTGGAGTGGTACAACAACATTCAAGCAACATTTCACTATTTTATCACTCTGATTAATGTTTGTAACTGCATACTTAATATGGTGCGAATTACTGCTTTATGATGGCATCTTTAAAGGAATATCAAGTCACATTTTTAACCCAGCACTTAACAGTTGGCCCCGTGAAAATACATTTTCACAATATGGTCAGTATACAGTCTCAGAAACAAGATGCTGAAGCATTTACTAACATTCAATTATGGTTAAACACATTCTATTATGGTTAATCAATTTAATATCCTTCAACTGTTAAAGTGTTAAAAAAAAATCCAGCTTGTAGCATTTAAATTCGGTCTCAGTTATTCCAAACAGACTTCACTACCAAGCACATGCCATTGCAAATGAATATAAAATATATGCAGCCATGTTGATCAATCGCAGCAATGTGGAATCATATATAACACAGTATCTATCTGAAAAACATCCTTTGCGCATCCTTATACTGTTCTGTGTGAATGTTGTCGTCAGTCTATGAGAGCAAACAGTTTCTGATTTGGAGAAGTGGTTCCGATGTGACTTCTAGATTCAGCTGAAAGCGTCTCTACAGCTTTGGGGTGTCATTAGGGGCCAGTGGGGCACGTCCTTTTTGGTATCGAGGTTCAAAACGTCCTGGAGGATCGTCCTCTGTTAGATTTGTGGAAAAAGGTGACAAATGAAAACTTCATTGAGAACTCTGACATAAACCCCATAAACCATAATTACATTTTTTAAACCAGTAGTTTTAGCATTTATTTCTGTGGTGCAGGATGTATTTCTGGCTATGATTCATGACTTTCATTCCTTTGGAAACTGGCATGTGAAGGTCATGTCTCATATGACAGCAGAACCCTCCTTCTCTCACAGCTGTCTCACTATCCAGTGCTCTGCAAAGTACAATCTGGACCTAACTGAAAAAGCCAAGCATTTGGAGAGGGGGGAGCACTGGATAAACAGACCTGGCATGCTTGGATCCCTGGATGTCCCAAAACCCTTTGAGTCTTTCATTCAGCCTCTGGCACAACCAGTGTTTGTTGTAAAATAAAACCAGCATAGAATAAGCATTGAAACATCAGAAACATTGAATAACTCCACTACCACGAACTAAAAAAGTTCAAATAATTTCTCATCCAGTGAACCCGTGTGCTAAATGAAGACATATTATCAGTTGTATCAATATAGTAATTATACAATAATGTTAAACAATTAATGTAAACTTTCATTAAATGATAAGCTAATTGTATTGATGGTTTGTTTTATATTATTATTCTATTATAAAGCACTTTGTTAAAGATGTCATCGGGAAAACTTTGCATTTAATTAAAAGATTATTTTTGTAGCATATTCAGTAGAATTATTCGGTATAATTTTAATATAATTAATATACATGAAATATTGGCATTAAATTAATATTACTAATATGACATTGTTAAGCTTTATAACCACTGTAAAATAATTGCAGCTTTGGTTATAATTTAATGGTGTAAATAAAGTCAAATTAAAACTAATCTTAATTTGATTTAATATTATCAGTATACATTAATAATTATCCTCATCTTCATCATAATACTTTTTAACATTTAAATATTGCTTGGGGACACCTTGTATTCCAAACATTTTTCTTGAAGCAGATTCGTTTTTAACACAGTTATTGCTCTACATAAACTATTGACGTTCCTTCCCTAAATTCATCATCATCAAAAAGGAGCATAATGCGTAACAAACTATCATGCACATTCATCACTCTGCATTCTCTTAATCAGTCAGTGTTTGTGCAGTTCATTCTTAAGTTAGTGAATTTGTGCCTTTTTCATGCAAACCAGCCCTGTCTTCACCAACCCACCCGTCAACCCTTATTTGTGTACTTACTTTGTGATTTAAGAAGTGTCCCAGTGTGTGTTAGCTTCAACACCCATATCTTTACTTCAAATATTCCCTCTCATGCCCATAGTCCATTAGAGAGCCTGCCATATCTGCAAAGTCCTCAAGAATCAAGCTGGTTGAGTCCTCACCGGAGGGCATCTCTGTGTCCGAGGGCCAGTGCTGGTGTGGGGGTTTGAGCACAGGACCCTTTCCCTGGTCCAGCTGGGGAATTCTTGTGCTTGAGCCTGGGTTACATGGTGCTGGATCAACCTTCAAGACTGTAGGGTCTCCTAGGCTCCCCCTGGGTGGTGAACTAGCGCTGCCACCCTCACTGCCCGGTGGCGAAGGGGCAAGGACATGGTATAGACTGGGCAGACGAATGTCAAGGCGCACACCGCTCTTTGCAAACAGCTTGTCGTTGAGTGAGTACAGTTTGTCAGCAATGTCACTTCCGAGCATGACTGAGAAAAGTCTGGCAATGTAACGATCTTTAGACAGCAGAAGGTAAAGCCGACGTCTGCGCCAAGAGATGTATCGGCAGTCTGTCTCTGCGGTTAGTGTCACCTAAGGGTCAGAAGGGTTATTGGTCACGTTTAATGACATGCCTTTTTTTGTGGTTGTATGAAAACTGAACTATTTTCTTCAGTGGCACAGGTTAAAAGATATTGTTGTACCTGAAAGTTCCCCTCCTCTGCTGGTCTTAGAGACTCCCATTCTGGAGAGTCAAGAAACTGGTGAGGGAAGATGTAATGGAGAAACTGGCCTTCTAGGGACACTCTAATCCTGTGAAAGCAGAAGATCTTGTTTGATGCACTTACAAACTTTCAGAAATGTGCATTTGAGTCACTTTTCAACTTTCTTTTTTTCAGTAATTTTAAAGTTGCTGCAATTTAAAAAATCGTTGGATCTTTGGTTTGGGATTGGCGCTGATACATTTAGTTTGACAAAGTTCAATGCTCAGAGTTTAAAGCAGGGTCACAAACACATTTATGGAGCCTCAAAATATCGGTGTATTGTTGAGGCAGTTGTAGCCTTATGGTTAGAGCGGGGATCTTCAGTTTCCATCCTACACATTTCAGCTCCAACCCCAATCAAAAAAGGTGTTCAGGTTTACTTAATAAAAATTGGCAGGTGTGTACCAAGAGCAGGATTGGAACCAAAGTCTAAAGGATGGAAGCTCTTCCGAAGCAGGCTTTGGATATCCCTGGGTTAGAGAGTTTGACTTGGATTTGATTCTCAGTAGCAGTCATTATGTGTTCAGTTGAATGAGTGAGACTTTGACCACCAAAACACATCTATGGACAACAGGAAAGTACTTTTGTTGCCTTATACTGGCCTGGCACGCATAATGCAGTGGTCCATGTATTTTTATTTTTTTGACAGCACTGTTGCCTGTAAAGGAAATTTTCAAAAAACCCAAAAGGAAAATTTATTTTAGTATCTCAAGTATCTCTCGTTATTGCTGTTGGGACCTCAGAACTGAAATTGTGTGTCACTGTTATTGATCTTAATGTGAACGATGTGTCCAAGTGAATTTTTATTTTATTTTATTGAACCACGTAATGTTTAATCAAAATCTCATGAACTTCCAAAAACAAGGACATTTGCAATTTTTTAGCCTGTTAACTTCCATTCATTTTTGAGAGCAATTACTAGATCTCACAATCTAATTAACTTCTGATCCATACAACTTGTTCAACATAATTTTTTGATAATGCTGCACATCACATATACTTCCATTTTTGTTCTACATCTGTTCTAATTGTCAAAAAAAAATCACATTTTACCGCAAATCACATTTTACCTAATGACATTTGAAAACATTAACTATTTTTACCGTCATAAAAACAAAAAGATTGGCTTATAATAAAAAAATCAATATTGTACATTGATATGGATGCCAATAGGTATGATTTGTTGGTGTGAATAGATCTTTATTGACCTTGACACGCAGTCTTAAGTGTCTACAGTTGTTCCCTCAAGGATTTAGTGTCCTGTCTTATATATAAGACAAGAAAAGATGGTCATTGACTTAAAATTGCACTGGACATGTCATATTTAGATACATTGCTTATATTTACAGAATTTAAAGCTTCAGTTTAGATCCAGTGAACCATGTGTACAATTCTGTTTCTCACCTGCCAGAAAGTAGGAAAGACAGCTGATCAATAGGTGTCTTCCCTTCTATGGCATACGTTTCTTCGGACGCTAGAGAAAGCACTTTATTTTCTCCGGCCCCCGTGATCTCCTTAAACACCTGCACAGGTACATCCAGCGGCAGATAGACCGCTGTATAAAGTGCAGAAAACTCCTCGTTAGCTAAACCGTCCCGCATCAGCCGAAAAATCAGATGACACACCTGGGCCAAACACTGCAGCATCAGCAGCAGGTTCCAGATGAAGACATCGAGGCCGCACACCGTCAGCCAGCCCCAGAGAGCCAGACAGAGGAAAGCTGGAGCCAGAAAACTGAAGATGTACAGAGCCCCATACGCCCCACTACCGCCCATATAGCCCAAAAAAAGAATGGTGTTGCCCAGATGGTATATGGCACCTTCAGTGTTGTTGGTCCATCCATCGCAGAGTGTGTGATTGTAAATTACAGCGTCAACCAATGAAGAGTCGCCAATATTCATCTTTGAGCCTCTGCCGTCTCCAATTTAATGGAACGCTGAATTATAAGAAGCCTGTCATCAAATTCAGGGAAAAAAAATTCAAGTTTTAAAAAGGTTGTAAAAAAATATATGCTAAAAGATTGTTCCCTTCAGCTGCTAAAAGTCAATGACACTCCTACAGCCAAAATCAGCTGGAATAAAAGAAGCCTCATAATTTAGTTTCCGTTGACACCCACTCTTCCTTTTAAATTTCACAATATCAGCCCTCCAGTTTCTGTGCTTCTGTTCCCCGTCCCACACTGGACTGAAGACCTTTGGAAACATGGAGCGGGAGAGGCGGGGGTAGAGACCCTGAGAAGGATAACCATGTTTGGAATTGAAACCCAAGGAGGAAAGAGCCACAGACAGAAAGCAGACTCGCTACTTAACATAACACAATGATGGCCGGGCAGAGCGATTACGATAACAAGTAACAAGTAGAGACGTTTGCAAAGATCTTTGAAAGCTCTGCCAGATGTCACCAACACTCATTTTCTCACAATCAAACAGTGAACCTGTAGTCCAGCGCTGGGTGTTTGAGAGTAGGAGGAGGGTACTGGGTTATGAGGGGTGAATATTTTGAGAATCTGAGACAGATAAAATAACAGGGGAGGGTCATGTAACAGTGTTTACCTCCCCCTACCCGATCATTCCTGTTTGTAGTTTCAGATTACTTGGTGCAGTTGTTATGATAGTACACTATTCTGAATAGCAAGAGTGTGCAGGAATGAGTGGATTTTTTCTTCTTCTTTTTATTATTATTTTATTTGCGCACAAAAAAAAAAATTTGTTGACTTCAAGCGAGTGAACCTGTTGCCCTAAAATGATTAAGTAAATGAACTACGTGCATAATTTTAAAAAGCATATCAACTTAACAGTTCCAAGTTACATAGGGTTTACCCACTTTTAAAAGTAATTATTTGCTTTTCACAGTGTATATATTTAATCATTCATTATTAAGGTATGACAATCTGTGCTATGATGTCAATTCAGTATTATTCATGGGTGTATGACAGCACACCACAGATTCATAACCAAAGGAAATCGTATTTGCAAATTGTGCTTCATAGACCCAGGTATTACTTAATAAAGTTAAAGGCTTTCATAAAACAATTGTGCCATAAATGTAAAAAACATTGTAATACAAATTAATCAGTGCTGTTTTTCTGTTCGAAGATATGGGGTCGTATTTGTAGAAACCGGGACAAATGAATGCAAGAGCTCAATCCCATAAAAGCAGAAATGCAAGTGATTGTAGTGACTTTATTTCTTATTTTGGGGCTTTTGGTAATGTTCTTTATTCTGGAATTTATTTGTGTTACTCATGTGAACCTGAATTGAAAAGTTTTATTATGCTGCTTATATAATTGTTACATACCAGTGTCTCTTTATTAATTGCAATTTGCCATAACCATTTGTAAACTGGTGTTCACGATTCATTTTTAGAAATAGCATGTCAATAGCAATTGCGTTAAATCCATACTCGTCAAATGGAATCGAGAATTGAAACAAGAACCGAATCGAATCTAAATGGAACACACAAAAGTGTGTTGGCTAATTAGAAGCCAGAAAGCAGTTTCCACTCATTCAAACGTGATAAATCTGTCTTCATTCCTAAATAATGTTTAGGAATGAAAACAGAAATGGGCATCATATTGAAGGGTCGTTACGAATCTAGGTGCAAAAAACTGTCCACTTAAAAAGGTCCTTTTAGATCATATATTTCAAAGGGTAAATGGACATTTTTCACTTCAGCAGTTCTTTGCACATGTAGAATGTGAGACGTAATGCAAGATGACCCAAAAAACACTTTGCAGGGAACACTTTCTTTTTTGCTCCCTACATCCCTTATAGTTCTCACTTTGGAGTATAAATCCTTTTAAGAGATAAGGGTATAGGAATGAGCCCATCAGAATCCAATCATTGGTTATGCAAATTTGCCATATTTACCATGCCATACATATACATATGTTTACATCTTGGTGTGCTCTGCAGGTGAGTGGGTTTGACAAACCAGCTGTAGGACAGTGTCTCATCTCTATATGCATGCAGAGAATAAACAAATTAGACTTTTATATTTAGTAACATATACCTATTATATTGCTTTGGATGAGTAAATGTACATTTATAGAGAGTTTATTCATAGCAATTGGTTTGCTTTTAAAGTACACATTTTATCAGTCCTTTCCCTGGTCAGGATTTAAGGACATGCAGTAAAACATTAGCCTGGAAAAGGCATGGCTATTTTTGCAACTGATCTTTTTTCATATGCATTTTTAGGAGATTTCATTTCAGATGCTCCATTATAAGCATAATAGTGAAAAAGATAAATCTGCAAGCCATTGTTAAGCATTTCAGGGATTATAATTTGTGAAATCTTCAGGAGAAAATGCTAATTATGAAGAGCATTTGCTAGGTTCACACCAGGTGTACATGCAGAATAAAGGCAGTTCTGCGGGTAGACCTCAGATTAGAGTGTGCTGGGAGCAGCAGCTCTATTTTAGGCCTGCGTGCATAGTTAAGTGCAGCTGTCACCAGCCAAACGCTGGTACAGGGAATTCAGAAACCAACCCAGTAGAAAGCTTGAAGAAATAATCTGTTTGTGTAAAACTGCTTGGCCTGCATTGTGTCCCGCAAACGACACAGCTTCATCATTAATAATATAATATGTGATTAAATAAGCAAATCAAGCAGGCACTAAAAATAACATGCAAACAGCAAATGTGAGTAAAGATGGAAGTTGGCGAGTATATAAAACAGCGTAACGCACCAGTGGGTTAGTTGACTATTTTTCTTACGATCCCTAAAAACACTGTATGGTTGAGTGTGATAATAATATTACAAAGACTGTGTTGGGATATAAATATATTATCTGATATGCAGCTGTTATCTCTTCATGTGAACAGACATTGATTAGTGCTTTTTAGTGTTTAAGTGATCTGTAACATTACTTTAATAGTGCAAAACGATCCAAACATTTTTGTATGTTTTATAAACCTATTGTCAATATATATATATATATATATATATATATATATATATATATATATATACACTAGGTTTTCTCATGCATTGTACTGTAAGTGTATATTGTATTATTTTTATTGTTAAACTTGTTACAACTTCCTGCACAGGGATTACAGACATAAATTAGCTTTATAGTTAATTCTGGCACAACATGTCATGTTGTACATTGTCCCTGTATAAATAAATAAAATATTATAAACATTATATAAAAATGTACATTTTTAAATACTTCAGTTCAGTAGTGAAATTTCTTTATTATTTTTATTGATAACATTTTTGAAATTATTTCTCAACAATTAAAATAGAAATAGTAAATGAAATAATGCCTAGTCTCATGGCTGCTAGGTTTTCTCAAGCCTTCTGTTTTCAACAGAGGTCAAAATATTAGTTTTAGGCACTGGAATCAAGCAAGATATTGACTATGACTGAATGCTTTAAAAACAAACAAAAAAAACAGGCTTTCATACAAACAAGAGGTAAAGACCCAAGAACAGAGAATAACTTGACATCTTGCATAGGATCTTTATTGACCATAAACATACATAAATCACATGTGAAAGCTAGAAAAAGAAAAAGCACACATTTCCCCCAGAGGAAAAAAAAAACAGCCTCATATAATCTTCCCTGAAGTGTAAAAGTATAAATAGAGCACACCGGGTCCCATTTCACGCAAGCAGTCACACACTACAAAAGAAAAAAAATTAAGGAAACATATTACATCTGATTCATTAAATGAACAAATGTCTTTATTATTTTTTCTCTCTTTTTTCCATTTATACCCCATCATAATTCACTGCACTGAGCAATTTAGAAGAATACCTGAGCTGCTCTGTTTCATAGAATGGCTTGAAGACCAAAGGCTGTCAAGCACTAAAAAAGTAGTCCTTATGATTGTGCACTTTAGTCAAAGTTTTGTAAACAGCAGCCTTAAACTGCCTTAGTTTTGTTGGACAGCTGTAGTCACCATTAATTTAATTAACAAACATTTAATTAAACAATTAATTAACATTCATTAATATTGTATGAAAGAGAGCAGCTTGGGCAGTGTGTAAATAACTCATATGAGGGGGCAAAAATGTCAATGTAATTTGAAGTTCAAGAAGAAACTGTCATAAGTGAAAAACTCACCATTCACTCATGATGATGATGATGATGATGATGATAGTGGTGTTATATCTTAAAACCAAGTGCCCTCATGCATTCCTTGTGTGCTTCGATGAGGTGTGTGCAGCTTTCCTCCCCTTTTTCAATGATGCTGCAATAAAAACGATATTGTTTATAGTTGCACACAGTGGCTAAAACACTTGCTAAGTACTGAATGGGAGTATAAATTGGTGTTGGTGGGTGAATATATATTCAAATGGTTCTATACAGCTGACTGGCAATATTTTGTTATTCATTCTAACTTTGCCTGAGAACATGACACAATTTAGCATAATTATCAGCAGAATGTGCTGCAGTTATTTAAACTACTGATGTGATCTTTTGATGTAAACAGCTCACGATAAGTGCTTCAGTGTCTCAGTTCACAGTAAATGATCTGCAATCTCCATGTGCAAGTACTGTGAGTTTGAGTCACTTTAAACATTGTTTGGGTCGGCTGAGAATTGTTTCTAAATCTCTTTAATAATAGAGAAGCTTTTCCAAAGAGCAGTGTCTCGTGGTTTGGCATCATAATAATTGTTTAAAAAAAATTATATATAATATATATATCTTTAAATTATAATTTAATTTGCTCTGCTTATAGATAGATGGATAGATGGATAGATAGATAGATAGATAGATAGATAGATAGATAGATAGAGATGTTTTCTTGTTAAAGAGTATAGGATGAGTTTGCCCAAAATATATATTTTATATATATTTTGTTTTTCAAAATATTTTTTTTATGCATAAACAGTTTTAAATGATTTATAATAGTTTTTTTTTTACTATTTCATTATTTATTTTAAGTAACAACGTGATTGTACTTTTACTTAGGCAGTAACCCTGCCTCAGTTTTTATTAACTGCAAATCATGTAAAAATAAAGAAATTAAAACTGATCAGTGATTGGAAATGGGAAGTTCAATTATTGTGCTTCAAAAAAGCCGGGCAGGTTTGGGTCACTTCGCCAGCATTTAAAGGTCTTTGTGAAAGGTCACTTTAAAGAATAAGTTAACAAGTGGTTAAAAAAATAAAAACCTCCTCACCAGGCATCTCTTTCTTTCTTGGTCTCGGGACAGGCACAGCAGGGTTTGAGTGGTTTCTTCTGCTCCGCTCCCTCTATTGCTGCAGGTGAAGCCTCCACACTCGCTGCTGACAGACTCGACATTTCCACTCGCTAAAACTGAACGAGAAAAACACGCCAGCCGATTATTCAGCTCAAAACTACTGCGAACAACCTGCAACTAACCACCATATTGATAGTTACATCATCTTCAACCAGTTCCCTTATAATTCTAATAGTATATATACAGCTGCAACACTCGCATTCAAACATTACGCATTTGACAGCAGATAAAAGACAATAAAGCCTTTTTGAGATGTAATAATAAAACTTACCAGTCAAATGTTCACTTACGTTTTATGATGGATAGAGACTGATGTGCTCACGTGCGTCCTTCCTTACACAACCTGCTGCTGCTGTCAAAAGCTGCACAACCCGGAAATGTCGCGCAGCTTCCGGGTAAAGTTTAAGGTCATTTGAAAGCCAAATAACATTAACAATTAAGCTAAGCCGTTTGTTACATACGTGTGATTTTAAGGCAAGTAAGTACATAGAAAACGCAATTCAAACTGAAAACAAGGCATAACATAACCAGAACGATAATATCATAATAAAAGTCATGTACAGAATAAAAGTTTTGGTTAATTAATGTATATTATCAGAATTTATGTATTTATTTATTTTTGAAGTTAGATTGTATTTACGGTGTTTACTTTATTATATTAATATTAATTATGAGGTAAATATGACCATATAGGTCACGGTTGCACAATCGCCTCACAGCAAGAAGTCTACTTAGTTTTACTATTTGCTAAATAGTTTTGCACTTTAAGTGTACAATTGCTGTTGCGTATTTTTTATTAAATTTTTTGTTCAAATTAAACTGACTTAAAACATCTTAT
>CAIGQW010054868.1:697701-713467 GCA_903798125.1 Danio choprae
TTGTTTCTTTTTAGCCAGGTTGCAAGATAGATGGATATAGTCATAATTAATTGTAAGGCACATTGCACATGCCACTAGGTCTGCCACTGGACCTGTCACTTATATGCACATAACACTATTCCTGCCACTCAACCTGTCACTGAACTTGCCACTTGACCTGCCACTAGAACTGCCACTTGACCTGCCAGTAGACTTGCCACTAGATCTTCTACCTGCCACTAGACCTTCCACTCGATCTGCCAGCTACCAATTGATCTGCCACTAAACCTTCCACTTGTCCTGCCACTTGACCTGCCAATTTACCTGCCACTAGACCTGCCATTTGACCTGCCAATGGACCTGCCAATTGATCTGCCACTTGACCTGCCACTAGAACTGCCACTTGACCTGCCACTACAACTGCCAATATACCTGCCACTCGAACTGCCACTAGACTTGCCACTTGACCTGCCAGTAGAACAGCCACTTGACCTACCACTAGAACTGCCACTTGACCTGCCACTAAAACGGCCTCTTGACCTGCCACTAGAACTTCACTTGACCTGCCACTAGAACTGCCACTTGACCTGCCATTAGACCTTCCACTTAACCTGCCACTATACCTGCCACTTAACCTGCCAATACACTTGCCAGTTAACCTGCCACTAAAACGGCCACTTGACCTGCCACTAGAACTGCCACTTGACCTGCCACTAGACCTGCTACTAGAACGGCCACTTGACCTGCCACTAGACCTTCCACTTTACTTGCCACTTAACCTGCCACTATACCTGCCACTTGACCTGTCAATAGACCTGCCACTAGACCTACCACTAGACCTTCCACTTGACCTGCCACTATACCATCCACTTGACCTGTCTCAGAGGTCTACAGACAATTCCTTTGTCTTCATGCTTGGTTTGTGCTTTGACATGCACTGTCAACCCTGGGACCTTATATAGACAGGTGTATGCCTTTTCAAATCATGTCCAATCAACTGAATTTACCACAGGTGAACTCCAATTAAGCTGCTGAAACTTGAATACTTTCCGGATGCACTGTATATGCACATACCACTAGACCTGCCACTCAACCTGTCACAATGCCAAACCTGTCACTCAACCTGTCACTTAAATGCACATGCCACTAGACCTGCCACTTCTTAATCAGCCACTAGACCTGCCACCCAACCTGTCACTCAACCTGTCACTTATATGCACATGCCACTAAACCTGCCACTTAAACTGCCACTAACCCTCCACTCAACCTGGCACTAGACCCGCCTCTCAACCTGTCACTCGATCTGTCACTGGACCTGTCAATTATATGCACATTCCACAAGACGTGCCATTTAACCTGCCACTGGTGTACTTCTGGACTGGTCACTAGACTTGTCACTAGACTTGCAAATTGACCTGCCCATCACTGATATGGAGTACATAGGGCTACTCATCAAACATGAGTGTAGCAGTATGAAATATTGATTTATTGTCTTACATGTACATTATTGTCAAACTTCAGGTAATTTTAACTATTCTCAGTGAAATATTGACATACTTTTATTATTTGCAGAGCACATAGTAATTCTGTGCTGATACAATATTTAAAATAAAGGTTTTGAAAGTTGTTTTTTTAAACTGTGCCATAAAACAACCATTTTGGGTTCCTCAAAACATTTTCCATTATTAAAAAATAATTTGTGGAATAGAGTGAAGTTAAAAGTTCCAATCAGTATTACAGACAGCCATACTACTATGTGATATATTTTAGAGCTGATGTTGTACTGAACAAAAATAATGCATTAAAATCAACACTTTATATTGTGTCTTTTGTCAGAATGCCTCAGTGGGAGAGAAGTACTCTTTTGGAGTTTTTCGGGCACTCTCTCATATGACTGCAATATCATACGGTTCTTCTGAAACACCTACAAGCAAGGAGTATACTTTTTATCAGCCGATTCAGCAATATGTTTCACACAAAAAAAAAAGAGCACACTGAATACTTATTTAATGCTTAGTGTTTTCTTTAGATGACGTTGAGCTGTGGATTGTCATGACCAGCATTATGTCTGGAGCCCTCATGTATACGGTGATGGTAGCAAACACCGCTGCAATGATGACTGATGTGGATTTAACAGCAAGAGCCTACAAGAACAAGGTGCAAAAAACACAAACACCCTGCTAAAATTGTATTTTTTTTTTCTTTACGTTTCTCTTATTTTTATTTTTATGTTTTTGCATAGATGAATCACCTGGAAGATTATATGACCTTCATGAAGCTTCCTAAAGCCCTTCGTATGCGTATCAACAACTATTATCAGTCTCGTTATGCAGGGAAATGGTACGATGAGAAAGACGTCTTGAAGTGGGTGTCCTCATCTCTCAGAGAGGTGCTGCTCACTATTGGAAATATTAGATTATTTGACACTATTTATGGATTTAAAATCTGAAACAGTTTTCACAGTCCAGAAGAATAATTTTTTTATACCAGTAATGTAATTTACTATTTTTAAATAAAATTTTACATGATCAGTAACTTCTCATTCATGATGAATGTGAATACCTTTCAAAGTTTAAAGGTTACCACATTTTTGCCAAGATATTATTTATTAACTTTTTTTTCCATTAATTGAGAAATTCTTTGAAGTCACACATTTGAATGACCAGTATTAACTCTATGATTCTATATATAGATGGGATATATTAGCACTGTTGGCACTGATTTACCCTTATTGATAATTTTACAAATATTATTGACTCTTTAAAGTCCTCCATACAAACCCAGGTTAAAATTACTTAAACACAAAAAAAGAAAGAAAATTCATTAATTAACTGTAAACATAAATGGGGCAGCACGGTGGCGCAGTGGATAGCACGATCGCCTCACAGCAAGAAGGTCGCTGGTTAGAGCCTCGGCTGGGTCAGTTGGCATTTCTGTGTGGAGTTTGCATGTTCTCCCCGTGTTGGCGTGGGTTTCCTCCGGGTGCTCCGGTTTCCCCCACAAGTCCAAAGACATGCGCTATAGGTGAATTGGGTAAGCTAAATTGTCCGTAGTGAATGTGAGTGTGTATGGGTGTTCCCAGTGATGGGTTGCAGCTGGAAGGGCATCCGCTGCGTAAAACATATGCTGGATAAGTTGGCGGTTCATTCCGTTGTGGCGACCCCAGATTAATAGAGGGACTAAGCCGAAAAAAAAATGAATAAATGAATGAATAAACATAAATGTATTTTGAGACTCTTAAAGCATTTAATTACATTAATAAATTAGATTTTAGAATTTTTTTTGAATCTCTACGAGTCAGTCCTGAGCCAAAATCATTATGATGGTTTAAATGTTATATGTTATTAAGAGTAAACTGATTAATTGATTGTTTCCTTTCTTAGGAAATTCTGATAACCATGTGCTCGGCCCTTGTGAGGAAAATCCCTATTTTGCGTAACTGTGATATAAACTTCATCAATGGGCTTCTTGTGGAGCTGCAGTATGAGGTTTACCAGGAGGGAGATGTCATCATTCGACAGGACACTGCTGGAGAGCGGATGTTCTTCATTGAACACGGCCAGGTCCTGGAGGAAAACGAATTTTACCAGAGAGAACTGAGTGACGGAGACTACTTCGGAGGTCTGATTTAGTCAAGCTTTTGTATCTTTAGTACTCACAGACAAGTTGTTTTAAAAATAATCTTTCCTTGTCTTTTCCAGACTCATGTCTCCTAAGAAGAGGAAGGCGTTTGGCCACAGTACAAGCTCAGACTACCTGTCAGCTCTTTTCCTTGTCGGTGGACAGTTTTTATAAAGTTCTAGAGGACTATCCAGACATCAAGAGGGACCTGGAGAAATCTCAACTGGAAAAAGACCTTTTGTTATGATGAGAAAGTAAATTTACTGCTATCAGTGCATGCATGACAGCACAGTTTACTTTTAGTTGATCTAAACATTTGGAGTTGGGAGTCTCTCATGTTCACCAAGGCTGCATTTGTTTGACCAAAAATGTCATTTTTAAAATAATACTATATTTCAAGAATTGCTATTTGAAACTTCAGTGTCACATGACCCTTCAGAAATCATTCTAATATGCTGCTTTCTTCAATAATATGCTGTCCTCAATAAACATTGATTACAATTATCAATGTAAAAGACAGTTGTGCTGCTTAATATTCTAGTGGAAACAGTGTTATACTTGTAAGTTTTATTTAATTAATAGAAACATCAAATCAACAGAATTTACTCTCTAACATTATAAATGTTTTACTGTTACATTTGATCAATTGAATGCACTCTTACTGAATAAAATATATCTTGCTAAAAAAACTTTTAATTGGTAGTGTAAAGATAAAGAACATTTTATAAGATATTTTATAGGCACACTTATTTTTTACGTGTCTCAAAAGTACACTGTAATAAATAAATTGAGAAAATGAAAGCATCAAAAGCAACTTGATGCATTTTTACTTTTCACAACTGTTGTCTTAATAATTGTAGTAAGAAATACAACTTTTTGTCACTTTCTTGTTCTAAATGACAATTCCAACAAATTTGTCAAGGCAGCAGAAGATTTCCTCCTCAGCAAACATTAGTTGCAGTTTATTAACTATGGGATATTTCTTTGTAAAACAACAATCATTCATTCTTCATAGCAGAAATCCAGAATATAGGTTTAAACTTTGTCAAATATTCTATAAAAAATTTGCTGAACAAACTTGACACACAAATCTTGAAGGAATAGTTTCTTTACTAAATTGATATTAATTTCTTTCTTGTGTTGAATACAAAAAAATATATTTTCTGAAGAATGTGGGGGGGGGGGGGACAACAATTTACATCCATATTAGGATGTAACAAAAAATCAATGTCAATGGCTGTTTTTTTTTATTCTTCAAAATATCTTACTTTGCGTTCAACAGAGGAAAGAAACTCAAACAGGTTTGGAACATATGGAGATTGTATTTTGGGTGAACTATCTCTTTAAGGACAGCCACTATCTACAAATGTAAACTGATAAGCATCACAACTCAACAAATAACCAATAATGACAAAGCAACAATAAAAGATTATATAAAGTTAGCAGAAAAGTAATCTTATAACACTAACCAAATAATTTATTCATACAACAATAGGGAACTCACAAACCACTATGAAATGTTTAGTTTTAAACACTGAGTTTGATGTGTTTTTGTTTTTATTTATTATTTTTTTATTTTTACTGTTTTGCAATTAAACAGTATTGACAACATATTTTATCTCTATAGATGCCCACTCCTGCTTCACATCATTTTTACGACTGAGCTATGCTTTGATAGCTGGGGAAGAAGGGCATCAACATTGCTGCCACCCTACATCAGACAAGCAGATTGGAAAATGAATGGATGAATGAATATGGGCATCAGACAACTCCATTGGAATGGAATTTTAAATGGCTTAGTCTTCCTTGTCCAAGTCTTCCTTTATCTCCTTCTACACTGCTGTAATACTTTCTAACGCCCAAAGGAGGAATCACCGTTTAGAGGAGCCTGTCTCAATTTTACTAATGTATTTAGAATCTCTGCTTCTTGCTCCTCTAGTAGTTTTTTCTCTGGGCCTTCAGGATCTGCCTCATTATGTATTCATCATTTACCTGTCTTATTTTATCTGACTGGGTTCTTGTTTTAAATTGATTCACGGTTCTAATATCAGAGAATATTTTAAAAAGAAAAGAAAAGCAAAGCAAACCTGTAACAAAGTCAAATGCACAAAATAATATGAATGACTGTTTCTGCTTGTAGATTTCCAGTATTAGAATGTCCATTATTTCTTACTTTATTTAGGTTTGGAAAAAAAAAAAAAAACTACTTTTGGACTTAATTAAAAGAGGATGAGTGCAGAAAAAAAAACACAAATTTGGTAAGGGCCTGGAAAATAATTATTTTTATTTGCTGAAAGTTTTATCAATGGTCCAAAACAAGACACGCTCTTTTATAAAGGTTGGATCTGTTTTAAAAATATGTAATAAAAGGTTTGTGAATAAGCAAGAAAATGTCATTGCACTATTTTGTTTTGTTTGATGTCCGTACAAAATATGTACAGTTCTTCTTTATTTTTTTATATATTTTTAGTACTTATTATTTTGTGATCTTGTTCATTATGCACTGAAGAGTAGTTTGTTAACAGTGTTCTTGCCCTTAGCTGTAAAAGTTTCACTAGTCACAAAAATGTTGAAACCTTACTCATGTACATGCAGATTTAGAGCTCAAATAGTGTTGTTAAGTTGAAAGATACCAGAACCTTGTCTTTTGTCTGTCAATAACATGTAAATCATGAATTAAAGAAAATAAATCCTTTTTTGAATTCATGATCTAGTCCCATTTGTCAATTTGTCCACATTAAAATGACTTGAAAGAGCAACACATTTTGCATAGTGTGCAGATGTTCAGTCCTTAACTTGACCTTTATAATTTCATGAATGGTAAGATAGTTCCTTCAATTAATTCAGTTCATAAGGAACGGGAAATGTAAATTAAAAGAAATCATGTACCGCTGAACAATGAAACGAAGTGTCCAGATATGTCCATGAAAGTTCATGAAAGCACTGGGCAGACATCCCGCCATTACTATTGTATTCATGAGAATGTAGAAGAGAATGTAGGCAGCAAAGCCTCCCTGAAATATTTTATGTCAATATTAAAATGAAATCATTTGAACTTCCAAATCAAGGAGTAAGTTGTTGGTCACACAATAATATATTCTAATAAATTATATGAATTATCTGTAGAGTTATCTGCATTGAAAGCAGTTATAGCAATTGACTAAATGAAACCTATGGGCATTTGTTTGAACTGTGGGTCAATGTTGTCTTTAGTAACACAAAGATTCATCAATCACACTTTGAAAATAAAAAAGGCACTATTATTCACTACAACTGTGTGCTCCCTCTGTCTTTTTGACGGAGCTTAAGCCATGGTGTTCCCTCACATTGACACAAATGTCACTTTTTAAAACATTCACCCTTTGTTTTTTATTGATTTTTATATTGTGCAAACAAACTGTATATGCAATAACCCTGATGCTCACAGAAATCCTTCTGCATTTTACATATAAATTAACTAACTCAAAACAATGAAAAAAGTATCTGATTTATAAGCTTATAAGATTTATATAAAAAAAGAGATCTTAAAGGGATAGTTCCCCAGAATGCAAATTGTCCTACTATTTAACTATCATGAAGTAGTTTCAAACCTTTTTGAGTTTCTTTTTTACTTTGAACCCAAAAGAAGTTGTTTTGAAAAATGTTGGAAACTGGAAACCGGTGACTTAAGAGGAAAAACTAACACTAAGGAAGGTTTCTTTTTTCAAAATAATTTATTAGACCTCCAAGGGGGCTTCAATTGAGTTTTGGTGGTCAGCAGAAATGTCTCAGAAAAAAAATTAAATAAACATAAGGCCTAAATTTTAAATAAATATGTATAAAATTTAAGAAACAAATAAGAATACAAATACACATTATAAAAAAAATCATGCAAATAAATATTTAAAATTGATTAAAATAATCTGCTAATTATAATAATAAAATTTTCACAGTATAAATAAGGTCGTTTTTCAAGAAACAGTTGTTTTAAGATGCTGTTTTAAGACGGGGTCCTCGGATATGATGTGGTGACCGCAACGTAAAGACAGAAAACAAGTGGACTAATAAAACTTGTGTACTTCAACGATTGCTGTTTGTTTATACCTACTTTATTTCTCTTTGCTTTGGATGCAAGCAAGCGCTTAGAATGAGTATAATCCATGAATAGGGGGCGGTAAAGAGCCTCTTAGTGTTCAGATCGCTTCAGATGTGCAACCGAGTTACACAAAACTAACCCGGATGTACCGCGAAATTTCAAACAACACAAGTTGGGCGTTATTTATTTAAATGCTTGTGATAAGGTAACGCCAATATGCGGTTTTATCTTTTCCTGTGTGCTTGTGAACTAAATAAGCAGAGTTTTGAATAAGTGTTTTGAAATTGTACACTATCCATGTTAGTTAACGTTAGCCGAACAGCAAAACAGTTAACGTTACAGTTGATTGTCTATGAAAAGACCAACTGGTACATTAGGTTGTTATTAAGTTATTTATATAATCGTGGTATACAAATTGTTCTTCTTATTATAAATTATATTCTTATAAGCATTCTTATTACAGTTGATTATTTATTAAAAGACCGCCACAGTCGTACATTATTGTTATAACTTATATTATAATCTTGTTATCTTACAAATATTCCTTATTATTAATTATACTCTTCTTGTTATTAAGTCTAACTGTCATTTCAGCCTGGACCATTAAGCATGAATCCGTCAGAGCGATTCTTCGCGAAGCTGCGAAAACTCACCGTTTATCTGGAGACCGAAAGCAACAGCCTCCTGCACACAAGCCAGAACCTCAAAGACGACGAGGGTAAATAAGTAGCCTTCAAATGGTTTATGGTCATTCATAAAATTATTAGCTGTATTTGATCTTGTTTAGAGGATGAAGAGACTGGAGCTCAAGCATTGTATCAGCTGCACTCTGAAGTCAGAGCACTAAAGGTATATCTGTATTCAGTTATGATGATTCATGATTTCAGTTTGTTTTAATATTTGGGCTACAAATGTCTGACACAAAATCATTTGCAGAGGCAAGTTCGGGATCAGGTGTCTACCCATGATACAACCAGTGCTGAGCTGAGGGGCTTCATCAGAAGATGTTTGGTGCTGAAGCAGAGAACCACAGAAGACATTGACAGGCTGAAGAAACACTATGAGAAATATGGTTACAGGCCACGAATATCAAGACTGGGAAGCACAGGTAAATGTTTAGCCCATCTGAGGACATAAGCATCTGTTTGGGTTTTATAGCAGTTTATTAGTCATACTGTTGAATCGTGTTGAAATGTTAGGTAATTAAAAAAAATTGCCTTTTTTATAGCATTAAAACAGCAGATAGAATAAAACTATAGCTTATTGTTTGAATGCATTGAAGTAATTTAGTTTTGTAATCTGTTTTGCATACAAGTAATTGGATAAAAATCAATAAATGCCTAATCAAAACTAAACTTTTACAAAATGTAATATGTCAGACCACAGTAAGTAATAATAATGTCCTGTTTAATGTTAACCCATGGTGTAGATTTTGTTTTGTTTCAATGAAAGTTTTGTATTTGTATTTTATGGTACTTAATAATATAATAATAAGACCCATGCAGTAGTTATAATACATCACTGTCCTGAAAACCTTTTTATTTCTGAAAAACATAAACTCCATAATTCTTAAATGATATGGAGCATAAACTTAACCTTAGTCTCTTTTTAAAGAAGACATTATTGACACTTGGCAGAAAATAAAAAAGAATCGTGGGAAAAATAAAGTGTAATTTTCTGTTTGCATCTTTTTTTGAATATGTCAGTATTTTCTTTTTCACACAGCAAGTGCCAAAAACATTACCAACGTTTTGTACCATTTCTATGAAGAAATTGTAACAAAAATCAGCTTTGCCCATTTAATACATGATCAAACCAGTGATCTTATTGAATGACAAAATTTCTCATAGCATAAAAGTTGTCAAATCTAAAATTTGTTTATATTCAAATAGATTTTTTAAAATATTTTAATCAGGGGGAAAATCAGATCAGAGCATACAATATATAATTTATCTTAGTTTTATATTTATCTTATAGGTGTTGCTACAATTTATGTTAATTTCAGTGAAAACTTTCTCCCTATTCTAGAGATGAATGGTACAAAAGAAGCAGAGGAGCAGGCAGAGAGAGATGCAGAAAAGCCGGATGCAGCAGAGGAAGATGAAGAGACAGAGCGTGGAGATTGTGAAGAGGTTCATCAGTCAATGACCCCTGAGAAGATGCCACCACCCGTTGACCAGCTGCAGACGCCCAAGCTGTCAGATTTTGGTCTGTCTGCGCTCCAGTTTCAGAGAGTGCTTGGTGAAGCAGAGGTGCCACTAATTGCTGCTACTGTGCCTGCTGTCGCTCCATCACCTCCACCAATCCTCATGAACCTGCAGCCTCCGCAGCCAAAGACACCCAAGTGCTCGCTGAGTATGGAGGAGGACGCTCTGACCCCACGACTGGAGGACTTCGGCATCTCTGAGTACACCATGTGCTGGAACAATGATTTCACCATGGATTTGTTTAATAAGAAGCCACCAAAAAACAGCAGGTATGCTAATCGCTACCTTCAAGTTGTTAATAATACATGATAAAATGTGTGTTTTGCTTCTGAAAACATTACATTTGCCAATTTGAAAATGTGCTTTGCGTTTTTAAAATACAAAATTCGGCTTTATGGGTAGATTTAATGCTGCAATTGTGGAATATAGCTGGTATACTGACTAATTTAATGGTGAAAAGTAAATTATCCTTGAGAATTAAAAGATAACTGGATTGAAGTATCTTATGTTCATCAATTATTTATTTAATCAGAAATACAGTAGATAGTAGCATTGTAAACTGTTATTACCATTTAAAATAACTGTTTTCTCTTTAAACACATTTTAAAATGTATTTTATTTGTTTAATGGCAAAGTGATATTTTGGGCATTATTTGAGTCTTCAGATTGTCTTGATTCTTCGGAAATCATTTAAATATGTTTTGGTACTCGGAAATTTTTTTTTTTGTCAGGATTCTTTGATGAATAGTTGAGATAAAGGAGAGGATTGAAATAAGTTCTTGGAGCATTATTCATGACTTTGCAGTCATATTTGATCAAATTAATTGTTGCGTAAAATGTATTTATTTTGTTTATATTTCTTTAAAAAAAGATCAATGAGTACTTTTTATTTTAAGTACACATGGGTACATAAAACCCACTTTTCTATTTGATATATATGCAGTATGGAGTAATAATATGGAGTAAAAAGAGCACTGCTTTTAAATTTCAATAAAACTAACTTTAAAAAATTTATATATTGAAAAATAATTTGTTCAAACCCTAATGATAGAAGTATATGTGATACTGTGCTTGTGTGTGTTTTACAGTGAAAGAAATGAAAATGTTCTGAAACCTCACAATGTATTCTCCAATACATCATCTGTTCCGAACAAAGAAATTGTCAACAGTAAGTAATGTTGGCTGTTTTCTTCTTCATGTTGTTGTGGCTGCTGCCGCTGACTCTTATGTAAAGTGTTGTAAAGTGTTATATTTGATCCCTGATGTTCTAGAAGTGTGGTTACATTATTGTGTTAACATTTGATTCTGATAGATGCTTAGTATTTATCTCACTTCGGGTTTTTTGATATGCGTTTGTTTTATTATATTTCAGAAAGTCTAGAATCCCCAGAGCCTCCAGAGTTTTGCACCCCAGGATTTAAGATTGCGAAAAACCACCTCCCAACTACTCCACTATTCAATGGAAAGAATGATCTCAATTCTCCTCCTCGCCCCAATAATAACTGTCCTTCTACCCCAGAACTCCCTGCATTTGAAACACCTTTTGTCAGCAAGCTAATAAGAGAGGTGTGATGTACTATTTAACTCGACACTTTTATCACTGGCATGTAAATCTGCCACAAAAGACTAAACATTAAGTCATAACGTTACCAGTAAAAAAAATTGTGTGTGGCTTCACTCGCTCTCTGTAATTACCGTTTAACAGGAGGACAGAGAGGAAGAAAGCAAAAGGCACTTTGGATCACAGGAGAACAGTTTGCGTCTACCAGATCTTTCAACCACAAATGGGACATTTTGGAATGACGCTCCTGAGATGCCGATCCTACAGTCTCATTTTGGAAGTTCTCTAGCTTTTGTAAGCAATCGTGTTTCAAAAAACATTTTATTTATTGATTTTTAAGAATTGTTTGCCCTACATTTGATTCCAAATTTCATAAACTAATACTAGACTTTAATTTCTTGATATGCGAATGTTATTTGACCTTTCTTCAACTAGAAAAATGCATCAGGTGAAGGTCTCTCAAGGATGAAACCAGGAGCAGATCATGTGTTACAAATGAAACAGACCCCTGTGCCAGTGGCTGAAGATGGATTCAGCCAGGACTGGAGCCTTTCAACTCCGAAAGTCAGAGTGAAGTTTCCTGTAGAGCCGTGCACACCAGAGATGCCTGATATGAGCTCTGTTACTCAAGATATCTTAAAAGTGAGTCACTAAAATCTTGTAATTCTGAAATGGTTATATGTCAAATGTGTTGATAAATGTCCTCACCCTCTTTCAGCTTGTGGCTCAGTGCAAGTCTTAAGCTCTCACCGCTGAATCTGTACTGCAGACCTGAAAGCCTGGATTTCAAAAAGTGGCATCAAGAGGGGAACAGCAGATTGAAGTCATAACACCAATGTTCTACTGACTTTTTTTTCATAAGTGCAAACACTTTTAATAAGACTTGAAAAGAAAAAAAAAAAACTTAATAAAGATCATTTTTAAAAAGCTCACTACCAGAGAATTATACAAACATAATGATCCAGGCTATAAATTACACAATTACTAGTGAATTTACCAAACCTTTGCTTGTCTTTTTAGTGAGAATGTTAGTTTGTTTTGGGCTTAAACTAATGAATTTTTCTGAAATGCCACTTAAACTGCTAAGGGATATTAAAGAGATAGCTCACCCAAAAATTTAAATTTACTCTCAATTCTTTTTTCTGTTTAATACAAAGGAAGATATTTTGAAGAATGTTTAGAAACAGTAACGATGGACTTCCATAGTAGGAAAACAAATACTTGTGCTTACAGGTTTCTACCTCTCTTCAAATTATCTTCTTTGGTGTTCAACAGAAGAAAAAAAAAAACAGGAAAAAACGGTTTGTGACAAGTGAGGAGTAAGTAATTGACAGTATTTTCAGTTGTGTAAACTATCACTTCAAGACTACTTAGATAATAAAGCCAGATAGACAAAATGCTTTTGCAGTTCAACTTAACCACAATATACTAACATACAAATGTCAACAGGGCCAAATAGTTACTTTATAGTTGCATGTTATTTTGAAAATTTCCCACATTTTCTGCTAATGAATGTGAGATATGGTTAAATTTTGGAGTAATAGTAGGGTTAGGGGTAAAGTTTACTGTGTGACTACTACACTTTTAAATTGTCAGCATACTTACAAAATGTACATCTTTAATATTCTGCACTATATAGTCAAGTACAAAGTAGTTAGGGACACCTATAAAGCTATTAAACCTAAATCAGTGCATCCATTCTGAAGGTTATCTTTGCTAAAATGAAATGTACTCTTACGATAAATAGTTTGACCAAAAATTGGTTTATAAATGATACAACTAAAGACAAGATACTGAAAAAAACAAACATTTATTTATGAATGATGGGAATCATGGTAACAGGACAAAAAACTAAGAAGGTAGACCTGATAAAAAAACTACAGAAAACATAAAATATATGAAAAGACTTTCCTTTTTACTTCCAAATCGAAATTATCTGCTCAATCATGCTGCTGTTCTGCATGAACCTTCCTGCAGAGTTTAGTTCTGACAAAAACTCGAACCATCCAATCAAAGTCTTGCGGTTCACCTGAAAAGCTCAGGCAAGGGCTGAACTAAACTCTGCAGGAAGACAGACTTCACCCCTTTCATTTAAATGCAGGCAAGTGTTGTTTCAGGTCAGTAGGGTCTCATGCGTCCTTGAAGAGGTGGTGCGCGGTTAGGCGGAGTGATCGCAATGTCAAGATAATCTCCAATCTGAAAGCTTTGCGACTGAAGTGTCATTGAGTCATCTGCACCTTTGCGTCCAGAAACAGTGTTGCCAATTTCTTTAACCCTGCAATAAAGCCAGTGGCGTTATTAAAAATCCATAACAAATCTTAACAGAGCATTAAGAATTCTGTATTCATTACCGGTAAATTTGTCGTTTAGGGTCCGGGTAAACAATGGCAAATCCAAAATGTGTGCCTTTCTTTCGTGCTTCTGGATAGACTTCCTTCACCAGGCTTGTCAGTTCTTTTAAAGTAGCATCCATCCTGCAGCCAATGCAGATACAAATCAGGATTGTACAATTCAGTTGATCATTGCTTGTTTATAATAATACTTACCAAGTGTAAATCTGAAGCTCACTAGAGGGTACATTCCCCCGGGCAAACTCATCCATGCGATGATGCCTTCCATTGTTGGTGGTGAACACTCTCAGAAGCAGCGGGCATGTCTGCAGCACAACAAACACAAGTAGAAATTATTAATAACAATTTCATTTACAACACTCAGACAAACAGATAAATGTGTATACATTGAATACTGGTTCTAAAACTTACATTGTATGAACAAATTTTTTTTGTGTGTATTATACTTGGTTTCACTTTATTATGCTTTTAATAACCCTTATGTGTCGACTTAAAGGTATAGTTCACCCTCAAGTTCACTATTTGTTTTTATTTTGTTGAATGCAAAAGAAGATATTTTGAAAAAAGCTGAAAACCAGCAACCATTCACTTACATTGTATGAAAAACGAATACTATAAAAGTCGATGGTTACAGCTTTGCAGCTTTCTTCAAAATATCTTCTTTTGTGTTCATCAGAAAAGAGAAAGTTAAACAGGTTTAAGTCAAGTGAACGGTTAGTAAATTACAGAATTATCTGTTTTTGGTGATTTCTGTTTAAACATTACACAGATCAAGATCATAGATGACAAAAATGTCTTCCACGGACAACACTAAAGAAATGTGCTAAAAATATAACGCGTTTGACATTTTTTAATAGTTGCATTTTTAAAATGGAAGCCTGTTAACCAAGAATGTCGGACTTTTTACTTAAATAGCACTGGGATGGAAACGTAGAATGTACGTTATGCTGTTTGCATTGACAGATAAAAGGAATACAAAATAAAACGAAATGGGCAAAAATATCTAGAAGGATGCACATAGGTTAAGATACGATTTTTAACATAACATGTTGCATCTAGACATTTTACATTTTTTTGTGTTCTTAAATTTTTAGTTAGCGTTAGATTTACAAATTAGCTTAGCATGCGGGACGCCTCGAATATTCGCGCGATTGACAGAACAGAAGTAACGAAAAACAAACCTTTTCTCTGTCCACTGGCTTTGCTGGCTCTTTTTTGATCTCCTCCTGTGTTACCCTCGATTCCACGGCCATTTCAATCTAATTTGTTGAAAAAAAATAAGCGACGAGTCGCTGTTCACGACGACAGTAAATGCTCGATCGCGGCGCGGCGAGATGATATAATCACAGCCTAGACCTTGAGAACCAATCACTGGCGACCGGTGACGACCAGTGAAATGACGACACACTCGCGTCGCCTACTCTCTCCCGCCGCCATTTTGGGAGTCAGATTGTAAATATTACTAGTTCAGAAAACCAAATACGTCCACTAATTTGGTGGCATTAATATGGTGCACACTTGCGTAGTGGCCGGTTGTCGGAACAGGAGGACTCCCGGGACCGCGTTATCCTTCTACAGGTTTCCACGCGACCCGGAGCGGAAGCAGCGCTGGATCGCCGCTGTAAATCGTGAAGGGTGGGTGCCAAATGAGGGCAGCAGACTCTGCAGCACACACTTCATTTCGGGTACGGTAAGATCTTATGTGGTGCATATAGTATATCACGTGTATGTTAGCAGCAATCTTATTACAGTAACGCCAATCTCTGGGATGGTTGTAAATCATTTTAGTAATGGAGATACGTATTTAATGTTTACGCCCCTGCCTGATGTACATTACCATTTCATTACTGTTCTAATGTACCTTAGGGTTTGGGTTCAGTATAAATGTGCACTAAGCTTACTATGCTTTATTGTTTATGCATGGTATTTCTCACAAAATTAACGTTTTTTTCCCAAAGTTTTTTTCTCCTCA
>CAIGQW010054868.1:713867-747907 GCA_903798125.1 Danio choprae
ATACATACACACACACACACACACACACACACACACACACACACACACACACACACACACATTTTTACATTAATAAAAGAGAAATTCTAAGCCATTGGTGCCATCTGGAGGGAGAAAAAGAAGATTATATGTAATAACACAATGTAACCACTAGATGAATGTGTACATATACTGTATATTGGACGACAGTTACTTGTAAGAGTTTACATTTGTATTTGAATATTTAGACCCTATCAAAGACTTTTTTTGTGCTTGATTTGTACACTGTCACTGATTCATACTGTGTTTTGAGACTCCCTTTGATACACTGAAGTTGTACAGAGAAACGCTCATAAATCGTGTTGACTGGGGAATTTGCACATAGTTTTTATTTAAGCATATTAAAACAATAGATAGATGTACAATCAATTTTTAATTAAATCTTTTTTGTTCCGTTTAAAGGAAAACAAGTGAAAAATCCTCGATCCCCAGACTATATCCCTTCAGTTTTCACCTCAGCACCTCTGTCCCCAAATATGAAAGAAGCAAGTGCCTGCGAAATGTATGATAAACAAGAGGCACAAGTGGAGGCTGCCAATGCTTTGCTCTTTCTGCAAGGACAAGGGCGTTTCTTGGAGGACCATAGCCAGATCACAAGTCAAGAAGAGCCAGAGAGTGGTTCCTCTTCACTGAGCAGTTGTGACGAGGAGGACGATAAGACTGAAGATGGTGTAGAAGTAACACAATCTAGTGTAATCCAAAGAGGACAACCAGTCAAAAACATTCGCCCTGACTATGAGTCCAGTCTCGAGGCTTTTAAGAAAGAAAACATGGAGCTGAGAGAATCGCTAGAAAAGATGTTTCTTACTGAGGCTTCCTTTAGAAATGATCCAGAGAAGGTTCGCTTTTACACAGGATTGCCAAACTACTTTGTGTTCGAGACAGTCATGTTGCTTCTCATTCCACATATGAAAGGGGACAAAAATGTAAAACTCTCCAAATTCCAGCAACTTCTCTTGACGCTAATGCGTCTCAAGCTCGATCTTAGAAACCAAGACTTGGCTTATCGTTTTGGGATCAAGGTTGCCACAGTGGCCAGGACTGTTCATCGTATTATTCATATAATGTTCACCACTCTCGTGCCCACGGCTGTTTTTTGGCCCTCCAGAGTGGAGCTCAGGAAAAATCTACCCGCAGCGTTGCGTTGCACTTACCCAGACTGTGCAGTGATCATTGACTGCTTTAGGGTGTCTCTGGAGAAAGCTCTCAGTGTGGATGGAAATCAAGAGATTGCATCTACAGCATTGACCGCACCAGACCAGTCCATCGTGAATGAGCTTAAATATGTAATTGGAGTTGCTCCTCAGGGTGTAGTCACATTTGTTTCCAGGGGATCTCCGGGTCACGTCAGTGACAAGAGTCTAGTTGAGAGTTCTGGCCTCCTCTCTAAACTTCTGCCCGGCGATGTTGTTCTGGCAGAGCATGACTTTGACATTGGGGGCTTAGTAGGGGCTCGGAAAGCCGAACTCAAAATCACTAGCATCAGTTACTTTGAAAATAGCCAGAGCGGACTGGATGGAGAAGATTTCTCGCCAGTAGGATCACTTTCAGATAAAGCGAATGCTCATATGCATGTTGAAAAGGTAATAGACATTGTTAAGAGGAGATATTCGATGTTAACTGGACCAGTGGAGAGCCCCTTTACAGTCGTAGACCGCACTTCCAATGTGAGCACTTTTGATAAGATTGTGCAGGTTGCCTGTGCCTTGAATAATCTGTGCATTTCTGCTGCTCCCCTGGAATGACATTTGCCACACGTTTGTAAAAGCCACTTTTACTTGTATATTTGCTGAATGCACCTTTATTGTTTTTCTATTATTACATTAGAGACTTTCTGTTATCAAAGCAGGGATCTGAACATATAGGAGTGGTTTACATCTGGTGTTAAGATGCATTTTGGTCAATCTGATTAGAAGGAGACAAGGGAAACACATTGCCAATTATACCTGGTGCTTAATCAAGCTGTTTTGTTCACCTTGAACCACTTTCCTGATTTCCTTTAAAGGATTTCAATGCAGGAATGCAATAAGCTCACACACAATATACATAATAGCAGACAATGGAAAATGAGAGCAAAGAACAGCAGCTTTTGTTTCTGCTACAAAACTGCAGAAAGCTGTTGGGTTTGTGTAAGAATCAGGACTGGTAGGAGAACTTCTGGTAGTTGTAAATCAAAGGATAAAATCTTAAATTTCATGGAATTATTGTTGCATTCATAGACAAAAAATTAATTTGTGTTAAAAAAAACATAGTGGCTGAAAGAAAAAAAATAAGAAAATGCACGCAAATAGAAATACTAGCAAATTGAGAAAAAATCTTTATGCACTTCAATTCACACGCATGCATGCAAATTTTCAAACACATCTACATACTGAAATGCACTACAAGTTAAGAAAACCTACTATATAGAAAGACACTAACAAATTGAGACAACATCATCGTTTTGACTACACGTGCGTCGTAAACTCTCACAAAGCATACAAATACAGAAACGCACTGCAAATAGCACAGACTACAACAGAAATGTGTGGAGGAAACAAACAACAAGAAATCTTACAATCAGGAGATTAACATAAACAAAAAGCTCACCTCTCAGATCTCTGACAACATCGCTGATTCCAAATAGGAAGCAGCCGGGCTCGTCACTTTTTGGGGTGACACATTTCTGTTGTGGTTTGCACTATTTGCAGTGCGTTTCTGTATTTGCATGTGTTCTGAGAATGTGTGTTGTCAAACTGCTGAAGATGTTTTCAGTTTGTTAGTGTTTTAATATATGTAAAAGCGCACTTGAACCATCGTAGAAACTACAAGTGGTATGCAGAATTAAAGAAATTAAGACTTGTTTTCACAGAAACTGTACAAAGTAGAGTGGAAAAAGGAACAAACCAATACATTTACATTTAGGCAGAATATAGGCATATTGTGCTCCATTCAGATTATTAAATACATTCTCTTCATTTGGTCTTAAAAAAAAAAGAGTTATTTAAAAAGTCTTATATTTTTCTTTATTAAACTTGTAGAAATCATGCTTTTTTTCACCTTAAAAAAAATGGTAAAGTTGAAATCCTGCCTGTTTACTGTACTTTAACAACACAAACTGTAATAGTAGGATCAGTTGACGCAAATGAGGTGTTTTTATCTGATTTTTGTTTGCACGAGTGTCTAGATTAATATGTTAGGACTACCTCTGGATCTGGTTGAAAGTTTACAAGCTCAAAGTGTTTCCCCCCTATTTGCACATGTATTTATCATCGTCCATTTGTGATCAGATTGACAGTAACACATCTTAATATCTGCTGTTAACAGGGCCTTATGCAACTTAAGGACCAGTTCCAAACATTAATTAGGCACAGTTCACTGGACAATCTCTGTGTGTGTGATTTATTTGATTTTATTTTACATAAGGAACTTCTTTAGTATCTGAGCTGACTTTGTTGATGCTTTGGTTTGATAGAGACATTCCATCCATAGCTTAACTTTAAATTGGTATTGTTGAGAGTGGAAGTTGTATGCTGAAAATTTCAAATATTCAAGGCACTGAGGAAGCGCCTCAGTCGGAGACACTTATAGTCATTTATTTTGATAGCAGCTGCCTTTAGGTTCCAGTGCCTTTGTCTGAGTTATGCCTCTTACGATTTTCTTTCGCTTCTGTATAGATATATAATATATTTTTGTCAATAACCCAGCAGTACTGTGCTTTTTTACTTCTGATGATGCCTAGTCACTCTTACATGTACTGGGATTAATTACCACAAAATTACAGTTTAGTTATTTGCATTGTATGTGATCATTGTTGTTTTTAATCAACATTAATAACATTTAGCATGATATATTCACTCTGAAATTAAACCATTGCACTTGTTTCAGTACTGTACACTGGCTGTCACTCAAATGTGTTTGTGTGCTCCATTTATCTGTGTTTGTAAAGATGATGCTTATGTTTTTCCCATTTTCCTCATGTGTCTGATGTGCAGAGATGACCAACACAACTGTAATCCAATGTAGCATCCTGTTGTATAACATGTAAGAAAATGTCTCTATAAACTTTTAAATAACTGTTATTCCTCAGCTTCTTTATTATATGAGTATTTATTTTGATCAGCAAAAATAAGCAGAAGCTAAATATATTTTTGGATGTACATTTTGGGTACTTGATATGGAGCTTCTGTACCTGATCTAAAATCATTCAAAGCTGCATTTTGCTTATTATATAATGATGAAGGCATTTTTTGTTATTCATGAATATGTTTAATAATAGTTTCCATATTATTTTAGGGACTCACAAATATATTTAAAAAATGAATTTGCTGCAGGATTATTTATAATAAGCAAAAGGTTTACAGTACATTTTGCAAGGCAAATCTGATCAGATTAAAGTGTTCTTTTATTCATTTACAACATGAATTGGCAAATACAGTTCCTGTTTCACAATCTCAGGAGCATGTTTGATCTCTTGATTATATGTAATAATTGATTTATTTTAAGACTTGAGACAAACAAGTGATTGATTGAAGAAAGCAATGCAACAATCTGTTGAGTGAGAAGCCCAAGGAGGATCTGGGAACTATTTAGTTATAACATTCATAAAAATTATGAATGTATATGCGAGCAACTCAAAAAAGACTAGTACAGTTAGAGTAGTAAAATATTCTCCTTCCAGTGCATTTATCTGCTGGTGTGCATCAGATCAGAATTTTAGCGTTGTAAATGTCGGAAGCCACGCCCAGGGTATGTGTGCAGCGCTGACGTGCATGGCCGCCTCACGTGACTCCTCTGGAATGTTAACAATGCAGTAAGTGTCCAACTTTGTACTGCATTCTAATTCTACCGTGAGTGGCGAGAAAATGGAGGACAATCCCATGATTTTCACTCCGTGCTTTTTATGAGAGGAAAAGAAGAAAGGCAAACAACTCTTTAGACAGATAATCCACAACTTTACTGAAGTTTAAATCAGTTCCTTGGATTAAGGTACCGCTTATATCACATGGTGAGTCGCTCAAAACTTCAACTTTTCAAAACGCTGGGCATAAGTTGGTTTCAGGAGATTGAACATTTGATTTGCGCTCGTAAATGGCGTGCAAGTTGAGTAAATAAGCTGTGTTGCTCATTTAAAGTGAGATAGGAGTGAACAGCACATTCTCCCTGCGCTGGAATGCGGATTTGCTCCAGCGGATCTGCGTTCCTCTCGCTCCAGTCCTTCTGAGCGCTGGGACCGTCCTCTAGGCCCCGCGACTGTACACCGTATTAACGGTACTTTGTGCTTATGGAAGCATTTTGAATACTCGATGTTTGATGATATATGGTGAATACTATGAGATTATGCATGTTAACAACACCTTTGTGGAGTGTATGTGACTTTATTGACCGTTTTTAACTGCATATATGAAATACAAATTGTCGAAACTCAACGTAACAAATGTGTAACTAACGTTATAGTACAACGTATGTCTACATTAATTATGATATTTGTTTTGGGGATAAAATAGACGCTGCCACGAGCTATATTTACTCGTGCGTAACAAAACCAGCGCTGTTTTCCGCTAGGTTTTGTTTATGTGTCTTGCGCCGTCAGATGTTTTCCCAAAATCAGATGTTTTTTAGCCGTACTGTAAGTTTAGATGATGTACTACAGTGGGGCGATCGCATTACACGTGTATTGTTTTGAAACCGTATAATTCACTCCACCCACACAATTATCCCCTTTTTTCATGTTGGATGTGTGATGATGATGATGACATGTGTTGGGAATTGTTTTCATATTTACGCTTGTTGTCTTTGTGTGTTTTTGGCATGTGATTATACAGTAGGCTAGTGATTATAAGTTTGATGGCCACAGAGGGGCCAAAATGTAGAGAGATGAGCCAAAATATTCATGTCATTATGAGTCTGTGTTCTTGAAATGTGGATTCTCGACTTAATACTTTCTACTTTGTAAGGACAAATATTAGTAATAAGAAAATTATTCAATCAAATATCTTTTTCATTTAACGCTTCATTTGCAAGTACCTGCATACCACAATAAATGAAAGACGTTGTGATGAGTGATATGTGGAGTATTGTCTGGCTAGCTCTTCCTATAAGTAATGATTAAACAAACTTAAGAAATTGTAATGATTTGAAGGTCATTCTCTAGATAAAAATCAGTATACATTAAGCAAACAATGTCTTTAATGTGAGTTTTTAATTTTGTGAAGTGTTTTAGAATTTCCATGAATTTAAGTGAATTCATAGAAGCCAAAAATGACCAGTATTACCAGTAAATTACCATATATTTAAAATACTGATATTCCCCAGAATTTGCATTGTAACTTATTATCAATAATAACCATAGTTTTTATTACTTTTATTTTATACATACATGCATACACTCACTGCCATTTGTGGTTAATGTAATGAATATGATCAGTTAGCTAGTTTGTATGATAACGAATTTTAACCTATTTAATTTTTGTTTTGTAGTGGAGGGATCTCTCGAGATCGTCTCTAAACTTGTTGAAGTATTTGAATGAATGCTCTGCACATTGGACTGTTGTTACTTGTTGAATATAAGACATGGAAAATGCTGTGTAAAAAAGCTTTGATTTATATATCTAGCAAAAAGTTAAGAAATTACAAAACATTTCATTATGAGCTATTTTGCCTCCAGTTTTACATTTGAGGTATTTTCTGTAGAAACAGGAAGTTTACATTTGAATGTAATATTGAAGAGCTTGATGTCAAAGTTAAAAAAACCTTGATCAGTGTTTATTAACATAGATAAGAGTGTTTTCAGCAAGGAAAATAAAGATTCTTTTCACACACATATTTTTCAAAGGTTTTTGGCTCAGTATAATTTTATGTTTTTGAAATGAAACACAGTAATATAACTTTAAAATTGTTTTTAATATTATTATTTTTCATTTATTCCTGATTCCAGCTGAATTATCACCAGTGTTCTTCGGTGTCATCATCCTTAAAAATCATTCTAGTATGCCGATTTAGCTCTTAAGAAAAAAAATCTAATTTTATTATTGACTTTATTTTGAGAGCATTTTGGGGGGGAATTATGATTATTATTTTTTGTTCAGGATTTATTGTTGAATAGAAAAATATATAAAAAAACAACATCAAAGTAAAAAATCAGTTTCAAAGAAAGAAAAATGATTGATTTCTTATACAAAGAAATGTTATAAATTGCAAACGCATTATTATGAGAATTTTAAGGGACATAATATGCTGTATAAAGTATGTTATTGTTTGTTTTGTGTAGTAATTAGATTTTGATATCTAAGGGAGGGTTTGCATTAAAAACACATATATTTTGCTTCAAGAGAGTAGCTGATCTACTTGTGTTTCGTTATAAAGCTCTGACAGAGGTGCTGATTACCAATCAGTATTTGACACAGAGTACTGATGCAGGGCCTTTGACGTGTCCAAATCTCACCCTGAACCTTCTGTCCGCCACTGTCCCCACAGGCAAACATGCATACCAGACTGGGATGGAAGAAGCATGCAGACATAACCCCTCACATGTCTTTGGAGGAGGGGGAGTGTGAGCCTTGAAAGGGTTGCTGGGATGTGAGTAGACCTGCATCCAGCACACGCCAGAGCCAAAGAGGCAGCAGCTACAAAGACTAGCGACAACAGCAGTGCTAATCTCCACTCGCATCTTTCCCACTGCAGCCTGTTATCTATTCAGGTCAGACTGAGCCTGGGTGTGTACAGTTGTTTGGCTTATTTTGTAGGATTGCACAAAAAAATGCAACAATATATGTTGTGTATAATTTGCATTTAATGAAGGTTTGGAGTCATTTCATGAAGCATCAGATATTGTAATGGCACATTAAATATTGTACACTAAGAAGGTCAAACATTTGAGCATTCTAGCTTGTTAATATTATTATTATTATTATTATTAATCCATAAAAATGTATTGTTTGTTTTTGCAATTGTGTGTGTATAAATAAATCTTCAGTTGAAGCCAGGTAGAAGCATGAATGTTTCTTATCTGTTGCCACCATTACATCATCCCAAATTCAATGTCAAATTTGGATTTTAATTAACAGTTCAGTAACACTTTGAAAGAATGGTCCCTTGGTTAGTATTATTTAAGTTATTTACTAACATTTATTACAGTATAATTAATATCTGTTAATGTTAGTTAAGTTGTTTAAGTACATTACCTAATTGTAACAAGCAGAAGTTTGGATACATTTAATGATAAATAAATACTTTACAATTATGTTTCATACTTAGTTCATGTTAGTAAATACTTTAAACAACATTAACGTATGAGCCGTTATTTTAGTTATAACGTATTTAAACAAAATGTATTTATTGTGAAGCAAGCAAAACGTCCAGAAGCACCACACATTTGGATTGTTGCTGAACGAGGAACACGTTTACCCAGCTAGATTCAGTTTAAACAAATTAGTTTAGGCTTAGCATTTATAATAAAAGTGTTTTTAATAAAAGGCAACTATAATTACTTGTTTAATTCCTAATTAGTTTTTGATGAGTTTATGAATTTATATCGTTTGTTGCAGAGTGTAAAAAAAATCTAAATCACGTTTTATTCATGTAGTGTTTATAAACTTTTTTTAAATAAGTAAAATATTTTTTAGGCAGTAATTATTTAACTAATTATTTTTAGTAATAATTATTTAACAAACATGTTTCTATTGTTCCTAGCCCTGTCAAACCAGGAACAATAATTGTAAATATAGCTATATATAAACATTTACGCTAACATATATTGTCCTGTTGTAGCAAGCACATGGTGACTTTGTCATCTCCTATTTAAATGCTTGCATTCTTTAAAGCAGGATGAATTGTGATTAACCAATTTTTTTATTGTTCATCAACTGGTAAAAAAATGCTCTGATTCCAACAGTATTGTTTGTCTGTGTCTGTAGTCATCATTTTATAAACCAAAGTTACATTTTTCTTTAATTTTTTTCCATTTTTGACCTGATGCAACTTCCAGAGAATCCCGTCACTGACTGAATCTTTCTGTCTTTCTAAGTGTGAAGAGTTTGTGTGTGAGAATACAGGCCACGTTCACTCATGAGGCCGAAGACGTTTCCTGCCACTCCATATGTGGGCAACACACGCCAGCGCCTGCAGGACATCAAGGAGGGTCTGAAGCAGCCGGCGAAGCTGGTGAGTCAGGCGCTTCATGGGGGCAGCTCTCGAGGAGAGGGTGGTCGAGGTGGAGACTCAAAGGGCAAAGACCAGGCTGCTAGACAACAGCAGCTTCGGCCACCCCAGAAGTTCAACAACTACCAGAGTGCCCTGCGAGAGATCCGCAAGTCTCTGAGGCCCTATGCCAATGATTCTGGTCCAGGTTCCAGCTCTGGGCATCCCGGTGAGGTCAGCAGACAGATGCTACAGGATCTGGTCAATGCTGGTTGCGATCAGGTAAAGTTAAAAAAAGTCTTTGTTTCATATACATTTTATTATTTACAGTCTGAATACAAATAGATAATTATGTATAATGTTTTATAATGTTATATGAATTCTAAAATATTTTTTATAAAAAACAATCACATTCAGTTTTGGGAAATATTAAGAGACCATTTGAAAATTCTCAATTCTCTGGATGTACATTATTTAATATTAGCTTTGTGCTTGAGTAAAATGTTAATGTTTGTTTTATTCTATAAAGGTTTGATGATAATGTTTATTTCAATAAAACAAAATCTAAAAAATTACAATTGGTTAAATATTTTCATTTGCTATGATTGAAAATGGGCGACGCGGTGGTGCAGTGGGTAGCACAATTGCCTCACAGCAAGAAATTCACTGGCTCGAGCCTCGGCTGGGTCAGTTGGCATTTCTGTGTGGAGTTTGCATGTTCTCCTCGTGATCGCGTGGGTTTCCTCCAGGTGCTCCGGTTTCCCCCACAAGTCCAAAGACATGTGGTACAGGTGAATTGGGTAAGCTAAATTGTCCGTAGTGTATGTGTGTGAATGAGAGTGTATGGGTGTTTCCCAGTGATGGGTTGCGGCTGGAAGGGCATCCGCTGTGTAAAACATATGCTGGATAAGTTGGCGGTTAATTCCGTTGTGGCGACCTCAGATTAATAAAGGGACTAAGCCGAAATGAAAATGAATGAATGATTGAAAATGAACTCATCTGAAGTGAAAACATTGATATTGTGTTTTCTAAAAATGTATAAAAACAAACAGAAAACATGGCATTTTTTATTTTATGGATTTATATAAAAAGTGATCTAAATTATATTTATATATATTTTTCAATTTTGAAAGAAAGGCCATGAGTAATTTACAAATAAACTGGTGATTTTTTTTCCCTTTTTTGAAATATGATTATTTTACTGATCTAAATGTTATGCATTTAGAAATGTTTGTGAGAATTCTTTAGCATTGAGCAGTGCTTGGTATATATTTACTGATTCAGTGCTATCTATCCAGTATTTGCCAAATCTGAAGTCATTACATAATACTGAGTGCAATGTTGAAATGGCAGTTTTCAGAATTTATTTGGTTATTTGACTTTTTCTTGAGGAGCTCAGTGGACCATCTCTACCCCACAGGAAGTAGCAGAAGCCAAATTCGATCTGATTCAAAACACAAACATGTATGCAGGCTTGTGTCATGTGGTTCATTTCTGTCTTTGCCAAACTAACTTTCTTTATCCTAATATAAGTTTAAGTTAGTCATGGATCAGTTAATAAACAACTACTACACTAGAATATACTGCTGTAGTATTTTGTTACTGGTTGTTGTGTATTTGTGTTGCTGTGTGCAATAGTGGCCATTGTGCAGTCATTTTGCTTGTATTTCTTGTATAGTTGCTTGTATTTTTTGCTCAGAAATGTAAAGTCATCATTCACTACATGTTGTTTCAAACCTGAATAACTTTGTCTATTCTGTGAAACACAAAGGAAGATATTTTGAAGAATGTTGGTGACAGAACAGTTTTGCTGACCAATGATTTCCATTGTATGGTTGAAAAACAAAAACATTCCACAAAATGCTGTTAGCTAAAGCAGTCAAAAATAGATTTGGCTAATTTGAACTAAAATAAAATGTAAACTTAAACATAAAAAGAGAGAGAGAGAGAGATCATATATATTTAGTTAGTTTAAATATATTCATATTTATAAAAATACCACATAAGCCAATTACTAAAATGTAATAAAATGTTTTAATTCAAACAGTAAATATACAAATTTACATACCATGGCAGATCTTTGACATTTTTTGTAGGTTACTTGGGATGACCAAAATATATTGTTACCCCTGATAATATTTTATCACAAAATATAATTCATGGCAATTTTATGCAGATTTGTGAGAGGTGCGGATGCCTTTTTAATAGCATGTTGTTTATTCACGCATGTCAGACATGCAAGGCCTTGTAGTTTAAAAAGGGAGCATGTTTAGTGTGCTTTGTTTCAGACTCTAATACAGAGCCCTTGTCAGGCCATTAATGAATATGTGTTGGGGCTTTGCTGCTAATGTTGAGATGGAGCTCAGAGAGCGGCTCTGTGATTGCATTCGGCATGTGAGGAATGCTGTGCTCAAGCCCATGCACAACACCACTGAGAAATCCACCACGGCCCAGTGGAATTACGAGGCCTCGCTGAAGGGAGCCGAGCTGCCTTTATGACAGGGCTAAATAGAGACTGGAATGGGGCTTTTTTAGGTCTCTGGAAGCTGAAACATGCTATCAGATGAAGTATAATATGGAGACAGACATGATTTGGATCATGTTGTTTGCGTACATTCTTCATTTATCTTTTGCTGTTGGTCCTGATGCTAGCTGATTTAAAAAAACATTTTTGCACATCTAAACAGACATTTCATTTAATAAGTATGTGAATATTAATAATCAGTTCTTTTTCAGTCCTTTAGGAACCAGATTTTATATTGGGTATATACTTGGGTATATATGGGAAAAAAACTTAGATAGTGATTAGATAATGCATAACTAATGCATTACGTTTATATGTTTCCACAGAAATGTTAAATTATAAATAATTATTCATTTAAACAGCTGAATAATTATTAATTGTGACAGTTATAATTATAAACAGTGGTTTATTTACTTATTTATAATTTTTTTTGATTGGCCTTGAGGGAAAAAAATGGCCATAAAAAGGGTGAAAAAAGGCACTTGGTTTCTTTGAAGACTGTGAGTGTAATATCTCACAGATGTGTGAATTTCACAATCATTAGATGGATTGTCTTACCCTGCCTTTATTACAGTATGTACAACATTCATACACAAAGAGGAAGTGTTCAGTTCAGTAGTAAATGGGCGTTTCCTCGGATAGCAGAGACACTCAATCCCTGGCATGTTTTTGTCCTTATGTGTGGGCTGACGGTTTTTTTTGTTGTTTGTTTTTTTTATACAAAAACATGAAATTTGTGTTTTGTGGCTTAGCCTGTCTGACTTTGTGTCTCCCTCGTATTCAGATTTAAAGTGGCTGTGAGTCAGTTCTTGAGTCGTACACCACATGCACCTAGACCTCCTATCCCAAGGTCTGGGCATTTTTTTTGCATGTTTTTATTAATAGTAATAAAGTGATTATTGTGAAATGACTCAGACATGGTGTGTGACTTGGTATTTTTAGTTTAGTGACTGGGGCTTGTGTTTCTCCATTGACCCTCCACACATTCCAGGAAGGTAAATGGCCGCCTCTGGTTCTTCCCTGCACTTCTTTGGTTTAATCATTATCGTTGGTTTTTCGCCTCACAAATTACACAGCAATGTGGCCAGTGGTTACATAACCACTTTTGAAGGCGGAAATGTTTTGGTTGGGGGAATGAAAGGGGTGGGAGGGGGTACAGGAAGAAGATGAGCATGACATGTGTTGTGGATTTGTGGTTTTGAGCATAGGATCGAAACGCTGCCTGTACACATCATGCATGTGATGTTTGTATACTTGGGAAACATGCGTGCTGTGATACATCTGTAGTGCCGTGTTGGCATATCATGTTGACGCTTGGCATAAATGTTTATACTAGCCTTCTCCTGTAACCAAATATGATCACTAGTCAGTAACAGCTTTTTTACATTAAAAGTCAACTACACCATTTGAAATAGGTTATGTTAGGTTCTGAGTGAAATGCGATGTTGGGCAGAGATTTAGTGTACACTTTAGGAACCGATTGGATTATGAAAAGTGGAAGTTATGCATCACAAATGAGCCAAGTGTTTGATGGGATGTCGCATTAAAAGTAAGATAGATGGTGAATGTCATCCCAAAATAAGGGCGGAGCCAATGATTACATTTTTATAAAATCACGGAAGCTATCACGGAAAGTCCAAGTAAAAACTCTTCCAGTGTTACAAAAGATTTTAAAATAATTATTTCAAACGTCTTTTCATCAAAGCTCTTAAAATATGAAGCAGCAGACCTGTTTTCAACATAAATAATATTAATAAATAACAATATGAATACATTTCTGCTGATGTGACACTAAAGATTTAAGTAATGAAAAATTTGCTTTGACATTGCATTGTATGTATTTTATCAGCTCATGCATGTCACAGGAATTGAACCCATGATATTAGCATTGTTAGTGCCCTAATCTGCTGTTATGGATGACATTCCACCTCTTGATCTCTATTTGCTGCTGCTGCTGATGATGATGATGATGTCCATCCGGTCCAAAATCTCAGAGTCCTCCATATGGCTTTCATTGTCATGTTCAATGGTGGAATGTGTTTCAGAATTTGGGTCAAAGTGGAAGCTTTTCAAAATGAATAGCGAATAATGTATAAAAATACTTATGTTACTTTAAGTAGAAAGTGTGTTTGTGGGGGATTACTTTTTAAAGGAGAAAAGATTGTGTTTTCATGTGTGTACTTAGAGACACCACAGTCAGAAATTGAACGTCTAGTGTAGCATTGAGGCTTGTGGTCATGACGAGGGTGTAAATACAAACGGGATATTTTGGAACAGACCAAATTAATTCTAAAGACACAGAACAGAATGCTCTCAAAAATAAAGAGGGGAGGGGGAGAGACAATTTAAAGCTAGATTGAGGCATAGATTTCCACATAGCTGGAATTCTTGCTTCCTGGCTCGTGGAATGTCCTGAACATCTGTCGCCTTGACAGTGGAGGTCAGGGCTGAAACTCTGACCTGGGGCCAAACCAGACCCAGCCCTTTCCGAAACCAGACTAAAGTCAATGGTGGACTGTTTTGTATGTGTGTGTGTTTTAAAAAGAGAGAGTGGCGCCTTTAAATCACTAAGAGGGATGTGAAGGCACACACCCTTGGAGCGGACAGTGATGGAATGCAACAGAAAGTGCTGGCACTTCTGAAACAGCGATCACAGACTGTGTGTTTTGTACAGTACTAACCGTAGTTCCAGCAAATGTGTAAATACGCATTTAGACATGCTAGTGGAGATACACATAGGGTAATTCTAAACTATTCTGGGAATGTGTAGAATGTGTGTGGATGTGGCGCTGCAATACTGAGTGTGCCCACGGTTTGTATGTCTGGTTGTTTATACCCATTCAGTTTTTACTCAGACTTCAGTCTCAGCATTTAGTCTTTATCATTGTAACTTTGTCTTAATTTCACTTTGCCAATTTGCTCTTCTTTGAATGCATAAAGGACAAAATGCACAAGTATGTGCTGAATTAGGCAATTTTTTCTTTACATGGCATGCTTGGTGTGGTATCATGTTTGCCCACCAGAGGCAGCGTAACAGCTTGTTGTACTGCTGTTGAAATCGGCTTGGGCAGAATGTCTTCTGAATGAGGTCATATGCCATTCAAGGGGATTTCCTCATATAGGTGTGGGTCTCTACTCATAGAATACTTTAAATGTTTGAGTTTTCTCTTGGATCACAGTCCTCACAAAATTTGAAAAGGAAAACTTTAGATTACTTTGAAGATCTCTTCAGGTTGTTGCATGGTAGGTAATCATGAATAGATATTCAAGCTGAGGAGATCTACTTTTCTTTAATCAGCCTATAAATAAATAATTTTTAATTAACACAACACTTTTCATAGCTTTGAAACGATTAACAAATAATACAAAAAAAGACTTTAAAAAATAGTGAGACGTATTACCATCGAATTCATTAGTAATTGCAAGTTTCTTACTGTGTGGTCAGTGTGCCAGTCTCCGGTCATAGTACGCTTGTGGCCTGGCACAGGAAGGAGCTTGTGCATAACTTGCAGAGGAAGCAGCTGCAGGGAATGTTATTTTGAAAATTATGTACTGTATGTGTTCATAGGTTGGTTTATATTTACATGCTTATATACATGTACATTTGTACACAAGTATGCATTTATCTAAAAATTAATGTGTATAAAATGGGCATTTTCCATAATCATTAGTGTCAACTATGAATTCTAAAACTTTACCAGTGCCAATTTTGAGTAGTATTTAAGTAGTAAAATTATACATGTATACCTCACCGCCTCCGCTTTTTCCAGTGGAGAATTCCTCTAGGTTACACCGGTGCATGTAGCAAACTAATATTTTTCAGTAGTTATCTGATAGTATCTATTTGATAAACTTATTTGAGTCTAGAAGTTGTGTTTATTGGTGCATAATGACACAAAATGCCCTGATGTGTGCTTTGCTTATTTTCTAATAGTTATCTGCTTGAATTTCTGAAACAGGAAATGGCAGTGCGTGCCCTGAAACAGACTGGTAGCCGTAACATTGAGGCAGCATTGGAATACATTAGCAAAATGAGTTACCTTGATCCTCACAATGAACAGATTGTACGTGTCATCAAACAGACTTCCCCAGGCAAGAGAATACTAAAATGCACACACTATAACTATGATATAACTTCATGCATTATGTACTGTATTTGAACTCCAAATTAACCTTTTAATATTTCCTGTAGGAAAAAGTGGCATGCCAAATTTGATGGACCACAGGACAGCAATGGAAGGCAGTGGGGATGGTGCACTTCCCCCTTATCACCAAATAGGAGCACCATTGTATGAGGGAGCAAGTTATGGGGCTGAGGGTGAGATGGCTCGAGTATACATGGGTGGACCACCTGTCATGAACTACATGCCACCGCCTGCTAACCCTTCACAGGGTGCTACCATGGGAAACCCGATGGGACGTCCCGCAAGTATGGGTGCCTACTCCACAAACATGGCTTCTCAAAATAATACAGGGAATCCAATGTACACCCCTGGTCCAGCCCAACAAAAAGGATACCCTAGTGGGATTGACCAGGCCATGATGGGATACAGTGTTTCTGGACCCCCCATGCAAATCCAGCCTCAGCCCTCAGGAGGGCCTGGAGCACATTATGACTACAGGTCACATATGATGGAGAATTCCAGCTACGGGGTCAAAAGAAGTGCTTCCTTTCAGAATAAAATGCCCCCACTAACTCCAGAAAATTATGTTAATATGCCAAGCAAAGGAGCAATGGGCCAAAACGCCGGTGGTTATGCTCCCAATTTATATCTGCCACCACATTCACACCCACGCCAAGCCAGCCCCACCTCACACCAGGTTCACATGATGCAGCGCCCCCCAGGTGTTGCCCCTGGAGCTATGGGTGGGGAGTTTTCTGATGTTCCTCAAGGCCTTCTCACCCCTTCCAGGGCCAGTCTAAACCTTGACCTGTATGAGCATCACTGGCCAGGAGCTCAAGGTCCTGAGGGGACTCCTCCAGCCAGGCAGCCACAAGGTCCCTTCAGAGGGGAGGTACGTGTCCCCAGTAGGACCAATTCTTTCAACAACCACCAAAAGGTGACTGTGAGGCAGACCTTGCCTCCGACAGCTAGTGTTGCTGGGAAGCCAGAGTCATCTTTGGGTCCACCTAACACAATAACTGCAGTAACTTCTCCACCAATTCAGCCACCTGTTAAGAGTATACGGGTCATGAGGCCTGAGCCGAAGACAGCAGTGGGACCATGCCATCCAGGGTGGCTGAGTGCACAACCCCCTGAAGCACAGGAGTCTCTTGGATACATCCCAGATGAGACTTTTACCCTGGATCCCAATCAAGAACATCGCTGCCCGCCTCCACCTTACCCCAAAACACTGCTTGTGCCTGGATCTGGACCTGAGCCTGCATCCTTAGAGCCTGTAGCCATGGGTGGACTTCAAGATGTCAATGCTACAGGAAGGACCATCCAGAGTTCCTCGGTAGGAAAGCAGGAGGAACCCGTCTCCAAAGACAAAGTGAAGATGGGCAAAGGAGAAAAGGCTGTGAAGGATAAGAAGCAGATCCAGACATCACCTGTGCCTGTACGAAAAAATGCCCGTGATGAAGAGAAGAGGGAGTCCCGCATTAAGAGTTATTCTCCATTTGCCTTTAAGTTCTACATGGAGCAGCATGTGGAGAATGTAATGAAGACATACCAGCAGAAACTTAATCGCAGAATGCAGCTGGAGCAAGAGATGTCTAAGGTAAGCAGTGCTGGAACTGTTTATCACAAAGAACAGAGTTTACTCTTCAATCATCAGTGTAGCTGAGTTGTTAACTCTTTGAGTTATTCATAGCAGGTATACATTTTATTCATTTTAAACTGAGCCACCTCTTTAACAATCTTTTTCTCTCCTTTAGGCTGGCCTTTCAGAGGCTGAGCAGGAACAGATGAGAAAAATGCTTTACCAGAAGGAATCCAATTACAATCGACTACGACGTGCCAAGATGGACAAATCAATGTTTGTCAAAATCAAGACACTCGGCATTGGGGCCTTTGGTGAGGTCTGTCTAACTCGTAAAGTAGACACAGGGGCCTTGTATGCAATGAAGACTTTGCGAAAGAAAGACGTTCTTAACCGAAATCAAGTAGCCCATGTGAAAGCTGAACGGGACATTTTAGCAGAGGCCGACAATGAGTGGGTAGTCAGATTGTACTATTCATTTCAAGACCGAGACAATCTGTATTTTGTCATGGATTACATTCCTGGAGGAGATATGATGAGCTTACTGATCCGTATGGGAGTGTTTCCAGAGATCTTAGCCAGGTTTTATGTTGCAGAACTGACACTGGCAATTGAGAGTGTGCATAAGATGGGTTTCATCCACAGAGATATCAAGCCAGACAACATCCTCATTGACCTGGATGGACACATCAAACTGACTGATTTTGGTCTGTGTACTGGGTTCCGTTGGACTCACAACTCAAAGTATTACCAAAAAGGTAAGAGACAGTGATGCTCATAGCCTTTAAAAAGACCTAAATGCCGTTGCAGTGTTTACCAAATCCAATGAATTGATTGTCTTCTCTCTCTGCACTGCTTGAATAGGGAACCATATCCGACAGGATAGCATGGAGCCAAGTGACTTTTGGGATGATGTGTCTAATTGCCGTTGTGGTGACCGGCTGATGACTTTGGAACAGCGAGCAACTCGACAACACCAGCGTTGCCTGGCACATTCTCTGGTGGGCACCCCTAACTACATTGCCCCTGAGGTGCTTCTGCGCAAAGGTAAGACCATGCACATAGTCACCCGGAAGTACAAGGAAGTTACCAAGAATTGCTAGTGTTTATAGAACTCTTCTCCTTTTAATTGCCACTTTTAAATGCTTTTAATACACAGGATACACACAGCTTTGCGACTGGTGGAGTGTGGGAGTGATTCTGTTTGAGATGCTGGTTGGCCAGCCACCCTTTCTTGCTCCAACCCCAACAGAGACGCAACTTAAGGTAAGCGTACTGTATGCATGTTCTTAGTTGATCCTGCTCCTGGAGGGCGAGTGTCCTGCAGAGTTCTAACCAACCCCAGCATACTTGCCTGGGAATTTCTAGTAATCCTGAAGACCTTGATTAGGTGAATCAATAAGGCAAGACACTGCCTATGCAGGAAAATGACTGCACAGCTCTAATGTTTTCTTTAAAGTTATTCATATTTGAGATACTTGACAGTTTTGATGACAAAAAATAAACTTTTGATTATGTTGATGTCTCTACTTCTACAGGTGATAAACTGGGAGAACACTTTGCAAGTGCCACCACAAGTAAAACTAAGCACAGAAGCAGTTGACATCATTGGCCAGCTCTGCTGCTCTGCTGAAGAGCGTCTAGGAGGCAATGGGGCTGGAGAAATAAAGGCTCATCCATTCTTCTCCGAGGTGGATTTCTCCAGCAATCTTCGGACACAACCTGCACCATATCGACCAAAGATTGCCCACCCCATGGATACATCCAACTTTGATCCGGTGGAAGAGGAGGGAGGCCCAGGGGCCTGGAGTGATAGTGGGGATAGCACCCGCACTTGGGACACCCTCTGTTCTCCTCATGGCAAACACCCTGAGCATGCCTTCTATGAGTTTACTTTCCGAAGATTTTTTGATGATAATGGTTGTCCATTCCGTTATCCCAAGCCCCTAGAGGTGACACAAAATCTGTCGAGCAGTGACGGGGCTGGCAGCCTGAAGCCTGAGCTGGAGGAGGAAGAGGTTCGTGAAGAGGAAGAGCAAGGGGAAGGGTGTGAGCCGGTTTATGTGTGAAAATGTTGGATTGGCTGTTCATGCTGCTCTGCCTTTACCCATCGAGGACCTCACCAGTTAACCCGCTGCATCTTCTATACTTCCTTTCAACACTATTTTTTTCTTCAGGGTGTTGCATTAAATGCATGGAAGAACATCAGAAATTTAGTGCAGAAAGTTCCATGTGAAATGTGTTTATTCCCTTAAACCATCATGCAGTATCATTTAAAAATGACTGAAGCTCCGACCTGGGACCAAGGAAATACACAAGACATGCAGCTTAGTTCATGTGGATGTTGGTGTGACTGATAAATTTGGTTACTCTCCTATGAGAGCACAAGAACAGAGATGTGTAGCTGCTGGTCTGTGGTTTGTCGTTTAAACCACTCTACTCATGGTTAGTGTGGTGTGTGTCAACCATGTCCTATTCTTTTATTCCACTGGGAGAAAGAGACCCAGTCTTACATCATATGTTAACACATCCCTCACCTCTCTCAACCTGGTGATGCTAACAAAGCCATTCCAAATACCAGAGAGTTCATGGTGAAGGATTACAAGAGTTCTTGGCTTGGGATGGTAGCTCTGTGTTGTTGTTTTTTTAATTCATAAAACCAAACTGAATTTTATAGTCAAATCCATAAATGTGCTGTAAAACCTATTCTGAGGTATGGAAGCCAGATTTGGAATTATATGATCTCAGTTTTTTTTAAAGCAAGCAAAGTTAGTTTTAGAAGATTTTGTGGCGCCACCAAGTGGTTCAGAGTGACACTGTCACGTGTCTTCTTTTTGAAGATGTAAGTCCTACATTATGGAGTAATGGACAGTATTATGTCACTTCTTCATGCAAAGTCTGTCCAAAAGACCATGCAGGATTTTGCAGTTAATAATTAATTACTATATTTTTGTAAGTATTATACAGTTATCCTTCATTTATGTTTCATGCCTAATCAGGTCAAACGGTGCTCTCAGTTGTGACACAATATTGAAACAAAATGTTTTTATGTACAGCCAGCACTTCAAGGAAATGGGATCTTAAAACTCTCATTATTATAATTATTAAAGGTTTTTTTTTTAGAAACATACTTTATTCGTCTAAACAACAGCCTGTTACATTAGAGCTGATGTTAAGCATAAAGTGTAGTCATAACATAGCTAATGTCACAGAAACTTTACAATATGAAAATGTAAGAGTTAATTAACACTCTTAAATTATGAACATTAAGTGGCTTAAACCCTGCTTTATGTGTGCCTGCCAGTTGCATTGCAGTTTTCACAAGTTTTAATTTTGCTTAAGTGTGTTATTTTTGTTGCTGTTTAATTCAGTTGATATTTAAATTCAACAAACATTTACCTTGCCTGGCTTGATTTACATTTTCCTAGTTTTAAGGCTTAATAATTTTGTTCCCAATAGTTGCTTACAATCATCAGCTGCTTCCGTGTGTATCTAACACTTGCAAGACACATAGTTTTCTTTTGAAGTGTGTTTTCTCAGACCGCTGCAAACATGCAGTTGGCTATCCGGAACAAGTTATAAACATTAACTCTAAGAGCTGAGACTACAGCTATATCATTTTCTAGTTATGCAAAAAGATTATATGCCTTTCATCACAAATATCTCTGTTTTTTTTACCTTATAAAATGTATCATATTTCCCACCTCATCTTAATTGCATTTAGTTTCATAAGAAGATCTTAAAAGTCAGACGGGTGGTTTTGTTGTGTGTGTTCTTGCTTATCCAGATCCACTGGAAATTGTCTTGTCTGTCACCATCAGTGAACTTATTTTATTATATATACACACACAATCACAAATGTAATAGAACAATTGCAAGATGTTTTGTCATCAAGGCTGCTCACACAGCACAGTATTATAACAAGACAGTCTATGACTGAAATGTAAAGAATACTTTGAGGCAAAAACTTTTACGAAAATGGTGAAAAATTGTTGCAAAAGACAAATGTATCTGATGGTATAACTATGTGCAATACAGAAAATACATTATATAGTTTTCTAAATACAACAAATAGCCTTTATAACTTTAAAACTGAATTATGCTATATAAAAGTATACATTCTATTGATTTATATATATTTTCAATATAGTTTCATGACCCAATGCTGCTTATTGTTATTAATATTACACTATAAAGTACATTATCATCAAACTTTCAATTATACGTCTTTCTTTGTGTAAAACGTGTGGTTTTGATTGTCAGTGTGATTGATCCGATGTAAGACGAACTGTGTGCCTTCTAATGAATGTGTGGGTGTGTTTACCATGTGCTGATCAGTATTTCTGGAGAAAATGGAAATGCCGTCATTTCTTGCACTCGGGCCGGTCCTGAATGTAATAGGCGGCATTTGGTTGTTAGCTGCAGAATGACAAAAAAAGAAGAATGAAAGATTGTCATTGAGACTCTGAAGGAGATGTATTTGGATGTCGTAGCATGATGGATATGGAAACACATTGTATGCGTTTGGTCAGTGATAAGGATCTTTTTTTAATAAGTCCATTTACTAATGTTCAATCAGAAGCAGGCTTGCAGTCAGTACTGTCAAACTACCCTGTACGACGTCTGACTGGAAGAGCTTTATAATAACAGCCAGTGATGATCCACCCATATGTGTTTTATATATTGCTCACTCCTAAAATTAAATCCTTAAAAATATATCAATTCAGACATGTATACCAACCTAAATTGGCATCATGTTTTTGGTTCAATCGGACTAGTAGAATGGAGTATGACAGCAAGTGTTGCCGATGTTTTGCTACCCCGTATTTGTCAGAATGGACCACTCAGTGAAAAGGCATGAGCTTTCTACGAATCTCTCACAGAGTCAGGTTTAGGGTTTGAATGTAATGCGTGTGTTGTGCTAAGGATGGATTCTTTGTTTTACTTTTGAAAATGTTGACTGACAATCTTTGACTGTATTTAGAGCTGTGTGATGATGGAACTTTTTTCCTCTAATGTATGTTCTTGTATTTTAATGAATGAATGGGTTGGGACTTTTTGACGTAATCTTTTAACTGTATTATACAATTCTGTTACTATTGAACATATTTATACAGATATACATATTTTTTGTATTCTTTTATCCTTATTTTTCCTCTTTTCTGAGCTAACTTTTGAACCCTTGTGTCTACAGTATTACAAACAGTATGCATTTGGATTTATCTCATTTTTTTACACATGTATGAATTGAGAATGTTTAAGAAATGCTTTTGCTGTCTTCATGTGTAAATGTATATGTCTAAATTAAATTAAACAAATCATTCTCTTGTTTTGAGTCTATGTGTGTGTGTGTGTGTGTGTGTGCGCGCGCCTCTGTCTGTCTGTGTGTAAAGGTGTCTGGGACACACCCAAGATATTTTTAGCTGATATAACACACAAGAGCATTTTTTTATTAACCCATTTATTTTCACCAATAACCTTTTCACAAAAAATACTTTTAAGATTGAAAAGTGTATTTGTATATATAGCAAGTGCATTCTTCTTTACATACAGTATTAGTATTACACATGGCCAGGACTATTTAGTTCCAGTTTGTCCACCTCAGGTATAAGTGTCACATAAGTGGATCTGTGTCATATCTTTATAATACAAATACATTTTAGTGCATTATCAATAAGGACAGATTACTAATCTAAATGGTTTATTTTAGTCATTCTGGCAACTCTGGGATTACTTTTAGATTACTTTGTGGTTCCTTTTTTAGTTTTAATTAATTTCAAAACTGATCACATGACATGGCCATTTAATACTGTAAATATTGAAAGACAAACAATAACATAGAGTAGCTTTTGCAAAGAAAAGTAATAAATTTAAATTAGATAACTTATAGCAATTGTATGAATGATCAAGTGATCAAAAAAGTAAGTAATCTGATTATGAATATTTATAACAAAATCTATGATCTTATAACAAGTAATACAGTTTTGAAATCTGATTGCAACCTTATGATTATTATTATGTATTTTTAAGATTGCATACATGTGTTATAGAGAGTGACAATGATGAAAAAAGTGAGGAACATGTCTGCAGTCAGATTTGTTATTAAATCAGATTCCCGTTTTGGTAATGCTAAAACTATGACTTCCAAAAGTTACAGTTATGACCAAGAATAAAACACATTTATGAAAATTAACCTTGTTTTTATTATAGTAAAAGTGTAGTAACCAAAACATTTGCATAACCACAGTTTATGATGACTAAACTATGACAAGTCTAGCAAAATTATACTGAATGTGTGGTTTGTCAACAATAATGTTTTAGTACTTTGATAAACTCTTTTTCTAAAGGCCATGCGTTTCTATTAAATTATCCATTGCATAAAATGCACCGGCTCACTAAACTGTTTGTTTTGGGTGGAATAAATCCGACATTCAGAATAAACGCAAAACAGCAAATGTGCAGTGCTCTTAAAAGTTCAAGTGCCTCCGGATCAAACGCGAATGAAAACAAGCACACACGTGTGTTGATTCAAAGACAAACAAATAAAATCCTTATTACAATACAACGAAATGATCAAAAGGCATCCAGTGCCATATCATGCATTACATAACCTTTAAGTGGGCATCAGTGGTGGCTGCCAAAAAGTGCCCGTGAACTCGCTGGCCCGAAGTGCTGCTTAATCCCACAATGCAGTGCATGGCGCGTCACTGAAGAACGACCATGATGGCGGCGGTCGGTGCACCAGAAGTGATTTCACAGCTGGAAAGCGCTGCCAAAGTTTTAATGGTGAGCATTTCGCCGCTGTTTTCACATCTCTGTCAGTGTGCTGTGAGCTCTGTGTGGGGGGTTCATCATGTGCGGGTGTCGCTGCTCGGCGGTTCGCGGGGAAAGTCTCGGTAAACGCGGAGCGGAGCGTGGCGCAGTGCTCGACTCACTCCATCCCGCAAAAGCTCAGCGCAGACACCATCACCTTCATCATACTCCTCATCGCCTCCGCTAAACAGCAGCGCTCTGGTGACAGGCTCGCGGTTCATAACGGTCGCCTTGGGCTCAGGTGAAGTGTCCCAGAGGCCTAGTTTGATCCTCCAGCCTTGGAAAAGCGCGCTGGATGAGTTGAAGTGTGTCTGCTGGAGTTTCTTTATCAGCTGCTTTACTTCCACACGCTGTTGATTCAGCCGCATGTTTGAGGGAGAGCACATGTTCAGCGAGATTTCAGGAACAACTGAGAGATTCTAGCTACACGTTAATCTCTTAATTACTCAATATCTTTCTTTTTTCTGCCGTTGTAAGAGTTGAGTAGCTATATGGTGAGCTAGTCGAAAGTTGAGAGCAGGACATGTGTAGTCAGATGATGGCCTGTGCTGTCTACTTGTAGTGTTTCTCAACCTGCTTATTTGACCAGACTGCATCTTTTGGCATCATATGTGGACTGATAACTTGAATTAAATAGTTTTGTGGGCGTGTGAAGTTAAAGCATTGTTAGGATCTCCTGGCACTTTTCATAAGTTACATTATTCTTCACTTTGAGGCTGTAGGAGTATAACATTTGTTCTTCTGTGTTTCAATTTGGTGAATCAGCTTGGCTGTAAGGTTAACAGTCTCTGAAGCTTTTAGCGTGGTGTTTTGATCTTTTACATATGAGACATTTAGTGGTCTTGCAGAGTTCTGTTTATTAGCTGATGTTGGTATTTGGAAATAAGGGAGGCAAATTTAATGTGTTGAAAACACCTGTATTAAGTAATTGTATGCATAATGAAATTAACATTTAGTGCAATATAAAATAACAAGGCTGTGACAGAATTTTGGAAATGAAATCAGGAACCACTTTCATTTGTTGTAATTGATTGAGTAATAAGCGAAGATTGGGTATTGTTACTAGCAGATGCTGACAATCTATTTTTCCTGAAATATTTTTCATGCTGTTTTATTAATATGTAAAATTCCAGAGGTCTATGGAGAAAATATTACCATACTGTAAAAAATTGTTGTGCTTGATCATTTTTTCTTTTTTCAGCATTTCATGTTTGATCAAAATACAGAAATCAGTCAAATTATTTTTCACAATTTCCTTATAAAGTTTTATTTTTATAGAAACTAGTGAAATCACTTTTTTTTTACTTTTTGTAATCAGTTTAACTTGTACTCGCTGAATAAATGTGCATTAAAACCTTTTAATGTTTGTTCAAACAAAAACACAGTAAATACTTAGAAAAAATAATCAAAATAAATAAAAGTAAACACTCTTTATTCAAATCTCATTTTAAGCATCAGATGACAGAACTGCTGTCTGTGCTTATTATAGAACAATGTTGTGTGTTGGTGTAATTGGCTTTGAGCAAACTGCTTATTGTCATTTGATGTGGTTTTTCCCTGCTCAAAATAAGACTGAGTTGGTATCACGATTATGACATTTTTGCTACTTGAAACACATTTAGCATTTTTCTTGTAAATGTATCAAGTAAGAGACAGTCCTATTATTAAAAAGTCTAACATTAAATGTAAATTTAAATACCTGACACTTGAGCATCACTGTGTCTGTCAGTAGCCGTGACTGCCTTCCTGATTTTATTTATTTATTTATTTATTTCTCAAAAGGCAGAGGTCGTACAAAATTTGATAGAAGTGGTTACCTCATAATTATCTACGCAGTAAAACTCACAATTTATGAAATGCATAAATACTCTGTGTATTCCATCCATATTGTTTTAGTTTACTTGCATGAAATTATATTATTCGTAAAATCACTCAACAGTTTTATTTGTTCAGATTTGTTTTTATAAATCTGTTATTTGCTGTCTCTCTCTGTTCATCTAGCTTGGAGCCTGGTCAGTTGATGGCTGAACTGTATAGATGAGTGTTTACGAAGTCAGAAAAGTTTTGTTATTATTATTCAGTTAGCAGACGGGTCAGACTGTAATGGTGAAGATCAGATATTGATTTGTTGTTGTGGAGCATCAGATTCACTGATGTCACTGCAGTCAAGCTTGTGCAACAGATTAATCACTGAGTTAGGGCTGGGCTACGTGACAGAAATAAATTTCATGATATTTTACCATTTCTCTAAATTAAAAAAAATTATACTTTTATATTGACCACATTTAAAGGGCCATTTCTTTGTTTCATTTGAAATATGTACTTAGAAATGTCATATGTGATCATATTTCTCACTTTATTTAGAACTTAAGGGCAATTTGATTGATTAATGTAGAATCGTATTGTAGAGTATTGAAGTGTTTTAGTACCTCTCTTTTCTTTCCCACTTTCAAGTTCAACCACTTTCCTGATTTCTTTGAGGAGCATTTAGTGGAAAGGTTATCAGTTTGCTTTTTTATCTTTAGATTTAACATTGCAAAATACGCTCTCAGAATTTGCATATAAACATGAGAGGAGACAACAGCAGATTATATGGAGAGCAGCAGCATTTGTCTTTTCTGCAATAACTTAAAAAACTGACTTTGTGTTAGTCATGACTGGTAGGAGAACTTTTAAAAATATTTTTTGCCTTCAAATCAGACTTATTATTCAGATGGCAAAGTTTAACATGCCCTGTGATGTTTAGAAATTAAGTCTAAATAGGCTAGGGCTGCACAATATATTGTTTCAGCATCAGTATTGCAATGTGTGCATCGGCAATAGTCACATTGCAAGATATACAATGTTGAGTCTGAATTATAGTTGACCAGGAGCCAAACAACACACCTGATTTGTAGAGTCACTGCTAAGTTTAACGATAATAGAGTGGATAAGGCCTTTGACTGAGCATTTCAAAAAAGTTTGGGCATAAAAACCTATGATGTTTGGAGGTGTAGCAAAGATTAATTGTATTTATTTATTTATCCAAAAAAAACTTACTTAGAATTTACATTGGCAGATAATTTTGCTTGTTTTAAGGAAAAACTCACAATTTTTACATTTATTTTGAAGGCGAAAACGAAACAGTATTTTTACCTGATGTACAAGAATTATTATTATTTTTTTAGATATTTGGACAAGAAACGAGACAAAGCAAAGTAAGAAAAGCATTTTTTTTGCATTGTGATTATTCAATTTCTGTACCTGAACTCCCCAGAAAAAAGGCAAATAGAGCTATTCAAACCGTCTTGTAAAACTGTATACATATCGCAATATATATTGCAGAAAAATAAAATATTACAATATCAGATTTTTCCAATATTGTGCAGCCCTCGTACAGGCTGAGATTAAGTGGTCATTTGTTTCTGTTCAAATATGTCTGACCACATCACTGTCTATACAAGTTTCTGATTGAAGGCATTTTCAAACAATTCTGGAAGTGCGCAGACCCCATTTACTTGCAGAGCCTGTAAGGCATCTGTCCATAGCTCTTTATGATCATTCTAAACATCGTGATTTGATTATATGATGTTGTGTTAAATGTCACTAGATGACATGTTAAACGGTGTGAAGGGGCTTTGGGATGAGCACACATGATCCTGTCAGCACTTTTAGAGATGAACGTTCTTGGTTTTTCTCTAAGGGGTTAAACTATCTTTAAAAAAAAACCCTCATATGTTTGAGATTGAGTGTATTAAAACCCTAAATTAAATGCAGAAGAGAATGTTATCGGCAAAAATAAACAAACCCATTGTGTCTGTACTAGTCTGTCACAGCATCGCCACAGGCATAACTGACCATGACATATGCGTAAGCTCGGTTGAAAGTGAATGTCATACTGATAAACTAAATGAAATTAGTAGATTAGATTGCTACAGCCTTAATATTTATTACAGTTGGGTATTTACAATAAATATCTCATGTCAACATGCGTCATTGCTTTGCTTTGAAATTAATGGATTTAGCCTGAAAATCTTACCAAAGTAATCAATAAAACCGCTGAATGGAGCTCAAAGCAGAAAGTGTTTTGTTGGGCTTTGTGTATAATATTATGATTACATTTTATTTTAAGGTACAATTTTTGCTGTTATTAATTAAGACTTTTAGCTGAAAATACTAATTTACTGCTTATTAATAGTTTGTAAGTTAGTAGTTGGGTTAGGGATGTAGAATAACATCATACTTTAAGTACTAATAAACAGCCAATGTCTTAATAATAAGCAGGTAATTAATAAATAGTTAATAATTGGTACTTAAACTAAAGTGTTTACCAATTTTATTTATGTATGTTGCATTTTTATACTTCTCTTTATTTAGTGTTGATGGTGTACCAAAAAAAGTTTCAAACAATAACAGGTGAGCTCACAGCTATAGTCAGATAAGTGATATAGCAGGGCTAATATCTTGTTCATGGCTTCACACTAGATTGAGGCTGAAGCAAATAAAGCAGAACTCTGCAAGATTCACAAGAATTGATAGGGTGTAATTATACTCTTGTTCATGTAGCCCAGGCAGGCAGTCTTCAACCAGCAGGAGATAGGATTTGATATTTGTGTATTGGACAAATGGCTTAGTGGCACATTTTTTCCAGTGCCTCCTGCTGGTAATCTGTCCTAGAGGTTTGCAGTAACTGTTCAGTGTGACATGATGTCCTGTGGCTCATTCATGCTGCTAAAGGTTTGTCTGCACAGGGAGGATGTTTCTCTTGTACAGCTTGGGTTTGTTTTATATTTCTATCAGGCCGTGTGAAGGGATGTATGAAATGATGCCACCCTCTCTCTTGTCTGGTCACTGTGAGTTTGATGACTGCTGTGCTGTAATTAGGAACAGAATGTGATGTTAAATGTTATGGCGTGCGTGCTTGTCTGTTGCGTTGCGTTGCTTCGCTTCATTGGGAACCGGCTGCTTGATTTGTCATCACTGTTGGATGGGCCGGTCGTAATTATTAATACTTCTATGATTGTGATTTTATTTGATTTAATTGCAGTTATTTGAGTTAACTATTAAAAATGTAAGTTAAATTTTTTTAGCAAAGTGTTATTGTTATAATGTAGAAAAACATTTTTCAAGTTCAGTATTGTAATTTGTTTTATTATTTTGTGTATTTCAGAGTAGTGTGAGTGTGAGAACTTTGACGTCAGATCAAAGTTCATTAATAATTCAGCAGTCACGACCCTTCAAAATATGGTCAAAACCAAACTTCATTCTAACCATTTCTGAACAGTTTTTGCACTTACCTAATCCATTACATGCGTGTACAAAATTAACTTTTTGTTAATTGTTAATAAAGTACACTTCAAATTGTCATTTCTGCACCGTCTTATCTTGTGGCTTTGATTCATTGTTGAGGTACTCTTTTGTATTAATAATTAATATATTGAAATGTATGGACAAAAGCTTTTGGACAAAAGCGTCTGCTAAATGCCTAATATAAATGATCAATATAGAAACAAAATTTTGTATTATTATTGTTTTTTGCCTTCCTGCCCAGCCCTAGGTTGAAGTAGGCTGTAATTTGGGCTTAACTCTGCTAATGAATGTGTTGACAGGCACCGCCGTCCATGGTCAGCACAGAGCAGAGGCAGCATGCAGAGCACATATTCCTGTCCTTCAGGAAGTCAAAATCCCCCTTTGCTGTCTGCAAACACATCCTTGGTGAGTCTCAGCACAGACACCTGACACTTTCAGAAACATTGTTTAGAGTGTAAAGTGATGCTGTAAAATAAATAGTAAACATGCATGTTGTCTTTCTTTTCCAACAGAGACGAGTAAAGTGGATTATGTGCTGTTCCAGGCCGCCACAGCCATCATGGAGGCCGTGGTTCGAGAATGGATCCTTCTGGAGAAGAACAGCATCGAGTCGCTCAGAACATTCCTCCTCACCTATGTCTTACAGAGGCCCAAGTAAGTGTGTGAATGTACAGAATATTATAACTTTACCTCTAAACTAGGCTGTTTCGACCTGTATTCAGCCTGCCTCTTTAAAAGTGTTTTCAGTCTTTCATGTTTCAGTCTGATTTGGGGTATGAGCTACTGAAAGAAATTTGCAACTTGAAATTTTTTTAATAATGAAATTAAACCATATTTTAGTGCAACAAATTCCTGTCTTTATGAATAGGTCATTGCATTGTTAATTGTTCAAAAACATTGTCCACAATATTACTTAAAGAATTCTCAGTTTTTCCATAAATATGGAATAAATATTTATATAAATATTATATTTATAAAATATTGATATTATTATAATTCTTTTTGGCAAAAATAAATAAAGATTTCCATGCGTTTTCCTTGAGATATTAAACTCCCTCATATATTTTGATTCTTCAATGTAAAAAAAAAAATGTTTAAGCTCAATAAAATTGTTAAAGAGAAATGTTAATTAATTTACTTGGTTGAGAAACCCTGTCTTAGATGCATAAATGTTCTCCTCCAGCCTTATTACACTGTAACTTTGTAACTTTTTACATTGGCAAAACAGAAGAAAATATATGAAATTTTGTCTGGATTGGATTCTAGGATTGGATTTCATTGAAAAAGTTATTTGTTGAACAGTATATAAAATCAATAATACATTTGTCATCACAGACTGACATCTGGGGAAAAGGGCACTCTTTTGTTTTGCGATATCACAGAACTATATTATGCCTTTTAAATATATAATAAGTTATGAGGTCAATCCAAATGTCTTCAAATGGACTTCATTACACAGTTCACAAACATTTGGATGCTTAAGATATGTTTGTGTTTGTTTTCTCATGACAATAAAACAACTATTATGTTTGTGATCAGTTTTGATCATCATTCTCTTTGAGTTGTGTAAATTTCTCTCTGTTTCCCTGTAGTGTACAGAAGTATGTTCGCGAACAGATCCTGTTAGCAGTAGCAGTAATAGTGAAGAGAGGCTCCCTCGACAAATCCATCAACTGTAAGAGCATCTTCCATGAGGTCAGCCAGCTCATCAGCAGCGGCAATCCCACAGTGGTAAGACCTGCCACCGTCTGCAACATTATCAAAGCATGAATTAGAAAAGACCCGGTTCATGTTGTAAGCAAATTAATGCTTTAGGTATGCAATGACTAAATATAATATAAAACATTATTAATATTCATGACCACAGCAATAATGACTCTTATTAATTACGGACATTAAGTGTATGGTAATATATATGATCAAAACAATAATAATAATTATAATTAACACTTTATAGTTATCAGGCATAATAATCATGGGGTAATTCTTAACTTTCAAAAGGTATATTGGTTTTAGTTTTAGGATATCATATACAGTACATTTATATTTCTGTTCATAACATATTGCTGCAGATGTATATTTTATCAGTTTATCAGAATCAGTTTTTGATTTTCAGCTAAAATAGCTTTTGTAAATCTTAGTATGATATTTTTTATTTCATTAAGTTTTATTGTATATGATTTTCCCTCTCCCCGAATATTGGTTGGTTACACTTTGTTTTAGGGTGATGTAGTTGCAGTGCAAGTATTTATTTAGTAATATTAATTAATTACATGTCCTTATTATAGGGTTGGGGTCAGAATGTGGGATAGGTTTAGGGTAAGTTACATAAAATTATGCATAATTCATTGTAGTTACTCTAATAAGTGCATGGAGCGGTGCATGGATCGGTTTTGTTGGTCTTGCGATTAAAAAAATTATAAACATTAGTCTAACCCTTTATTCAATAATCACAAAGCATTGTTGCAAATTAGTATAACATGTAGAGGCCCTAATATGTGTAACTGTGATAGAGTCCCCTGCTGCCCCTACATTTTGACCCTGTTCCTTAAAATAAATGCTCACCATGTCCTGCAGATGGCGCTTCAGTTTAATTTTTTGCATTTGTTAAACGTGTGGTTCCATCTGTTGAATCAAATGTTGCTGTTGTTCAGCTTCTGTACTATTTATTAATATGTCAGAGAACATGTACTATTATATTAATAAATAGTACAGAAGTTGAACATATGGCATGATATGTGGTATATGTGTAGTTGATTATTGTGTTTGGTTTTCTGCTAGCAAACATTGGCCTGCTCCATCCTGACGGCTCTGTTGAGTGAATTCTCCAGCTCCAATAAGACCAGCAACATTGGCCTCAGTATGGAGTTTCACGGAAGCTGCAAACGCATCTTTCAGGTCCGTCCTTCCCTCCCGTGTTCTTTTTGTAATAAATGTTTTTTGTTTTTATAGCAGGGTTTTCTCGGGTATTAAAAAGTATAAATTTCATAATTTTAAATGTACTGTCATAATTTAAGGCTTTAAATTGATAAGATCATAGCATTGATTTTTTTTTTATTGCTTTTCCCCAATATTTTTGTTTTACGTTACGAATATCTAAGCATCTTTAAAGATATGTTTACTTGAGATGCAAAATCAAGCCTGTTTTCTGAGTAACTAAAAAATATTATGTCTTTGTTCTTAAACCAAGAGTAAATATCTGCTAATGAGTTATGAAAGTAATTTTTTTCTTTTGAAATAAGTTTATTTCCCTGAGCCCTGGTTTACATGGGTTTTTATTTTAATTTCTTTTATTATGTTTTGAGTTTAAAAATAAATGTTTTTATAAGTTTGATTTAAGATGACTCTTTCCTGAATCATGTGTCGTCATGTTTGGTGTATATATGTAGTAATAATAATAATTATAATGATTGATAATCATCATAATAATAATAATTATGTAATGCTGGATAAGTTAAAGCACTCTCTGGGCAGGGTTGTGGCAGGAAGGGCTTCTGCCGGTAAAATATGTGATGTGACCCTTGATAAAGAACGGTATAAGTTTAACAAGACTGAGTGAGAATTATTTAATAACTGAAACAAACCTGTTGGCTTTTTAATCAAACTATTTCAAATTAAAATTTATATAATTTCAAAATTGGTTAGAATTTCATGTTATAGAACCAAGAATCAGCAAATAGCAAAACAGCATTGTTGTTGCATTGACTTTGTGCGTGTGCGTGTGTGCGCGCGCGCGCGTGTGTGTGTGTGTGTGTGTTTTGCAGGAGGACGACCTCAGGCAGATCTTTATGCTCACTATGGAGGTCCTGCAGGAGTTCAGCCGGAGGGAGAACCTCAACGCTCAGATGTCCTGTGTGTTCCAGCGCTATCTTGCACTGGCTAATCAAGTGCTTAGCTGGAACTTTCTTCCACCCAATCATATCCTTTCATGAACAGATGTTAGTGACCTTTTTTTTAATACTTATGTGCTGAGATGTTAGAGGCACAAGGGTTAAGAAAGTAAATTGACTGTGACTTATGTTTGGATTAATTATAGACGGGCTATAATCCGATAATCTTTCATAAAATAATCATGTATGTAGAACCAGATACCAACATTCTTGTTAAAACAAGATCTGTGATCTAAAAGGAACTTTTTCAAAGCATGAAAAAAAAAATCTATTTAATAAAGTACTATAAATTTGTATTTAAAATGAATTCGGACCCCACAGTTTAATTCATATGAATTTCACTGAAATTCAAGTATGGTATGAAAGATCACACCTCTTCAAAGTTTTATACATTTTTTACGCTATTTTCTAGAAAGTAACTTGTGGGTTAATTTAATTGAGAGAAAACAGTCACTCATAAGATACACTAGTGTTTTTCACTGGTGTTACACATTTTAGAATTTCATTCAGAAATAATGCAAATCAGGCTAGCTGTAAACAAAAACAAGCTTGCATATTAGTTCAATAAAACTTTTTAAATTGAACAGTATGCGGGGCAGAAAAAAGGTGTGTAAATGTAATATAAGCATTTATCATACATGCCTAAGCTTGACATTTAAATA
>CAIGQW010054868.1:748007-783695 GCA_903798125.1 Danio choprae
GCTTAAACTAGAAACGTGCCTCTCATTTAGCACCAGTTCAAATGTGTATGTGATTTATTTATTTTTTTCATGTTTTTTACTTGCACATGCAAGACATTTCTGATATGGTATGTAGGTTTTACTTCTGCTTTTGCTTGTCATTGTCTTAGCCTGCTTGTGCTGGTGTTAGAGTTAAATCATGAGCTATGATTGATGGTGAGCGTGCGTCTGTGTGTTTTAGCTCTGTGAGGTGTTAATCCTACTCAGGCTGACTTTGTGTTTCTGTGTCTCTTTAAAGAGATCTGAGCTGGCGTCTGTGCCAACCAGGGTCACGTATCACTTACAAAGGAGGCCTGTGCCAAGCCCTTATCGTGCTCAATAAGTGTGCCTTTAAACACACAGCTCATTGAGTGCTGGACTGGAATGTCGGCTGGCCATTTGTGCATTGATGTGTTTGCATAGTTTCAAGTCATATTAATTGCCCACTGGGCGCTGGGGGGAGATGCTGCTTTGATATGAAGAGCACATTTGTTAAGGACACAGAGAGGACAGAGTGGCTAAGTTTATGGGTGTATATTTTAAAATTAACTAGTTAGTGTGTTGCTTAAATGACTAGATAGCTAATCTGTTCTTTAATGTCTATAGTACACTTGGATTTGCAAAGCTCTGTTTTTGTGGGGGAGGGGGGGGGGGTTGTTTGTTTGTTTTTTTTGCTAGCTGCATAGCTATATATTATAAATGTTTTATACGTTTAATTGATTTTGCATGCATCAAAACAAAAAGTCTAGTGCACCTAATACCGCTTTAATCGCTCTGTTAGAATGCTAGAATTAGAATAATTTTGTTTTATTTTTTCTGAGAATCATTTGATTGTTTTTCTTAAAGAATTTTTTTATTCAAGTACAATTTTAAGTCTTTAAGTTTAAACGCTGCCCTAAATTTCTAAATAATTAAAAGTATAATAATTTATTGTGATTGTGTTCTCTTATATATTTGTTTAGGACACCAATAGGTGCCTCATCTTGGACATGGTTTAATATTTTTGGTTAATATGTACTGCATATTTAAGATTGACAAAAAGAAAAAACTATATGATCTTTTGATATGCAAAGACCATAACATTTTTGTTTTTTTAAAAGTCTGTATTGTTAATCCAGACTGCATTTATTTGGTAAATGATAAATTCAGTAAAAACTGTTATTTTGAAAAAAATTTCACTTTTTTTGTAATTTCTGGTTTTTTTTTTTGTTTTTTTTAAAGCTGATTTTTCAGCAGTTAATACTAATCGTTAATGTCACAAGAAATATTGATCAATGATTTCTGAAATATATCAAATTGTTGAAAGTGCTGCTTTTTGAATAGAAAGCTTAAAAGAATAGACTTTATTTGTAAGAAAAAGTTTAATATACAGTTAATATATAAAATTAGTATAAAATTATTACCCTCCTGTAATTATTATTATTTTTTTCAATTATATTTTAAGGCTGTTTAATGGAGATCTTTTTAAACAATTTTAAAGCATTACTTTTAATAACTAATTTCTATAATAATCACTCCAATAATCACTTGGATAATTCCAAGATGACAGTACATACGTTTTACTATTATTATAATTTTGTTATTTTACAAGATACTAGTATTGCATTTTTTTTTTTTTTTTAATTTATTTATTTTTAACTGAAAGGCTTGACTAATTAATTAGGTTAACTAGGCTAGGTAAGTTAGGCTAATTAGGAATGTCATTGGAGAGCATTGGTTTGTTCTGAATCCAATCCAAAAAGTAATTTTATGAGTGGGCTAATAATATTGACCTTAGCAGTAAAACAATTAAAAAATTCCATTTAAGTTAAAAAAAAAACTTACTCCAGAAGAAAAATATCATGGTAAGTTCAGTAAAAACTTTCTTTGCTGTTAAACATCACTTGCAAAATATTTGAAAAATGTGTATTTAATACATGTTATACTTTGTTTCTAAAATACAAAGACTAGTCATCCACCATGACCTGTCCTGTATGTGTGTGTCTTTCCTGACAGCCGTTTACACTGTGTTCTCCTCAAAGTGCCGCCGTCTCTCAGTAGTAAAGGCATGGCATGCGTATCATTTGTCTGTGTGACACTCCCTCTTGACGTATGGACATGGTCGTTTGTGTGATTCCTAAACATGCGAGTCTATGGCCCTGGTGACCCGGGCCGGGTTTTGGTCAGGTGCTCTAAATGGCAGAGAGAGATGACAGATGGCTGTGTGCCTCTCCTCATCTCTAACACACAAATACACACGCACGATTGGAAAAGAGCTTTGTAGGACTGTTGTCTGGGGCTGGACGGTGGGGAGCAGGGCATTCTTTGGACTGTGAGGGGAATCTTAAGAGGGAGGATGTGATGCTCAGGTTTCTTAATGGACTTGGATCTCTGCTCTGTGTCTGGCATCAGGTGGCTCTCAGCACTCTTATAATCATTATGTTAACTGAATGTCTTTTGATTGATTCAGTCTGCGGTCCTGAGCTAAACATGACATGTTAACTTGCATGCAGATACTGCTTTATACAACCCCATTCACTTCAGTGTCCACATTAGGTTAATCGGCGTCACAAGGATGTCAGGCAAGCTGGGTGTTCATACGCATTTAACCACATGAACATCTATGCTGCAAAATCAGTCTGGTCAGATGTTTTTTTTACACTGCTGAACATTAAGGGAATCACGAACATTAAGAGTCCCCACGATACGATACAATATTATCACAAAATCTGTCACGATATGATATTATCACTATTTACATATTTTATAAATGTATATATTCTGTGATCAAATTGCATTTTATAAAATTTTTTCAAACTTTAAATTATATTCACCAAGAAAAACTTTAGCAACATCTGCTTTAACTAAACAGAAAAGTTTTTTTGAGTGCAAAATGGGGTTGTCAACAAGACAACCTGACCAGCACTTTAATGAAAACCTCTCTTAAATGTTGTATGTACTTTTCTGTGATGTCGCCAACTTTATTTTACTTTTAAGTTGCTGCATGCTGAAGGTAACCCAGCTCACCAGAAAAAACTTTGCCAACAATATCAATTGGTGGATTGTAAAGAAATTAATTTTATTATTGAACAAATTGTATAATACAATGTTGCTGATATATTGATGTGGGATTCTGTGTACCAATATTGTTTTGCTGGGAACATTTTTTGTAAGTTTACAAGCTGAAAGTGCCTTTTTTTTTTTTTTTTTTTAAGACCAGACAACTGTAACCCATCAAACTTTTATCTTTGTAAAAAAAACTCGTTGTAATGTATTTGGTTCACAGCATTTACAGTGAATCATGCTACTCTGAGATGCTGAAAATCAGATCAAAAGCTGCACAAGTATAAATGAGCACAGTACTGTGCTTCACTTTGAAGTGACAGTATCCAGTCCATATACTTAAATAGACTGCAGCCTTTTTGTTATTTAGAAATTAAAATATTTATTTTAGTTCATTCGGCAGATTAATTTTTAATTTACAGAAATTACCTTTAAATCGAATTGAGATCAGTTGGTTTAGCATTTACAGCCTGCCTGTTATCTTGTTAAACTCTTTAAATTAAGAGGCTACTATCTACTCTGCGAGTAGCACATCTCTAGCTGAATTCTGCCTTTAGTACTGTAGTAATGACGTTCTGTGAGTGTGTATGACTTTGAATTCACCCACTGAACTCATTTGACCCTCTATTCTCTCTCTGCCTCAGACACCGCATGAGTCTGTCTCTTAAAGCCAGCATGTCAGTCTTCATCTTCCTCATGACTTGTTCTGCATGCGAGACGCCTCAAATACAGCACAGATAAATATTAAATCTTTCCATCTGAAAGACATAAAAGCATGCATGTGAGTATTTTAGTGTGTCCATGTGAAAGCAAAGGAATTATTTTATTAAATTTTTTTAAACAAATGATTATGAATGTCATCTCACTACTTTTTCCAGATTTGCTAGCTATAGAAACATTTGTCAATTTTATTTTTCTAAAAAATTAAATACTTTCATATGTACATATCTGTATACATATGTTTCTATTGTTTTTTAATATCTCTGCATAAAATGCATGCAGTTTCTTTTTTTTATAAATATATTTATTATATAAAAAAAAAATAATGAAAAAATTCTTTAATCTGATTTTTTAAAAATTGTATATATTTTGCAATATTAATCACTGTATTTCTGATCAAATAAATGCAGTATAAATGCAACCATTTTTACTGACCTACTGGTGTATATGCAACAAGTAATTTGGATAAATGCATCAGTTGCCCTATTGAAAGGCATTGCTGCTATTTATTTATTTATCTTTTAATTTTATTGTATTTATGCACACTAAGTTTGCTGGTTATGCATGTGCAAAAAAGGCAGCATTGGCTTTTGGGTTATATCACACTCTTTATCTTATTTCTCAGCATTTCATACCATGAGTGATTTAAAGGGATACATCACTCAAAATTAAAATTGGGTTCATTTACTCACCCTTCAATTTTCACAAACCTGTTTGGGTTTCTTTCTTCGGTTGAACACAAAGAAAGCTGGAAACCTGTAGCCATTGACTTCCATAGTATTTGTTTTTCCTACTACGGAAGTCAATGGTTACCGGTTTCCAGCTTTCTTTGGAATATTAGTTTTTAGGCTGTGCAGAAAAAAGAAAGTCATTGAGTTTGAAACCACTTGAGGGTGAGTAAATTATGAGTAAACTTTAATTTTGGGATGAACTGTCTTTTCAAGTCTGTCAAGTTTAAAATACTTACAATTTTATAATGTCTTAAAACAGCTGCTCTATGTACTTATTGAGTCTAGTTCTGTTAAAACCTGATGTCCTTTGTGAACTACCACAGTCTTGTTTGTCCATTCACTTTTACAGGACTAAGTTGAGACCGACTAGTCAGTTTGCTCATGTCTCGTGTCTTCAGCAGCTGAGACTAGGGCTGGTGGAAACAAGTCATGTGTTCGTTTGTGAGTAAACCCGGCTTGGATTTCAGTAGGCCATATCTTTAGTCACCCTTTCCGTTTTTTATGTGCTCGCACATTTTTCCAGCAATGCCTCCAAGTGACATTGTGACCGGCTGGTTTATCCACTGCGCTCAATGGCGTCCGTCCGTATCAGACCACTGGTGGTCAACACACTCACTCTAGCCGCTCTCCCTCGAGGCCCGTCTTTCCTCATCACGGGTCACTCAGAGTTCTGCAGGCCCCTTGCTATTTATTTATAAGAGGCCATAAAGTCAGGTCTGCTCTGGATGGGCACATGCAACACTCTTCATCACACTTATTCTAGAGCAGCCACATATTTGTGTGCTGTAGGATACTACATTGATTCTATGAGCAGATACTGTATTGTTGGTGTGTGTGTGTGTGTGAGTGAGAAAGCGTCTGCATTTGTCTTCTGGGAGTGACTGTGGGTCCGGCCCAGAGGAATGCATGGCCTTTGCCGGTAACTGGCTTTGATCAGACATTCCTGTGGGAGCCTTTTCTCTCTCTCTTTCTTCTCATGCTCATTTTGTCGCTCCTTTTTTCCTCCTCCTCTTTTCCCAGTGGGCTACATATGGAAAGGGGGATTTTTTTTTTTAAAGAGGTAAACATTTAGTGGGAGGGCACAGTACTATTGAACGGTGGTAACGCTGCTGCTGAGAGCAACGATAGAGAAAGCTGACATTAGGGATTCACGACACAACAGAGCAGGAGGAGCAGGCAGTGACAGAAGGAAAAGGGGCTCACAAACGTCTGTCTTTATCCGTTGAGCTGTTGTCCTTAACTGAGGTGTCACTGGGGAGGCACTACATTGCCATGTTTGAAGCCACTCCGAATGTCATGCTCAAGCCCACAGAGTCCTGGAGGGAGTCTCTTCTAGACCACAGAGTCATGGACCTTTTCTTCACTGTGAGTACAATCTTTTTTTTTTTTTTTTTTTTCTTTAATGACATAACATTTTATTTAGAATTTCATTTTTTTTTTTTTTTTTTTTTTTTGTCAATACTTGCTTCTCATCTTATCTTTAATCATATAATGCTCTCATCCTTTATTTTTTTTCCAATGCTAATGTTTTGACCTAATGATGCAGTGTCAGAACCAGTATTAAATAATTAATATTGAGCAAATATAAAGATCTAAAGTATGTATGGCACAGTTAGAAGTCTTGCAATTCAGTGAGCTGCACTTTTATGAAACACAATGCAAAATGTTCATGGGATGCTTTGCAACCGATGACACAAGAAGTCCATTCTGGCTTTTTTTAAAATAATTTGAGCAAGGAAAAATGTGTATAATAATAATAAAATATCACACACATAGTGAATAGTTTTTGAAAATTCTCTTATGCTTACCAAACGTACAATAAAACTAATATTTGGAAATGCTTTTACAATTTAAAATAACTTTTTTAATAATACATTTTTGTTGTAGAATTCTATTGTAACATTGTCAATAATGTACACATCAATAAATGCATTCCTTTTTAATAAACCATTTATTTATTTCTAGAAAAATCTTTAGTGACTAACCTTTAGATATCGAGTATATGATATATTCTATCCCAGCTTTCAAAAGTCATGCGTGTTCATGAATTTATTTTTTTGATTTGAAACTCTGTGGGTCACTCAGCTGTCTCGGAGCAAGCTGTTGTTTAACCATGTTTCATGGCAATAATGTCAACATTACAACCAACTGTTGAATTATTCAACTGAATGATTATTACAGATTATGCATTAAAAAACATATTTTACTGAGATGTAAATCCTTCGTGACCATTGAATATACTATAATAGTCCATAGTTTTTTCTTTCTGTGAACGTTCTATTCAGTTTGGAGATTTGTTGGAAAAAAAACAAGAGCAGTGAAGATTTTTCATCTTACCAGTGTTGTTTGATTTGTTATTTTCTAATTACCCATTTTAAATGAATGATTCTGTGTGCTTTGTGAAAGTAGCATGCATTTTAGATTTCAGAAGATCAGGTGTTGCATGTGTATCTGGCATAGTACACTTTGAGATCATTATAAACTCTGTGTGAAAGCTCATTACGTCTCTCAGAAGTAATGCCTGTGCGGCTCAGGTTGTGATGTGTGGAACAGTTCTGTCAGGTTACCCTCGGCATCAGTGTTGCTCATGCCAAATAGCGTTCTTCTTTTTCTCCACTACCATTACACACTCCCCCTGAGGCCTGTGCTGCCAAATAATGCGCTACTTTCCACCATCAGTCTGGGCTTGTTTCTATGGCCAGATTAGACATTACTTTCCTTCACTTTTCTATTCAGGAATGGGTCTACAAGGTGCCAATAAGCTGCTCCGTCATTCACAGCACTTTTGAGTGGAGGCTGATATCTGTAAACTGGCGACAAACTGTGCACCCGTCATAACAAGGGTCAGTGGTGTTGACCTGGAGGTCAAGGGCTGTTCAAACAGAAGTGCCTCATTTGTCTTTTCTGGGATTGGCTGTTTAAGGTTGTTGGGGGGCGCGTGTGCTTAATACTGAAATATTTGTTTTATTATTTACTCATTTATTTGAATTAAATTTTAAACATCATTTAATACTCATCTAAAATAGTAATGAAGATGGTCTTTTCCCCTCTCTGTAAATTGGTTGTAAATTTTAAGTGAAAATTGCCATTTGTCCTACATCTAAAAATGATGTATTTTTCATATAAATCCATGAAAATTAATATATTAGCCCTCTTGTTCGTGTTTGGATTTTTTTCACCCAAATAACAATGGTGAAGATCTCAAACTTGAGCCGGGAACCTTTGGTTGAGTTGAATGATAGAATCCTAAAAAAACAGGGGACAAAACACTGATTTCACAATATTAAGTTGCACAAGCATAATAATAAATAATATTTTATATAATATAAATATTTTAATAATAGTATAGCATTAATAATAGCATTAAAAAAAAGATTAATATTCCCAAATTGTTAAGTAAAATATAAATAATGGCACACACACACAATATAAAATAATATAATATAAACCATTAGATGTAGAATGAATATGCTAAACAAGAACTGCAAAAGTAATGAGCCAGATTAAAACATTCATGAGCCATGTGTCAGAGTGCACATATGTTGATGTCTAGACCACAGCTCTTATAGACTCTGACATTAAGATTGTTTGGGAGTTCAGTGAAGTCTCTTTGGAGCTGAGCATGATGTTGAGCGATTTGATGCCGCTTCCTCAGGGTGTTGTTTGGGCAATGTGATATTTGGTGGTATTTACAGCGGGTGGGGGAATGTTTTTGTTAAAGGATGAAGAGGGCTCAGCTGTCACACCCTCTGTGTCTCTTTACGTGTGTGTGTGTGTTCGCTCAATGTTTCTCTAGGTCAGTGCCGGGGGATCTGTGTGTGTATATAGGGTGAGTTATTGAGCAGGAGGCTGAGTGTTCGTGTGTCGGCTTGTCAGCGGCGTGTGTGTGTATTTGCTGTCATGTCAGCTGTTGCTTCTCACCTCTCAGCTGTGCCCTGAACAGACGAGGGGGCGTCCAGACACGCGCTGCTGAGGTCAGAGGTGACTAGAGATGAGCTGCAAGATTAGACTCTGAACCCTGGATTCAAAGCCCCCGTTAACAGCCTCCAATCCTCCCTCAGGTGGTCAGAGGAGAGGGAGAGCTGTGGTCCTTCGTCTGAAGAGAAATGTTCTCACTTTGATCGCCTCTCAGGGCTTTGGAAAGATGCAGAAGAGAGAAAAACAACTGTAACTTAAAATAACCCTCATATTCTCTCTGCATCTAATAAAGTCTTGGTTGTGCTAACATTTTCCTACCAGCCAAATCTGACTGGAGGGTGTTTTTGTTTGTGGTTTTAGTTTAGGTTTATTCTTTTACACCCTCGTTTTTTCACATGTACTTATATAGCAACAAACAGTCAGATTTTTATATTTCCATAAAATGGGTGAGAGTCAGACAAAACGTGTCTGGGTTGCATTGCAATAAAAACTCTTAGAGGAAAAAATTGCATAACCTTACAGGACCTTAAATTCTTTTTCATCAAATTGTGACACCTAAGCCCATTTCTCCCAAATTCTCATTGTAACTTCTCATTCTCATTTCAACTTTTTCAAGACTACTCTTTAGAAATGTAGTATGGATTCTCAAAGTGTTTTTGAATTTTTTTTAAATGTCATAAAGGTTTTTTTATTTTATTTATTTTTCTATTCATCTATTTTTGAATTGCAAGACTGAGAACATTTATGTATTGGAGAATAAAGCCTCAATTCAAAACAACCCAACTTTTGAAATATGTTTTTTTAGGTTTTTCATACATTAATAAATTTTTATTTACTATTCTGAGGAGATGTATACTTATTGTATTGTCATTTGTATTTAGTTTTTTCTGCTTCATACATTCATTTTCTTTTCGGCTTAGTCTCTTTATTAATCAGGGGTCACCACATCGGAATGAACCGCCAACTTATCCAGCATATGTTTTACGCAGCGAATGCCCTTCCAGCTGCAACCCAGGACTGGGAAACACCCATACACTTCACACACACTATTGCCAATTTAGCTTATTCAATCCACCTATTGACCTTATTCTTCAATGCGGAAGGGGGCTTGTTTTTGCGATTTGTTTTAGAACTTTCGATTCAGTTGCCTATGGGACAAATGACTAGGAATAATAAACGGCAGAAAGCGGTCAAACTGCTTGCTCTACAAACTAATGTTTGCATGCCTATACAGACAAAGCAGAATAATATAATAAGAAAATATCATTCATCTAAAAATGAATGGAAGTGAATGAGACCAGAAGTCTCAAGCCAAAAAGATTCAAATGGCCGCGCCTGCTCGTACGCGAAGAATAAGGTGAATAGTGCATGTCTTTGGACTGTGGGGGAAACCGGAGTGCTTCATACAAATAAGCCTAAATTTTGTAATTAATTTTCATTATTTCAGTATTTTTGTATTTCAATAAAATTAGTTTCATTCATTTGAAATGCATTCTGCGTTTCATGTTCTATTTCATATGCACCTTTTTTAATGTGTTTTGGCAATTGTCTTCTTTTTTTACAGCATTTATTATGTGATGTTATGTATTTATTAAGTTTGTGTAAGTTTCAGCATTTACTGGTTCATTACTAAAACATTTATGTAAACATTAATGTACCATTAAGATGAACATTTTTATTAGCAAAGTTTAATAAATGCCATACAATTAATAGTAGTGATAGTTAATGCATCAATTAATGGAAACAAATGAGACTCTAATTCAAAATGTAAAATATTTTATATATGTATAATATTTTAGTTTATAGTTCTTTTAAAATAATAATTTATTTAAATATATAGATTCTTGAAGTTCAGCCACATCAGTGAGTGTTTAGTGCAGAGCATTGAGTTTTAGAAGCTGAGCTCAGATTGTGACTCAGAGCATGTGCGTGGTTTGTTTATGGTATAAACACAATCAAGGCTTGTTATGGCACTTTGAGTATAACGCTGTCATGAGGTGATTGATTGTGGCCTCTGATTTTGTAACAGGATCTGAACCCGCTGAAAATGTGATTGGAGCAGCAAGCGGTGAGAATAGAAAGCAGGAGAAGGTCTAATCCTCCCCGTGGACAGACACAAGGCTTTGTCTTCTCTCTATTAATAGGTCTCCCTGACGCTTTTCTCTCTCTCGCATTCATTTCAGAGAGCTACGTTGTCTTGTTTTGATTTAGACGCCCCCCTCGCCCCCTGCCAGACTCTAACTATAGTCGGACTCAAGGCGATTGGCATAGTTTGCATGGCGTGGATGTTCTTCAACGCAGCTGTTTTTACAGAGCATGCTGCTCACAGAGCGTTGGCCTTGTACTCTTTTTCTTTCTTCTTTCTTTCCCTGTTTCCCTATCCAATTCTCTCTCTCTCTGTCTCTCTCTCTCACACACACCCCTCCTCTCCCTCCCTCTGTTCTTTAGCTCAGAAGATGATTTCACACCGCTTCAGCAGACAGGGCTGTGTATGGTGTGTTAGCGTTAGCACTTTACCCAGTGGCTGATGTTCACGCGTGTCTGTAGGAGCTGGTATGTGTTGGGGAAATGCAGCTTTAGCTTTCAGTCCTTCAGAAGGCTCCATCTGACTCCGTGCACCTCTTCAAACAGCATCTCCAGCAGAACGTCTGGCGAACAGACCAGCAAGAGTAAGATTCCAGGCATTTAGGAAAGAAAAAGAGCAAAGGAGTGTGCCAGACATCCACATGTGCTAGATTGTGGAATTGGTCCTCTCAGAAACGTTTAGCCGTCTCTGACTATGTAGCGCTCGCTTTATGCCACTCGTCTTTGGACTCTATTGGTGATTGAGAAGCTGGACTGATTGATTGGTTTGGGTTGTTGTGGCCAGGTGTTTTTTTTTTGTTGTTTGTTTTTTTTTTTTACATTAGTTGTCGAAGGTGAGGGGTATTCCCCAATTTTCCTCCGTTAATTGTTTCATAGAGCAGAAGTTTTGGGAGACTTGCATGAGATAAAAAAATGGAAGACAGACTCGCGTATTGGTGTGTAATAGAGAGCAGAAGAGGAGGAGGAGGAGGAGAGAGAAAGTATGTTTTTGTATGTCAATGAGAAAGGCTTTTCTCTGTGATTCAGGGAGACTTTGTGTGTGCTCCTAAGCTCGAGTGTTTTGTCAGCTGCCCATGGGCTGGTCTGCAGTTCCTCCTGGACTCTTTGAGGGGGCCTGTCTGGTTTTTTGATGCTGTAGAGTTAATACGTACATTCTCTCCAGCCTCCACTGCTGCTCTTTTCTGTCAAACGCACAAGAAATGATCGCTTTCTTTGAAGGAGAATGTGTTGATGTTGGATGTCTTTTATCGCTGGTATACAGACATTAAAATCCACTCTTGTGATTTATTGGAACGTCGGTGGTCTGGGATCAGGCATGCTCATTTTAGTGGGTTTTTGAAGATCGGATTGGTTCTCATCATCAGGTTCACTGATGTCAGGTAATGGCATGTGTTTCAGTCAGTGTGTCTTCTTGTCTCGTAGGTGCACAGAAAGATCAGAGAGGACTCGGACATGGCGCAGGACTCTCTTCAGTGCCTGGCTCAGCTGGCCTCAATGCATGGTCCCATCTTCCCCGATGAAAGCGCTCAGGTGACCTACCTGGCCCACCTGGTGGAGGGATTGCTCAACATGATCAATGGGTGCGTTTCTCTGAGACCGCCAGTCCTGTGCTGCACTGCATGCATGCAGTAGTTGTCATTCGAACAACCAAATGAGTTACTTTTAATTATAGGATGACAGCATAGTAGTTGTTTCTAATGCTTAGAGGAACATGACTGAAGCATGTCTTGGCCACACAATCAATACATTTGTTTATATTTTAATTACTGTTATTATTTCAGTAACTTTTAATAAAATTAAAGCAGTTTAAATCTCTTTGTGGTCTTAAACAGACTTTTTATAAACAGGTTAATGGCCCAGACATGTTCTTGACAATTCCACCATATAACGGAGTTGGAAAAATACCAGAGAAGTCACAAAACTGCTGCCCCATTTATTCATGATAATGACATGACAATATTAAGATTTTTTTTTTTTACCTAATTAAATAATCTTTTAATATAATAGTAGTAATACATTAACAATTGCTAATAATATTTTATTATTCAGAATTTGTTTTGATAATTCATAAATTGAGCATAAAAGAAGAATTACTTTTGAAATCCTGTCCTGGTTATTAACCATTAATAAAGTAAAATGTTGACACTGTTGTGCAGCATGCATTGGCATATCTGCGTGTTAGTGGCGGCATTGTAAAAGCTCTGTAATATCTATAAAGATGGCATGATGTCTCCACAGCTTTAAATAACACGCACATTCTCTCATACACTGCTGTTTGGAATTTGAGAACAAGAGAGTGAGTCCAGGGTCTTTCTCTCTCCCAACTCTCTCTGTCTCTCTCTCTCTCCCCAACTCTCTCTCTGTCTCTGCCATTCTGTAATCACCTATTCCTGGAGCATTTTTCCAGTTGCATCATTGGAAAACCATGCGGCAGGTCAGCCAATCTGCTGTGATTGAACTCTTCTGCTTACAATTTAAATCCATCTGATATGGGTTAGAGCCACAAGTTGGAAGCGTAAAGAAAGGCAGACCTCGAGTGCTCTTTCAAACTTAAGAGGGAAAAAAAAACATGTGTTCCAGAAAACAGGTCGTTTGCCAACACAACAGCACTTCAGTGTGTGGTAGAAATATCCCTGTGCTGCAGGTATTTGCACTTTTAGATGGAAAAAATTAACATGCTCATCAGTTACTCATCCTCAAGATGATATTCTGAAGAATGTTGGAAACTGGCAGCCGTTGACATCTATATTAGGTAAGAAATGCTATGGAAGCCAGTAGATAAACCATGTTTCCAACATTTTAAGTATGTCTTCCTTTTGTGTTTATCATAAGATAGAAATGCAAATAAGTGTTGCAATAAGTAAAGGCTGAGTAAATGATGACAATTAAATTTTTTGGGTGAACTAGCAAACCTTAAATGTGCAATTACAGTAGATTACTGTATCCCATGTGAACGGTTTACTTTGGTCCACTGCAGATTCATGCTGTATCTCACGCCCCAGATAAACCCAGTTAAGAGAACAATCATGGAGGTTATTTTTGAGGAGAACCTTTAACTGTAAAGCCTCTGACTATAAATATTTACTGTATTGTTCTATCTGTTTTTTGTTTGTTTTTTCTGATAGTATTGAGATTGAGGACTCTGAGGCCGTGGGCATCTCTAACATCATCAGTAACCTCATCAGCACATTTCCTCGAAGCGTTCTCACTGCACTCCCAAATGAACTCTTCGCCTCTTTCATTAACTGCCTCACACTTCTCACATGCTCCTTCGGTCGCAGCGCCGCTCTGGAGGAGGTGGTGAGTACTTCAAACCACTGCCAACAACAGTACTCTTCTATTCAGTAGGTTTATGAATAGCATTATTATGGCATGGCTTATTTCTTATATAGAATTAATATTAATTATATATGTGTATATATAAAGAAAGAGAAAGAAAACTGCTGTGTCAAAGCAGACTAAATAAAACCATTTTACCAGAGTAATTTTTCACACCCACATTTACAACTGATATTTGCACTGATATGAATTTCACTTAGATACATTTTTTTATTAATTTGTGGTCAGTACACTGAAAATAAATGCAGTTTTCAGTTCACTTAGCTAGAAATTCTTAAATCAAGAAGCACTTTCCAGACAAGAAAAAATATATATTGTCCTGTTTTTAGAAGAAAAAAAGTTAAATTTAAGTGAGTTTTTCTACAAGCAAAACAATCATCCGCTGGTTCACTAGGGTGAGGAAAATAATCTTAATTCAAACCGAAAACGGTAATCATGTTTTCCTTCAATTATTTTATCCAAAGTAATTACTTAATTAAAAACCACAATGTAGTTTTGTGTTAATTTGTGTATTTGTTAATTGTTTTATTAAATGCAAATATCAATCAGAACATAAAATACAGGGAAGTAAAAAGAAAAACTACTTTTACGCAAATACATATAGTATGAAACAATTTTGTTTAAGCAATGATAATGAGATTCAGGAGTGTGTGCTGTTTGAAAGAAGCTTTTTTCAGTGCACACTGTCTGTCAGGCCAGTAACTTGTTAACATCAAGCAAATATCATCCTGCATTTATTATTCTCATCCATGTTTTTCTAAACTGAAATTTAATGGTTTCCTCCGAATGTTAAGTGCTTTATACTGCTTTCATTTTAAAACAATTAAAAACAATTATTAGAAAAAATATAAAAAATGTTATATGCCTTTTGGTCACTTGAATGGATATTAATTTCTTTAGAAATGTACTCACTCTAGACTTTGGTTAAATATAGTAGAGTCTTTTTAATGTTTGACTTTTTTTTAAATATACACAGTATTGATATTGATAATAAGAGTAGTAATAAATAAGTAAACATATAGAATTATTATAATTATATTATAATGTAGGTACTATTAAAAATAATAATTTAACATATTAGAGTTAAGATTAGCATAAAAGAATGTGTACCTTCAATATCTAATACTACAGTGTTACAATTTGAACTGAGAATTTAATACAAAAAGATGTGTGTTGTGTGAAATAATTAGGTAAAAAAAGTCACGTCTCTTTCTTTGTCTCTAGCTGGATAAGGATGACATGGTGTACATGGAGGCGTATGATAAGCTGCTGGAGTCGTGGCTGACGCTGGTGCAGGAGGACGAGCACTTCCCCCGGGGCTGTTTCGTCCAGCCAGCCGTGCAGGTCTTCAACTCCTACATCCAGTGTCACCTCGCTGCTCCCGACGGCACCAGAAACCTGGTCAGAATCCACATTCACATCATTGCTAAATCCTATGTGTTAACATTGTCAGGATGTCTCTGGCTTTTTCAATTCGTTGGTAATTTGTTGCTTTTCTTGCAATTCTTTTTTGTTGACTTTGTGGTTTGCTTTTCATCTTAATTAAAATGGAAAGCATGAAGCACAACAAATGTCGAAAAACGTCTTTCTTTCAAAAGAATCGCCTGCCAGCTCCAGCAGATGGTTAAGTCGTATGCTTTACTTTGTCTTGTTAGACTGCAAACGGTGTCGCTTCTCATGAAGAGGAAGAAATAAACGAGTTGCAGGAGGATGACAGAGAGCTGTTCTCAGATCAGCTGGCTAGTATCGGCATGTTGGGCCGCATTGCTGCAGACCACTGTATACCTCTGCTCACAGGGTACAGACACACACTAATTTCAGAGAAACCACTGTAATAAACAACCACTGTGAGCCTCACGTTTCTCTGTGTGCAGTTTGTTGGAGGACCGAGTCACACGGCTTCACGGGCAACTCCAGAGACACCAACAGCACCTCATGGCCGCTGCGGACCCCGACACGGTGGACCGAAAAGTTCTAGATGACCTTTACGAAGACATTCATTGGCTCATATTAGTGTCAGGTCAGTGTCGTTCTTAAAGGGAAATGATTTCAATTTAAAAAAATAAATCAATAAATCTTTTGAGTAAAATGTAGCTTTTTATTCTGTACGATTCTATATTTTACTGTCAAATTAAAAAGATAATGACAGTACTAAAACAAAACAGTACTAATCTTTGACATCAAATGATTATTATTTTTTTCAATATTTTGTGGAATAAAAATTATTTTCTTTGACACAACAATTGAATAAATGTGTTACTCTAACTGTCATGAACCCTTTTCACAAGCCGATTATGACACATTTAATGATCATCAGCATCTTAAATCCTTAAGTTTTTAATATTTTTTTACTTATGTACATTTATATTTCTTAATATTTTTTCTACTGTATTTCACTGCTTTAAGTTTACCCAGCTGTGATGACTGTCGCTGCTGAGAAACCCAGATATGTGAAAAGGGTCCATTTTCTTAAGTCAACAATTGACAATTTTTTATTAGAAATTTGTTATAAATATTATCATACCTTTGTAGAATAAAATAAATATGAACATTTTTCACTAAACTCCATAGCTAATAAATCAAATAAGTAGGGAGGGATTTTCAAGTCTCTTCTTTTGTTTTCCACAGCATGTGTTTCAGTTCATTGAGGTTATTTGAAGGTTCTTTCACACACACCTAGACTTTATTTTGTGTTTTGTGCGTGTGAACAGGCTACCTCTTGGCTGATGACCCTCAGGGTGAGACCCCTCTAATACCTTCAGAAGTGATGGAGTACTCCATTAAACACTCGACAGAGGTGGACATCAACACTACACTGCAGCTCCTCGGCTCCCCAGGAGAAAAGGCCACCTCCATCCCAGGGTGCAACAGGACAGACTCTGTTATCAGGTAAAGAGAGCTCACACTGCCATAGTGTCAATTTTCTGTAAAGCTGATCAGGTTTTTTGACAGTTAGTAAATGTGGGTTTCATGCTATGATTTCTGGACAGTTGCAGTCTTCGTTTTGGCAATAGTATACAAATGTTTTAATTTTTTGTCTTTTTTTTAAAACAACATTTCAAGCATATTCTACTAGTTGTGCTAAGCCATACTTCTTGCATCAAATTTGAATGATATTCATCCAGTGGTTTGTTTTATCAGAAGGCTTATAATGATTTTTGACAACCATGAAGAAGATCTTGGCCAAATATTAAGTCAATCAAATAAAACCTGGAGGAGTTTGAGCGTCTGTTTTTGGCAGCTGAAAATGATGGAAAAAATAGTTCGGTACAAAATCGCTGTTATTGCTTGTTGACCTTGGGTTGAAATATAATTGAGATTGTTCAAAAATATAGTTATAGAAAATGCACATAAAATTAGATGGTGGCACAAGAGAGACTTACTGTATGTGGCACATTCTGAACAGTCATTTCATCAAATTAAACATGACAGTTTTTAGGAAAAAGCACTGAGGAAAACAAACAATGGACAATAGGTGTGTAGACTGTAAAATCTGCTTTTCTGACAAATGGAATGGTCAACTAGTGAGCAGATCAGCTGTTGACTGATTTTTTATTGCCTCCAGGAACGGAGACTGTGTGATGTAAGTGTTTAAAGTCAGATCAGTCAGAACTCCTGCTGGCCGTGGTGGAGTCCGGGCCATTTGATGTGTAGCTGGTTTGCCCAGCGGGGAAAGCCCTGGCACATGCCCAGCTCAGCCTGCCATGCACACAGCAGCCCTCGAGTGGCCCCTGCCCGGCGCCAGCACCCCTCCTTACACATTATTCAATTAGAGCCTGCCAGGTGCCGCTCAGAGCCCGGGGTCAGAGGAAAGCACCAGGGGCTAAGAGTCGTGCCTCTGTTCAGAAGCTGCTGTTTCCAGAATGAGTGATTTATTCATTTCTTTTTTTCAGCTGTTTCTTTTCAATTCCTGTGTGCAGAATTTGTGTTTTAAAGGCTGGTTTGACATTAGTTGTTGTTGATTAATAATATTTAATATTATTATTTAATAATAAATATTAATTAATAATTGTAATGAAAATATATTACATTATTGTGTAATATTTATAAAAGTTAAATGTAAAACAGAAAATACAAACAAAAATACAATTACAAATAATGTAATAATAATAATAATTATTATATAATATAAATATAAACTGATTTAATTTTAAAAAGACTAAATGAGAAATTTGTACATACAATACAATAAATTAGTATATAATTAAGTTTAAGGATTATTTATATAAATATTTTATATAATTAAGTAAAAATATAATTATATAATAGTATATATTATGTATACTTTTAAACTTTTTATTAAAAATGGTTTGCTATTAGTCAAAAACAATACATTATCATTTTAATGTTTATGTAAAATTTTGATTTTTTTTTTTGTATAATTATTAATATTGTTGTTATTTAATTGGTTAATTTATTATTATTATTATTATTATTATTATTATTGTTACACAAAGGAATGCCTCATTGGGAGAAGGAGACAGGCTACACGTTATGCTTAAACACACACACAGGACTTTTTTTCTCCCTGGCATTTTCAGTCAGATATTTGATCTGATTCTAATCTGATTGGAATGAGATACAGACTGTGAATTTAATGAATAGTGTAATTTTAATGATGTGGAAGCTGTTTATGCGGTTACTGCAAGGGTCTCATAGAGACCTAGAGGTATTGTCTGCTAAAATCTGCCTGTAATCTGATTTGGGCTTAATGGATGCTGTTATTCCAAAACTCTGGAATGGGATAGAGGTGAGGATTGAGAGACTGGAAGTACTCTGAGCTGACGGGTCGGGGAAGGACAAATAATCTGAATGGGGCAACGTGGAGGTCAGAGGATTTGGACGGACAGCGGGCTGTTGATGGCTGAGGGAATGACAGAGACTGGAGAGAGGATTTGGAAAGACAGTGGGCCCAGAGATTGTGTTTCCCCATAACAGACACCAACCCCGCTGGGCCCAAATGTCAGTGGGGTTTCATCTTTACAAACAATGCCAAACATTTAATGCTGCTGCTCTCCACAGGGAGTGTGGGATGTCGCTCTTCCAGGACAGTAAGCTGCTCTAATCCCTTTCTTGTGTCCTCTTGCTTTACCAGCAGAGGTGTGAAGGAATGATAGCGTTTGTTATTGTGTGCCTTTGTTGAGTCTAGACAGAACCGGCATAAACTCTCCTCCATTCTCTATACTGTTCTTTTTTTTCTCTTCATTTTCCTGTGGAGAACACACTGTCAGATTCTGTTGGTGCTGCTGCCTTATTCAGCTGGAATTGAGCTTTAGTTTTTCTGTGTTTCTGTCACAGGTTGTTATCGGCTGTGTTAAGGACATCAGAGGTTGAATCTCGGGCTACAAGAGCAAGTCTGACTCAACTCTTGAGTCCTCAGATGGGCAAAGACATTGTGTGGTTTCTCCGGCGCTGGGCAAAGACATACCTGCTGGTGGACGAGAAGCTCTACGGCCAAGTGAGTGACCAGGATGAGGAAGATCAGTGTGATCTCCAGGGTCCTAAAATTTCAGGAAAAATCCCCCCTCCCCCCATATTGTCTTTTATTAGTTTTGTTACAACAACAGTGCTTAACATAAAAACAAAACCATACAAATAAATAAATAATAATAATCATTTTTAAAAAAAAAGGCCAAGTTACAATTACAAATGGTATTAATGACCATGATATAGGAGAAAGATAAAAAAAAACTATAAAAGAGGAATAGAATCAGAATAGAAATCACTGCATCACAAATATGTCGATATTCTTTATACCACAGTTATGTAAATGAAGGTAGGGACCACAGGGGAAAATGTTATTTTATGTTGAATTAGGCAAATTTTGGATGAATAAAGTACTTCTGTACACTTAATGACGTCAATATATGCACTGTTGTGTGTGATCATTCAGAGGTCTATGATAGGATTTTTAAGAAGTGAAGTGGATTGAAATTATGAACTTCTCAGTTCTTAACTTTTTGAAGCAATAACCACACATTTGTAGTGCCGTGTGTTAATTGACTATTTAACAAAAATAATTTTGTATAATAATTTCACAAGGTTCTTAGATCTATACTATTCCTGGATATGTCAAATTGCATAAATGTAATATATTTTACATTGTACAAGTTACAGGATTTCAATTTTTTTAGACAAGCATTTTAATTGTGAAAAATGTCAATTTTGCTTGGCTTCGGTTTTAAATTCCTACAAATATCCTAGACATTTTCATAGAGCATTGTCCGGCTTCTGACTCTTCTTCTGTGTGTTTGTCTGCTGTGTTGTCTCCTGCAGATCAGTATGCCTCTCAGCACAGCTTTTGGAGCAGACACTGAGGGAGCCCAGTGGATTGTGGGATATCTGCTGGAGAAGGTGATCAATAATCTGTCAGTGTGGAGCTCTGAGCCTGAGCTGGCCAATGACACAGTGGAGCTGCTGGTGACTCTGGTGGAGAAGAGAGAGAGGTTTGTGTCTACATGCTCCAGTAATGTGTACGTGGGCATGAATGAGTGCTAAATGTGTGTCTAATTAGCCAAACGGCCTGCAGAACAGCTGCTCACTGATGGGCACAAGAGAGACAGTACCTTCAGTAGATACCAGAACCAATGTTGTCAGTGCTCCCCATCTACTGGTGGAGTTTTGGCATTGCAACTGAAAGGGATTTCTAAACGAGTGCTTTACAAACTCCAGATTAACTTGGCTTGCAGTGGTCTCTTGTGGTTTAATGTTTGTGGCAAACCATCATGATTTTTTCTTTCTATTGTTACTGTTCATGTTATTATCAAGATATGTTTACTAGTCATCTCAACATTATATCCTTAAATCATTCTGGCAAAGCCTCCTTTGAGTCTTGTGACCCTTTTTTGTTCGTAAACCTCCCAGATGTTTAAAAAAAATGTTAACTAATTGTAATTTGCTAATTGTATATGAGCTCAGATACTATTCTACAAATTTGTTTCTCTCGTATTTATTTCACTGCAAGATTTTGGAGTCACAGGATTTTCTTTTTTTTTTTTTTTTTTTTTATGTGTTTTTGCATAAAATCTCTTATACTCACCAAGACTTTAATTATGTGATTGTACATTATAATACTTGGTTAAAATACTAGTTAAATACTACCCAAAACTGTAACATTAAAAAAAAATTTTTTTAATAAATTGTTTTTTATTTAATAAACCGATGTAAAGCTGTATTTTCTGAATTGTTACTCTAGTTTTCAGTGTCTCAATTGTATCTGAAAAATAATTTAATATGTACAGAAACATTATAAATGTCTCACTCCTTACTGTTTCAAATTCATTGTCTTTGATCTATTAATAGTAAGTGATTAGAAAATAAAATAAGACAGACCACAAACATTTGAATATCAAATAATATTGATGCACACACCATCATACAGGTCTAAATCGTCAACTGAATATCAGTCAATATAAATCTGTGTTGTTTGTGGTTTCAGGGCAAACATCGTGGTGCAGTGTGAGAACTGGTGGAGCTTGGCGAAGCAGTTTGCCAGTCGCAGTCCTCCATTGCACATGCTGTCCAGCTCAGTCCAGCGCACCCTAATGAAGGCCCTCGTCCTGGGCGGCTTTGCTCACATGGATTCTGAGACCAAACAGCAGTACTGGGCCGAGGTGAGAAGAAGAAATGATTTTGGAGGAAATCCAAGCGTTTATTGATTATAAGTCGACAACAGGACTTGATCTCTGCTCCACAGGTACTTCATCCACTCCAGCAGCGCTTCCTGAACCTCATCAACCAGGAGAACTTTGCTCAGATCTGTCAAGAGGAAGTGGTGAAGCAGGAGATTGTGGCCACTCTGGAGGCTCTGTGTGGCATTGCTGAAGCCACGCAGATCGACAATGTGGCGTCTCTCTTCAGCTTCCTCATGGACTTCCTGTCCAGCTGCATCGGCCTCATGGAGGTCTACAGGAACTCGCCCGAAACAGTCAACCTCATCATAGAGGTGTTTGTGGAAGTAGCCCACAAACAAATCTGCTACCTGGGAGAGGTGAGAGACACCTGCCATCGCTCTGATTCTGATGCAGTCACATATTTTACATTTTTGATGTAGTCTTCCACGCACATGGGATTTAAAAGACTCCAGTCACCTTATTTTGTCCCTCTGGCTATTTGTGTCGGAGGGTTATCAGTTCCAGTTATTCTAAGCTGTACAATAATGATACAAGTACTGTAGATAATTAGGTGGGGACAGTAGAGATTGTTTTAAAGTAACCTAACAGTATTAAACAGGAAAGTAACAGAGTCAATAATGCAAACTCCAAATAAGGCAATTCCAAATTGAGTTAAGGCAAGGGTTTTACATGTCATGGCTAAGTTACAATGTTCACTTTACAGTTTACAATATACAATTAATATTATTACTAAATACCCTCTAGATCTGACAATGTTCAGTAAAACTGAGAGCAAAACTTTAACTGAATTGAGTTAATGTTATTGTTGTCTTATGTGGAGCTGCCTTATAACTTTCAAATAACTATACATTTTGCAACACCATCACTGAACTGAATCAACATTGATTAAAGTTGAATAACAACCCACTTGCCTCGTGTTGCGTTGCTTATGACTCAATTAAACTTTCCATTTATTGAACTAAACTAACAGCAAACTAACTTAAGCTGAATAATGACATTGTTTTCATTTTATTTTTGTACGTTTGATGTGAAAATATATTCCTGTTTATTACTGTGAAGCTGCTTTAAAACAGATTATATGAATCATTATATAAAATAAAGATAAGTTGATCGTGTTCGTAGGACTGATTGTATTCTTTATTCTACACGGGTGTTTCTAGTCTAAATGCCCCTTGTGTGTGTCTGTGTGTCTCCTCAGACTAAGTCTATGAAGCTGTACGAGGTGTGCTTGACGCTGCTGCAGGTTTACTCCAAGAACAATCTGGGCCGCAAGAGACTGGATGTGGCCGGAGAGGAGGACCAGTACCAGGACCTTCTGCTCATCATGGAGCTTCTCACCAACCTGCTCTCCAAAGAGTTCATAGACTTCAGCGACACAGGTACAAGCACTCTTTCTTCAACATTCACCTCCAGTCTTACTTTATCCTGTGAGATGTGAAAACTGAGCCTGTGTTGTGTGCAGATGAGGTGTTTCGTGGACAGGAGCAGAGCTCAGGTGCTGGACGGGCCGTATCGGCTGCTGATGTTGTGCTGTATGGGGTCAATATTGTGCTGCCCCTCATGTCTCAGGATTTGCTTAAGGTAAAATTAGACTTTTGAGCTGTAAGTTTATTGAAAAGACTGCATGATTCTATTTTAAAAGCGCAATTTTGTTTATGAGCTTTATTGGTACGTTAACATGCTTTAATGTAAAAAAATAAATACAATTGTACATGTACTGTACATTTATTGCAACACCTCTATTCCTAGTCTGTCTGAAATGCAACAAAGTTCTGGTATTAACAAAGCCCCCCTTTCTGAATAGTTCTGAATACCCTGATTGGTCTATCTGACACACTGTGTGATTGTGATTTAGCCAAACACCTCAAGCATCGTATTATAAAAATGCAAAGCAGCTAAAAATACATGTATTAAAATAGTGACAAAAGCATTTCACTACATGTCGTACTGTGTGTGATGGTGAATGTGAAACACAAATTGTAATTCAACTTTTAAATTGTTCCACTGAGGTATGGTTTTTTTGTAACTTTTGTTTCTCCCCACGTCATGGCCAAAACATTCCAATTCACTGAATCCTGGGCTTGTGTCTTTATCTATGCCTTTGACTTAAACCTTTGCAGAAATAATATCTGTTCTAAAATGAATGCATTATACTAATTGTTACATGCCGTTTTTGCTCTTGTCAGTTCTGTTAGTAGTTGTTTTTTTGTTTTTGTTTTTTAAGTAAAGGTGTGCTACTGTTCCTAATCTCCTTTTTCCATCTCTCCTGTGTTCAGTTTCCCTCTCTGTGTAACCAGTATTATAAGCTCATCACCTTCATCTGTGAGATTTTCCCAGAGAAGATCCCTCAGCTGCCCGAGGAGCTCTTCAAGAGCCTCATGTGCTCCCTGGAACTGGGAATGACCTCGTATCCTTGCTTTTGTTTAGCATGAATTATGTGCCAAGCATATAGTTTTGAATTTCAGTTTGACTGTATTGATGATTGCTTAAGTGTTTTCCTTTAACACACACACTGCAGGATGAGCTCAGAGATCAGTCAGCTGTGTCTGGAGGCTCTGTCCCCATTAGCTGAACAGTGTGCCAAGACGCAGGAAAAGGACACACCCCTATTTATTGCCACGCGGCATTTTCTTAAAGTGAGTCACATGATGTCTGAACTAGTGGTCAACTGCTAGGAGTTTTTAATAGGTGATGCCTGTTACCATTCGTCACTTGTTCAAGAGACATTAAAAATACATTAAAAGCAGTCATTTTGGTTATTATTAGTTTATAATGTTTTGTATTAATCAACTGTTTATCACACCATCCATTAGAAATAATTCTAAAATAACATTTATTATTATCAAAGTTGGAAATTTAGCAGATTATGCTAAATGTCATGTAAAATGTAATATTTCATATGTGCTGCTCAATATTTCTGTAAACTCTAAAGCATTTTTAGGTTCTTTGATATTCTTTAATGGATTCTGTTAACAAAACTTTCTGACTCCAAACTTTTGAACATTATAGCGTATAAAACACATTTCAAGCAATATTTACTCAAAATTGACAATTTATTAGCATTGATTTTGCCAGATTAGCACTGACAGTGAACATCACTGGGTTAATGTGCAGTTATCGGCTGATGTTTATAATCTCAGCATGGTCAAACATGTCACAAACCTTCATTCTATTATGTTTGAGATCACTATATATGCATTAAATATGTGATTTAATAATGTGCATTTCTCTTTCGCTCTGTTTGTTTGTAGTTGGTGTTTGACATGCTCGTGCTGCAGAAGCACAACACTGAGATGACTGTAGCAGCTGGAGAAGCACTGTATACACTAGTGTGCCTTCATCAGGTATGCAGCTATATTTACAGAGTAAAAGCAATAACAGATACAAAAATATTACACAAATCCTACCTACAAGTAGATTTTATGGTTAATTAACAGAAATTGAACAAAGAAATCCATGGTCTTGTGAGGTTCAAAGCCTAGTTAAAACCACTTGTGGTTTGACTTAAGCCGTGCAAACACAGTGCCAATTCTGAAAGTTGTATGTCCACTCACACATCATGTGTAAGTTTATGTGAAAATCTTTTGGTCACAGTGATATACAACACCCTTTTAAGACCTGGCGAATTCCGAGACAATCGATTGAAATTCCACACCACAAACGTGGACTGAGGGTTTTTCCTGATTTGAGAGCTTCTCTTTCTCCTCCTCTCTCTCTCTCGATAGATTGACATCTACTAATTCAACCACACACACCTCACGAATTAGAGACAACAGTTCCCAAACTTTTTTGACTTAACTAAAAAGCTTGTTTGAGCTGTACGTACATTTTATGTGTGCTTCACTGTATCTGAATGTGCCTTTATAGAGTTGATGGTGAAATTCCCATCACACACACTGTATGGATACAAGTATGCTTTAACCTTCAGTAGCTGATGCACTGTATAATTAGTGTCTGTGTTTGTGTCAGGCGGAGTACTCAGAGCTGGTTGAGACGCTGCTGTCCAATCAGAGGGACGCTGTGATCTACCAGCGGCTGGCGGATGCATTCAACAACCTCACTGCCAGCAGCACACCGCCAACCATGGACCGCAAGCAGAAGGTGGCCTTCCTCAAGAGCCTGGAGGAGTTTGTCGCCAACGTCGGAGGACTCCTGTGTGTCAAATAAAGCAGTTCCTCCGGCACCTGTCCACTTCAGCTTCCCCTCTCCAGCCCTCGTCCACACAGAGAAGCCTTTCACCATGCCAAACCATGGAAAAGCCGAGCGCCCGCTCGCCGTACAGGCCGGGATGCTCAGCCTCCAGAGAGGAGAGAGGCTGGCGAAGGCTGAGAGCAGTGACTGGCCACGAGCATCTCAAACATGTTTACTTCACCACTGAGAGGTCCTCAGATGAACATTCATGAAGTGCTGAGGGGTACTCTCTCTGAAAACTGACCCCTTAATCCCCTTTATACTCACTCAAACACAGTCCTTTGCAGACGCTTCTCCTCGAGTGCCTTTTGTTTCTCATGGCTCAGATCCGGCCGTGTCGACAGACACTAGTCGAACTGCGCTCACGGGATCTCGGATTGAGAGCCATGGATACCATGAAAATGAAAAAGCCTTTTCCAGTGGGACTTGGATTGCAGGAAGGCCCTTTCGGGAAAAAAAACCAAATCACTTTCGTGTTTAAGGGTGTATATATATTTTCAAAAACAGACAGAAAATGAAAGTGTTTAAAAGGACTGAAAAGTTTTTATAAGACTATAGTTGACAACTTTCTGACTTTTTTTATTCACCTGAAGGAAAAGGGGGCTCGTTTGAATTTTTCATTTTGATTGAGTTGATTGATTGTAGTTTTACTCTTTTGCTGTTGTCATTTTGCCCTGATAACAGCATTATCACTGAAAGTGTTTTCAACTTGGCTGACCAGATACGATGGGCGTCATTCACATGATCGCCTGTTGCTCCTATGATTATTATTATTTTTTAAACCATAACGTCAATAATGTTCCACTTACATTAGTACACACACACAGTTGTGGAGCAGTCCATGTTGCTGTAGCAATAAAATACCAAAAATGATAATCGAGGGATGTCAGTTGTTTTATTCAGGGCATTTGATGGTCTTTATTTCCATTGTTTAAAGCACTAATTGTTATTTTGGAATGCCTGAAATGATCTGTAAAGTGTATATAAACTTGATATAAAAGCGGAGTCGTTTGTCTTCGTCTACATTTGTGTTGTCTGTCTGAATGTAGTGTAAGAGCTGGGAATATGTGTGCGCATATACAGCTCTGAGAGGAAAGAAATCAGGCCACTTCAGTGTTATTATCAGTTCTTTGGATTTGATATTAATCTGTATTTTGAGGATTTTTAAAAAATGTAATCAGTCCTTAATTTTTTTTCAATGAGATGTGTATATACAGTAGTCAACTTTAAGTGGATCATAAACGTTTTTCGAAATTGTTCAAAGACAAGAAGGGGGTGTTAAATAATTTTAGGGAAACTGTTATCAACTTCAAATTTTAACTACTGTATATGTATCAATCATAGACTGTATAATAATTTTCTTTTTTCCCAGATTATCTAGGAAGGTTTAAAATATTCTTCTATTAGTATTTTCTACAATGAAATGCAAATGAAAAAATATTTTCAAAACAAAGTACTAATGAATGGCCCACTCCAAAGAACCAATAATAACTTTCTCTTAGGTAACGTCCCCCCGTTGAATTGCAGCGCGATTGTACTCGCTCGGCCGCCGTAGTTCAAACACGTGTAGAGCTGTGTTGGTTCTGTTCCTCTGTCCTAAGTTTGTACGTTACTGTTTAAAAGGGGTCGTTCACCACTAAGGTAAGTTTAAAATCTAGTTAAAGCGTAAGTTTGTTCTACTTAAAATGTCTTTTGTGACAGTTAGCAAGAACTGTTAGCATGTTATTGAATGAGCGTTGTGCTAATGTTTTTTTCATCGTACGTTACCTCAGTCATTCAGTTCACATGTATCCGTGTCGTCTTTTAATATAAAGGCTCCTTCATCATGAGTGACAGTGATGATGATGATGATGTACCTCAGCTCTCTGCGGACACACTGGCAGCTTTGCAGGAATTTTATGCCGAGACTGGAAGAGCAGGACAAAACACCGCCAAAACCGACAAGTTCAGTGTCGGTGCAGTCGATGAAGACTGGGTACTGATACACAACACCACGCGTTTCACATGTTTACAGACACTAATGCTTAAATTACTAGTGTTTATTCATTAGATATTAGCATTTGATTCTATCGTATCTAAAAACTATATTGTTACTAGTACCGCGATTGTCTGAGGTTCTTCTGTCATTAAGCTACAACTCTTCCGTTTTGACTAGTACTTGTGAATTTATGTGACTAGTAGATATTTTTCATTAGGTAATAGCACCTATTCTTAGTTCCTAAAAGATATTTATTAGACACTAATATCTTTTTATTATAACTAGTTACATTTATAATAGTTATCTTACTAGACTGTTTCTTGCCAAGATGACAAGTCAGAAAGCCCACAGTACTGTTAAATTAATGTTACTATTAACATTTTGAGTAAATGTTGGTATGTAATACTAATAATTTAGTCAATAAGTACTAGCATCTAACAAACGTGCTTATATATTTTAAAATAAATAATCAGTAGTATCTATGGAATAACTGCTGGTAGCTTTGAAGTAAAACTAAAAGCTATTTAATTGAGTATCTAGTATGTAAAAAATATTGTAGCATCTAATTTTACAACCCTGTTTTGTGTGAAAATACTGCATACTGGTGGTAATAAATGGGTACCCTTCCTAAACCTTCCCCTGAACCAAACCATAATCATGTAGTTAACTTGTAAAACCTAGTTCTTTAGGTGTATACACACACTCTAAAATAAAGTTCAATGAAAATGATTCAGTAGTAGGTATTAAGTCTCAGTGACAAAAAAGATGAAAACATGTAATGTTATTAGTCACTATCGAAATTAAAGCAAGTATCTAAAGAATAAGTACTTGTATTTGTTTAATGGGTACTCGTATCTAATAACATGACCTAAAAACATACTAGTATTTTTTTTTAAGTCAATTTTAAAGATTGGATGTGTTTGTTCACAGCGCATGAGTCAGTTCTGGTACAGTGAAGAAACAGCCGCGCGGTTAGCTGAGGAGCTCCTGCAGCAGGCTGGAGAACAGGGGAGGTTCGTCTCAAACTCCTTTGGTCAAGATTTTACATTTGTGCAATAATTCTGACATGCATAAAATACAAGAGCAGTAATGGCGGGCTTGAACTAAAACATTCATTCATATAAAGTAATAGTTGCCTTTAATAAAGCTACATTTAAAATCACATTCTCTGTTGAATAAGTGCTGACAGTTAATCAATAATGACTTTGCTTCCGTTAAGAAAGAACATTGTATAGTATGAATGTGATCTGGGTGTATGACTTTGCCGTGTTATTATCATGGTATGCTTTGCACCCTTTTTATTACAGATATACTGTTTGTTTTTATTCCAAATATTAGTGTTTGATTTGAGCCCTGTAAATTGCTACAGGTATATATTTAGTAAATTACAGCTATATTTGAAGGAACAGTCAAAAATACATTACATGAGTCAAGATTATACATGTTCTTTTCATGCCAAAACTCATTAGAATATTAAGTAGAGCTCATGTTCCATGAAGACATGTTGTGAATTTCCTACTGTAAGTATATCAATGTGTACATTTTGAGTAGTGATATGCAATGCTAAAAACTTTAAAGGTCATTTACATTTCTACATTTAGGTTTTCTTTACCCTCAGATTACAGATTTTCAAATAGATATTTCTTGGCCAAACATTGTCCTATAATTTTTTTAAGCTATCAGATGATAAATCACAATTTGCAAAAATTGAACCTTATGGATGGTTTTGTGGTCCTGGGTCACAAATGACACATGTTAGTTTTTGAATAAAATTACACATACATGTACAAACACACAAAAGTAATGTTGTTGTTGTTGTTGTTGTTGTTTGTGCTCTATATTGGTTTCAGATGTTTCATAAAGTAACTTATGCTCATTACTGCTGCGTTTATATGACCTGAAATACTGTAAAACATAAAAGATAACAGTCAAATTATTATAATCTGAAATAAATGTTTCTATTTGAATGTATTTTAGAAGGCATGATCCTGTAATAATCCTTCACTATCACGATTAAGTCTTATAGTTATGCAACAATTTGGTGCTAATATATTCTCATTATTAGCAATGTTAAAAACAGTTATGCTGCTGAATGTTTTGAGGAAACTAGTATTCTTTAAATACAAAGAACAGCCTTTACTTGAAATTAAAGTCATTTTTACAATTGGATGCATTGTTGCTAAATATATGAGTATTTATTTCTTGCATATCTGTGTGTGGCAGGATTGCCTGTTTAAGTGCACCAAGTGTGTATCAGAAGCTGAAGCAGCTGGAGTCGGCGCGGTCAGACGGTGCGTCTGCTGTTTTGCTGGAGTTTGACAGGCGTTTCGCAGCGTATGGAGATGAGTTTGTTTTTTACGATTACAACAATCCTCTGTGTCTGCCTGAGGATCTGCTTCCTCAAAGCTTTGACGTCGTCATCGCAGACCCGCCGTACCTGTCAGAGGAGTGTCTGAGCAAGGTGACGCTCACAGTAAAACACCTCACGAAAGGCAAAATCCTGCTCTGCACAGGCAAGTGCTTATCTATGCTTATCTGTCTGTCTATATTTGTTTATAGTACTGTTTTTTGTCACTCTATCTGATCTTTAGTCTAACCTTTACATTGCAGGAGCCATAATGGAGGAGCATGCTGAGAAACTTATGGATCTGAAGATGTGCAGTTTTTTACCAAAACACAATCACAATCTCGCCAATGAGTTCCGCTGCTATGTTAACTATGAATCAAGGCTTCTCTCGTGAATTCTCTCAGACGGACATCATTTGAGCCTTGTTTTTTTTCCATTGAACATTAGCAGATGATTATTTGGAACCATAAATCCTCACTCCAAGTGGAGAATAGCAGGACCCAGAGATTACAGCGCAGAAACTGGCTCTTCATCAGAGATCTGTGATCAGTCTTTGATTATGCTTTGGCTGACTTGCATTGTCAGTTGCGCACATATTTAAAAACGTTCAGTCACAAAGCTGAAGCAAGCCATTGGAATAAAATGGGTTTGAAGTATTTGTATATAATATGCCATGCACTAGACTTATGTTACCCATGTTGTTGTTTTTAATAAAGCAATCATAGAAGAGCCGACACAAAGTCAGGCTAAATAATATGCCCTAGTGTAAACGATATCTATTATTATAGCACTCATGCTTGGCTTTAAAAGAAGCCTTTGTGTAGTGATCCTCTGTACACTTGTGCTCAGATAAACTGTATTATTTAACAGCATGATGATGACTGACTTCTTTGGATTAGTAAATGTTTATATTTTGGCACTAAAAGTTTTCCTTTTGCTTGCCCTCACAGCTGCAGATTCTAGTCTCCAGTGCCAAGTTCTGTCTGCAGTTTTTCTTTCGGTTGGTAAGAGAGAAAACTAAAGAGGAAAATGTTTTGAAATTCCTTACTCAAAAAAAGGGATCAGTTGAGTTGATTCTTCCTGAAGGTGCTGGAAACTGTATTTTTCGAAGCGACTCTCCTCACGCTTGGCTTGTTTTTCTGTATTTTTCTGTCTTTTTCCAACAATGGCACACAAGTACAGCCCACAGCGATGGACACATAGCTCTCTGTGTAGGAATGACGGCCACCCACGCAAGGGCCCGCGGTGCGGCGCAGTATGACGGTTGGCATGTAGACTGGAGTGCTGCGGAAGCGGTCACTTTCCTCATCGTTCAGACCGGTCAGGCATCCCTTACACAAACAGTACGCCTCTGGGAGATATCGAGGGTACCTCGCTGGATCATGGGAGATTCTTGGATCAACAGCAATGACAAAGAGTCACTTTCAAATATGATTCTTTAAAGGATAGTTCACCCAAAAATGACAATTCTCATCATTTACTCTCCCTCCACCTGTTCCAAACTGCTTGTTTATTTCTTCTGTTGAGCACAAAGGAATATATACTGAAGAATGTTGGAAAAAAAGCAGCCATTGGCTTCCAAAGTATTTTTTGTTCCTACTATGGATGTCAATGGCTGCTGTGCTTTTGCCCCAACATTCTTCCGAATTTCTTGTTTTGTGTTCAACAGAAGAAAGAATTGCAAACGTTTAGAACCACTTAAGAGTGAGTAAATGAGGAGTAAATGTTCATTTGGGGGTGAACTATCCCTTTAAGTATTCTCAGGCGCAATGAGTGTTAAAGGGATATTTTACCCAAAAATGAAAATTCTGCGGTTATAAGAAGTCAACTAATGTTGGAAACCTGTAACAGTTTTCTTATATAATAGGAAAAACAATAATATAAATGTCATTGATTACAGTTTTCCCGGATTCTTCAAAATAACTTTAGTTAAACAGAAAAAAAATAGCTGGTACTTGTTGACTGGATTAATAATGACCAAAGATCATGGGTTTGCTTAATATTATTTTATGTAAGAAAGCAAGTCACCTAAGCTATAACTTCAATTGCCTGGAGTAAAATAATAGCAAATAATCAGTTTGGGTGAACAATCCCTTTTAAAAGCCAGTTCATCAAAACGTTCGTATTAAATTGTGTAATGTTGGTAGTGAACTGTAGTTTTAGCAACTCTCAATGAAACGGAATCATGAAATTGTTTCGTTTTACAGTCTTGATACCGTTGTTGAGGAGGGTTACCTGTACGCCCAGGGCGAGAGGCTGAGCAGGTTGATCGGTGTTCGCGGTCTGTCGCGTGCCAGGCGAAACGCTGATTCACAGCTCAGATTCTGGCGCTCTGGAGGCGCGAGCTGCAGGGTGTGATGAAACGCGCTCAGCACTCCGACCGAGAGCCTCCCGAACATCTGCTCCAAAATCTCCTCCGGTAAATCCAGACACGAGCGAGTCCTCGGCGCTCTCCTGGACACCTTCTGTCCCCGTTCACCCGGCGCGCTCCCGCAGCACCACAGCCAGACCAGCACGATCGTCGACACAACTGGAGTGCGCATTTCAGTTCACACAGCGAGTAAAGTCTCTTTACAGTGCTGTGGCGACTGTTGGTTGAGTAAAAGCAGACCTCTAGAGAGCTCAAACCGACCCACATAAACTTCCCAATTGTTGCGTAAAGCTGTGCCTCATCCGCCTGTCCCGTAAATGCGATCAGGATACTTGACTCCACACACTGGGCGGACTGTTTGATACTGAAGAAAGCTGCTTATCTGCTCGATCTGAAGCCAAAAATCTCAATTTCCCATTTGTTCCTTTCATATATTTAAGAGAAGGAACCATTGGATACCAAGGAAAAGTCTATACAATGGTTCTTTTTAATATTTCACAATTTAAAGTTATACAAAAGTTTATATCTTTACAATAACTCAGATGAAATAAATAATTTAGGAGGAGCAGTGTATTTCCTAAATGCAATTTATATATAAATTGCCTCCTCTGATAAAATATAGTTAAGCATATTGAAATGAATGTGTTTTGAAGCTACAGTCCTCTTGTTTGAGCTGAAAATGCAGACGAATGTACTTTCTAGAAATGGATCAGAGTTCCTACTGAACTGATATCTGCTGCACACGTCACTCGGGCAGTAAATCATCCCCCAGCTCTTCATCAGCAAACTCATCCTCCTCATTGCGTTTCCTTGCTGCAGTTTTTGGCCTCTGCGTTTGTGGCCCCAATGGATCGACATACGAAGCGTCTAAAATGATGAATACAATGGGTGCTTGTAATTATGACAGGCCTGGCCAAGAATATGAAGCATTCTTCTATTCAAATGAACAACACACCTTGAGTAGAGGTTAAACATTACTTATGGAGATGCAATAATACTGTCTTTTAAACGGTTAAGTATTAATCACTTTTTAAAAAATGGAGTTCTCCAATAACAAGATGACAAACAGTGTTGTTTCTCACCTATTTCCTGCTGAGTGCTGGCTTCATACGGCTCATTGGATCCTGGAAGAGTTTTCAGTTTAACGCTAAGCCTCTCCCCCTTGGCGCTGGTGCCGTGGCTGCTCTGTCCACTGTCTGAGAAAACACAGCCAAGAGAGACAATGTTGGACTAGTAAATACCTCTGGAGTGAGAACTTTCACAGTAGTGTCTGGTCATTCACATTTGTGTTGCCATCATCAATAATGTAAAGCCATGCTTAAATAATAATTAAAAAGTGTTAGAACGCGGTAAACAAAAAATAAAAAAGGCATGATCAGCAACAGGCCCGGCATTCACTTGAAGCAAAGACAATGTGACACTAGAATCCTAATTAAAGCGATCGGACTCTGAAACCATACGACTTGCACAATCAAAAGCAGCACACATCTGCATTTCACATCTGGCCTGTGATTCACATCTCAGCAGATGTGAGACCGGAGTCTGGCAGGCAGGTAAGTGTGGGATCTTTAAACGTTCCAGCGACAAAACTCAAAGGAACAACCTTTTGCTGACATACGGTAGTTTTCCCTACCGCATCCGACTGAGGAATCTTGTCATAATAAAACGCAAACATATTTAACACAAGTAAAATAAATTAAAAAAAGGTTTCACACGGCCTCAGAATACTTTCATTTAAAACATCTTTAATGTGACATAAAAACAGTCCTGTAGGAAAATGCTGAGATCAAGCGCTCTAATAGCAGGAAAGTGTTGTTCAGGAGTCTACTTGTGAAATATTTCACCGGTTTATTTGCACTCAGTGCTTCGCAAACAGAAAGAAGGTGCTGGAAACTCTCTGTCAAGCAGTGCGAGCTGGATATTCCCTGGATATAGTGGTTTTGGCAGAAAAGACATTGTCAGGCTTTTACAGCACATGTTTGCTTTCTATTGTGCTGTGATTGAATTTATGTCCTTGGATGCCGTATCATTAGGGAAAACAGCAGGCATTAAAACAACATTTTGACATATGACACGTTAACGTTTTCCATTGAAAGTATTGTGTGTGTGTGTGTGTGTGTGTGTGTGTGTGTGTGTGTGTGTGTGTGTATGAGAGAGTGTATTGGTGTTTCCCCGCATTGAGGGGTTCACGAGTTAGTGTACTCAGTGCTGGATTGCAGCTGGAAAGGCATCCAATGCATAAAACATATACCAGAGTAATTGGCACTTCATTCCACTGTGGTGACCCCTGATGAATCCTTGACTAAGTGAGCGAGTGAAACCTTGGACCTTAGTGATGTAACACTGAGGTTTTACGAAGCATAACAATCAGTCTTCCTTATGACGTTTAATGCGCAGCTGATCAAGATATTTCATAAGGCCTCCTATTATCGGGAGCCTTTGAAGTAAGTTCGTTTTGTCTTTACGGTTTGTTTTAGGATTTTACAATGAACTTGTCAGTTGATTTGCCTTTATAAACCGCTGAGGGCTACAACGATTGCTCAAATCTTTGGTAACACTTGACAATAAGCTTGTTTTAGTTATTTGAGTGTTTCTACACATACACAATAATACATGTTTCACCGCATTTATTCATCTTTATCCCCATCAGTTCATGAAAATAAAGATATGATTGAGGTGGCTGGAGAAAGCCAACATACTGTTATACTACATACACTTCTTCTTCTTCCTACACTATTTTAAGAGCCCATCTCCTCCTAGACCGTTCATACTACAAACTCCAAACTAACTCCAGACTAAACTGAATTAAGTTGCTAAATCTTTTCCAACTGATTCAACTCACGGTTTGCCAAAAACACCCCGAAAATTCGGAAAAGTCCTATTGACTTAACATTGGACCAAACTTGTTAACCTCATAACCCTGCATCAGACTGTCATGCTAATCCATGCTAACAAGATCAACCACATAGATCACCCTAGCAACACTTTACCAACAACCTAAAACACCTTAGCAACCGCCTAAGCAACCACCTAGCAATGCCTTAGCAACTGCCTAGCAACCACTCAGAACACCTTAGTAACCGCCTAGCAACACCTTAGCAAACACTTAGCAACCACCTAGTAACACCTTTGCAACCGCCTAGCAACACCTTAGCAATAACCTAGCAACGTCTAGCAACCACTCAGAACACCCTAGCAACCACCTAGCAACATTTTAGCAACAAATTAGAAGACTGTAGCAACCACCTAACAACACCTTAGCAACCACCTAGCAACCACTCAGAACACCCTAGCAATCGCCTAGTAACACCTTG
>CAIGQW010054868.1:815613-834097 GCA_903798125.1 Danio choprae
CAGCCAGTTGCTAACAGCCACCAACCAGCCACTGGTAGGACACCAGACCTAGCAGCCAGTTGCTAACAGCCACCAACCAGCCAGTTATCAACTGCCAGGTTAAATGCAGCTGCCACTGGCAGGTCATGCTACCCGGCAGTTGGTCACTGGCAGCTGCCACCAGCCACTGCCAGGTCACGTGACCAGCCACTGGCGGCTCCTGCCAGCCAGTTGAAGATTGAACCCCTACTGAGCTAACGTTAACTAATCTGACTCTGAGCAACACTTCGGTTGCTAGGATACAAAGATGGACAACTATAGGCTACACTTGAGCGATTTTACTGTTTTGCCATTCGTTGTATCAACAGTTATGTTTCTGTCTTTCTTATGTTTTCTGTCAGTACTGCATTTCTAAAAAAAAATAAACGTATGAACGTCTTCTGCGATACAATCCCATCGATTATCCTTCTGTAAAGGTCTTGCTGCTTTTTGGCGCGTGTGAGTCGCCGTAGCTCCGCCTGTTCCTCGTGCACATGACAACCTGAAGTCTGCTGATTTGGGGGCTCCTGGGAACCAACCAACCGATTGTGTTTTGACGTTTGTAAACGAGACTGCAATGAGTTCATTAAAAGGAAAGACCATCACTGTTGTCGGAAGGTGAGAGTTAACTTAAATTAGCCTGTCGGATTGTGCAGACGTGATTATCTAACACAAACAACAAGCTGAGCGGTCTTTGAACTCTGCTGTGATGGAGTAATACACCATTCATTAACACCATATCAGAATAGTGTATGTGGAAATAAAAAGTGCAATAATTTATAATTAAATTAAAATGAGCATGTGATATTGCGCTTATAATGCATGTTTTTTTATAAGTTTATATAGACGTTTATGGTTTTTATATAATACTTTTTCATGCATGATCATCAATGGCTTTAAATTTTTTACTTCATGTTTGTGTTTGTGCACTAAATTTAAGTTTCTCACCTGAATATGTACAGGTAATGCATTGAGCTTGATGTCCATTTATATTTGACGGACTTACAATGCTATACCTTTTCCCCTCGTTATATGTGTTTGGCTTTAAAGTGGTCTGATTGGCCGCTCCTGGGCCATGGTTTTCCTGAGTGGAGGTTACAAGGTCAAACTCTATGACAACAAACCAGGGCAGGCATCAGGGGCCATCGCAGAGATCAGGTCAGTAGTAAAACAGGAAAGACAATACAACTCCTCACACTTTTCGATTACCTTTTCATTCTCAGTTTATATTCTCTCTATTATTTTATATTTACTCTATATTCTCTCTATTAACATCACTGATCAATCGCTTTCAAAGCAAGTTGAAGGCACTATAAATAAACAAATGTCTAGTTAGGGCTTGATGTGTGTGTGTGTGTGTGTATGTGTATATATATATATATATATATATATACACACATACATATATATATACAAAGATAAATATAATAATAATAAAAGTATAACCAAATTTAAGTTTTTGAATTTGTTTATACTAGTACGTTTCGTTTAATGAACCTGTTCCAGCATTCACCTCCTCTGTCACCAGAGGGAGTTGTAGGGTTTTCTGTCTGCTGGATTTGACTTCAGATCTCAACCACTTTATTAGGCTCATAGACTGCGAACACAATACTAGAACCCCCCTCTCTCTTATGTATATGTGCTAACTAATACACTTGTGGTACACTTTCTTTTTATGTACAATACTGTTATACAGACGTTCGGGGACATGTTTCCAAACTTTTGGCGATACTGTGTGAATTCTTGAACTCTTCAACTTGGATGATAAAATATGAAGGAAAGACAATTGTGATTCCAGGAGTTTTGTTCTGTATTCTAGAACTACATGGTTTTGAGTTAAAACAAAAATATTGCCTTGAATGTTATTGTGTGGGGTTTTTTTTAGCGTTTGAAGTTACATTAGTTTGCTTCCAAAATTAAGTTGTTTTAATTCATTTCATAATTTAATTATATGTATTTAAATCCATTTAAGTCATCCTGCGGACACTTTGAAAGATTGCTGAGGCCTGGTTGAGAACCACTGATTTACAGTACATGCCCTGATTATAATCCAGTAATGATATATTAGGACACACTAAACAATGATTTTCTGTAATGCGTACAGGGCTGCTACAGTTGTTAAAGTCAGTGTGAATTGGATGTTGCTGCAGACTTTTATCCCAATATGGTGATGTATTTCCAGCTGAAAAGTAATATAGAGTAGGGGTGGAGCCTTATTTTTGCGCTCCTTTCATCTTTCATTTGCAGTTAATTAATGGTTGGAGGGGTGTGGCTAAGCATATTTCGCCCAAGCTGTCAAAATGACATCATCAGAGAAGAACTGCCATTTCAAAGCCAAAGCAAATGATCAGATTTTGATTAAACATTACCGTCACAAACTTTTTTCCTTTTAGTGAATTAATTTAATTGTGCACGTTAAGACTAAAAATGTGGGCTAGCAAAATAAGCATTGTGGATTTTGATTTCATGCAGACTTTAAGAGCAGTTATTGAAGGGTGTAATTTAGAATACACAGTAACTGTATTCTAATCTGTATCTGCAACAGATGGCTTTTCAATTATAAATTATGTTTGGAACATGATTTACTTGGACAGACCTGGCATTTTGGGAGGATTTGTAAGTCATAGAATGTTAAGCTGATAGTTGTGTTTGTGTGAGCAGGAAACAGCTTGAGGAGCTTCAGCTAGCCAAAATGCTGAGAGGAAACCTCAGCGCCGCAGAGCAGTTGAGCCGACTCAGCAGTCATGAGGACTTACAGCAGGCCTTAGAGGGGACTTTCTTTGTCCAGGTATGATTTCCTCAAACGTAGATGACTTCCTGTTGAGCCGTAAACATGGATAAACCTTTCTCTTATGCTTATTGAGAAAAAGCATAGCAAATTCCATGCAAATGTCAACCTTACCATGAAAAAAATAGTTTTCAGCAAAATAGCAAAACTGTTTCTAGGTTTTTTGTATAAGCAAGTATTTTTCAGTACTTTAAAAATACTCAAAAAAAAAAACTCTGTCAATGATTTCAAAGAATTATTTGATTTATTAAAGTCACACAAGTGCCAATTTCACATCTGTCACATCCATAAGGAAGCTTTTTCCTCATAAATGCAACAAATGTAAAATAAAATCAATGACTTTTGTTCTATAATGAGCCGACTCTTATCCTTTTGATTAGCATTATTTCTTTTGGGTTGTGCAGTTTAACTCACAGAATTTCTACAAAGTATGTTGTATACTGTAAACTCGCTAACTTTTTTGCTCGCATCCATAACGTATGTTTATTTTCCTCATTTAAAATCTAAAAGATGTTTACAGATTGATATTTTTCTGATCCCTTAACTCTGTGGTTAGTAGTTTTAGAAAATATAAACAGATGTCTCAATATAATGTTAATACATACTTTCTCTGTGAATTTATGTTTTAAGTTATTACTGCAAATGTCACATCCATGACGCTGGAATTGCTCAGTAAGTATTTCATGAGTAGAGAAGAAAGAGTGATCACATGAGCCAAACCATCATTCCACATTTAATGGTTTAGTCACTGTGCAAACCGCATTAAACCAGAAGCGTGGCTGTACATTTACTTCTGAAATTGCTAGAACATTGCTTAATGTATCTCTCGCTTTTGTTAATGTGATTAAGTGTTGGAATTTGCACCCAGGTTTAATTATTAAGTGTGCTCTAAAAGCTCTGTTTGCTATGGAGAAAAGTTTGTTTTTTTCTTTTAAAGCTGTGCAAGTGGTTGTATCTGTTCATGTTGGAGAACTACATTTATTGATTCACACTAGACTTAATTAATATCTGCCTGCTTTCTGTCATGCTCCATTTTTAACAGTGAAGAAAATAATGTAATCCTTGACATTTCATCTGATAATATGTGTGACAGAGTCTCTTTTCAGTCTGCTGGTTATGTTCTGTTCCTCTTGGTTATTTTCTTATTTTAGATCTCTCTGTTAATACAGAAAGAACAACAGACACTGCAGTTGTGGCCCGCGCTTTGATTTTATTTCCAAATCACACACTTTTCTTTTCCAGTTTTTTCACACATTTGTGATCTATTTTTAATAACTCTTATCCCTATAAGCACAGGAAATACAAACGCAGGAAATACAAAATGACAATTGAAAGGTGCTTCAAAGTATTCAATAGCATCAGAGTTAATTCAGGGAAAGTTTTGAGAACAGGTTATGCAACATAGATGTTACATAACACAAACTGACATATTACTAATTGTAATATTAAGCATCTATAATATTACTGCTGAGTCTTAGGTGTTATTCATAATCTTTATATGAGTTTTTTTTTTTTAATTCTTTGTTTTCTAATCAAAATCTCGAAAAATTGGACCCTCAGTAAAATTACTGATTTCTTTGTGACAATTTGTTTTCGAGTTGTATTAATAATAGACGAATTATACATAATCCAGTAGACTCAGATGTGTGAGTAATTATTCCTGTTTGTTTCATCAGTAGTGAGATGTTATAGTTCATGTTATTATTCGGTCATATTTTTTTGTGCTTTTATGGTGTCAGAATAAATGGTGTCACTGGTGTCATTCATTATTATTTCTTATTTTTAAGGTAAGAAATTGTTGGTATAGATTTGTAATGGTACATTTCACATAATTACCTTTCCTATATTATGGACCATCTGTTCTTTGGAACCATGACTGCTCTTGACCTTTTTTTCTGTCACCAGGAGAGTGTATTTGAGGACCTGGAAGCAAAGCAGAGTGTCTTTCAAGCGGTGGAGAAGCTGGTCTCAGAAAACGTGATTCTCAGCAGCTCCACGTCCTGCCTGATGCCAAGCAATGTTTTCTCTCATGTCCAGAACAGAACTCGCTGCATTGTATCCCATCCGGTTAGTTATGATTACAGTCTGTAAGACATTATTTTGTATTAGTTTGGGTATTATATTACACACAAGCTATGGGGTTACGCAAATTCGAGGCCACAATGAAAATCTAATACTTAGTCTTTTAAAAGAGCAGAGAAATAATGAAAACGAGCATAGTTCACCCAAAAATGAAAATTTGCTGTCATTTTGCTCACCCTCAGCTCATCCAAGATGTAGCTGACCTTTTTATCCTTCGATAGAACATTAGAGAAGATTTTTAGCTGAAACTGAATGCAACTGGTAATTTAGGAGTAAAAAAAACATACAAGTGAATCAAAATTAATACTGTTGTTTCCTAACTATGGTCTTATGAAGTGAATCAGTTTGTGATTTTTGCAATATTGTAATAATTATCAAACTTTTTTTTCAGAATTCAGAACTTATTTTTAACTTAACTTTAAGCGTTTTGGACTATATTTACATAGACATGTTAGCTTGCAAACAGTAAACCAGAGATGAAAAACAGGATCTATGAAAGAAAATGTGAAAAACATGACGGTGGGGGGAAAACAGTATAAAGAGTGTGGAGAACTCAGACACTTCAGATTGCTCTGGGGTTTACTCTGGATTTTCATGGCTGTAACCTTCAATAAAGTCTATTCTTCTGGTATTGAAAATCTCAAAACTGAGCATGGTTAATTAATGGACACAACAAGAAGTGTCATGTTTTTCTTGTCAGTCCTGTGATGAAGAATGCAGCTAATTGTGAGGTCCAGAGAGGTTTTACTGGACTTTGTTTCCTTCTATACCCAATAGAAATTCCACTCCGTTCACATGACAGAAAGGTCTTACTGGCTTTGATGTCCTTCAGAGATGTTTGAGGCAAACTATTCATCTTCACCAGCGATTAGTGAATGTTTAATCCTAAATAACAGGATTATTGAACAGTCAGGCATTTAGTCAGAGAGACCTTCATAGTGGGTGAGATATTTAATACAATCTCGAGGTCTGATAAACACACCGGGACAGATAAAGTGGTGTCATTTTCCTTTTTTTTTTTTTTTTTTATCTGACAGGTAAACCCGCCCTACTATGTGCGTCTGGTGGAGCTGGTGCCACACCCAGAAACGCTACCCGCTGTGATGGAGGTTGCTTACTCTCTGATGACAGATGTGGGACAGGCACCTGTGCGCCTCAGGAAGGAGATAGATGGTTTTGCTTTAAACCGCGTTCAATATGCCATCATTGCTGAGTCCTGGAGGCTGGTTCAGGTTAGTCAAGTCATGGAACAAAATCCCACAGCAGTTACAGTCATGGTTATTCTGCCTAAAGGTAACGAGTTCACCAGTAGAAAAATATGTGACAAATCATGTGGAGTAATAAAAAAAGCCATATTCAAAGACTTTAATAGAATAGGCAAATAAATCTTAGAGCATATTGCTTTTTTACAAAATCATTATTTTAAATAAATGGTCTTTTCAACTGTCTGTTAAAAACAATCCTGAAAAAAAAATCATGATAGTTTCCACAAAAATGTAAAGTTTTCAACAAAAGTCTTTTTTTTTTTTTTAGCTGTCATTTTATAAAAGCAATGAGTCACTTAAAGCTGGCATTACTGTGATCTGGTTAAGGGAGAAATCATGTTGTAAAGACTCATTGTTCATGGTAAAATCATTGTAACGCAAAATCATTGTTTCTCATGGTTAGTCGCTTTAGTAAGGCATCTATTTTTTTAGTTTCTACTCTACAGGAGACTATTTCCTCATATGCGAGGAAAAATATATTGCTGAAACATTATTCTTTTTCTGAACAGGAACATCTCATCAAATTCAGTAAGCTTGAAATAATAAGTCAATCTATTAAAAGAGAGGAAGGAAAGTGAAATCGAAGGAAACAAAGAATGAAAAGAGACCATTGTATTTGATAAAACCCAGACACAACTACGTCCATATCTGTATCGCTGTTTACAAATGATGAAAAAACAAAAACAAATGGTCTCTTTTCTTAGTTTCTCTTGAGAAACCTTCAGAATAGCCAGCTTATCTTTCCTCACACTGGTGGTTTTTGTCCTGGTTGTACAGTACATCTGTACAACAGTGTATCGAATGAACATGGGTAAAGTTAGGTGATCTGCTTTAAAAAACGAGCTCTCTCAGCTCTGCCCACAAGCAAAAAAACAAGACACAAGTCAAGAGTCAAGAAAGCACTTGCATACACACAATAGACACCTTACTTTGAACTGCAAAAGGCACGCCACTGACTTTTTTCATTGTTAATCTGAGTAATTGACATTTAAAAACCAAACCGAAATTGTTTGTGTTGTCGGGTATTTTATAGAGACATCCTCACAAAATTGTGTGAAGATGATTCACTGTGACTCTGAATGATGTTCAGTAGTCAGGTGTGTCAGTGTGCCTGGGTTAAGTGAAGAACACCTAGTGCAACAGAGGTGTGGTAACATGTCTTGAATTGGTTTGATTGTGTTTAAATCAAAGATAAGTCGTCGACTCTTTCAAGAACCCTTAATTTTAGTTGCCAATCCTATGTATTGTAGTGAACTCAGTTGAAACTATGATTTCAACTAAGTAGGTAACACTAAGCACAACAGCAGATGGCTTGGATAACCAAATACGACACGCATCACTTGAGCATTTACTGGTTATTTAAAAACAAACAAACAAAAAAGGAGGCAATATATGGTCTGATACTGATATTGCATAATGGCGACGTTTGGCATATCCATTAATTCCAAGTTTGAGTAATGGTATGCTTTATGTATTATACACCTGTTAGTAATGAGCGTAGGGGAAATTATCAAAGATGACTGCTCTGTTGACCTTTGATAAAGACCCTCATCATTCATAAATAATACTGATTAAACAAAAGCTTTTATGGACAACATAATATCGCTTCTATTTACCTTATCATCCATCATCATTTACTCACCCTCATGTTGTGTGAAAGCTGCATTTTCTTTTATCTGTGGAAGACAAAAGATATTTAGTGGAATGTTCAGACTGCACTTTTCATGCAGTAACAATGAAGTACGGTGAGTAAATGACCAGAGTGTGAATGATAAGGACTTTATTTCAAGTTTTGATCAGATGTTCCAAAAAAATGACAAAGTCTTAACAAATGTTTTCATGTTACTAAAATCAGGTTTCAGTTCAAGAACATTTTTAAGTTATACAAAGTTTAACTTCATGTTTTTAGTCTTTTAGATTGATTTAAGTGGAGATTACTAGAAAAGTTCATTTGATTCAACAAATAAACATTAAGGCAGAAATAATTTCTCCATGTTGTATACTCTGTGTTATGAAATGAAGGAAATCTTGAGTGGTTTTACAGTTGGGGAAGGAGTGGTTGTCGATCCATTCGGTTTTACAATAAATAAGTATTCTTCCTTAAAACAATTTTCCTTATTCTTCATTTCCTTGTCAGTTGTCTTATTGTGTTTTCCTTGAGGACATACTTGTCTAAAACATCTGTATACATTTTCAAGTCTATCATATGTTTTACCATATTATGGGTTTTTTTCTTCCTTCTTTTTTTTCCTTCTTTTTTGTCAGTAAATACTTTTTTTTTTTTTTTTTTTAAAGAATTTCAAAATATTTTTTTTTCTTCGAGCTGCTTGGTTGTGTGTGACCAAGCCTTAAAGGGAAGCCATGCTGATGAACCAGTTAAACCAGCATGCAAACATGTTATTGCATATTGTTAACTTTTTGCTTGCGACAATTTAAAAAAACAATGACATGAGCTGATCTTATCTAATTATTGTTCAAAGACTTTTACAAGTGCTGTAGTAATATCTCCTTTTCAATGTAGAATCTTTTGTTAATTTTAAAAGTCTTATTAAAGCAATTAGCACTGATTCACAATGAACACGGTCTAGATTTCACAACACCTCATTTGTTAGAGATTTTCAAAACCCCAATGAAGATTTATTCATTCCTGAGCCTTTTTTTTTTGTGAGTCTGCTCTTCTCTGATTAGTCAGTTATTTGTGATGGGCCTACCATTGAAAGCACATTGGAAAGCACCCATTTTTGGATTTCCTCTCTGGAAGTATTCCCAATCCTCATCGACATCACATGTTGTTGTTTTTTTCATTTACTGATAAAAATACAGAGTTTTGTCAAGTCTAACTTATAAAGAGAGTTTTTGTGAAAATGCATAAGTCAATCTGTCTAGAATCGTTTATTTAATAAATGCTGCTTAAATTATGTCAGCAACACAAACTAAAGTGTTCAAGCCAGGCAGCAACCAGTTAAGGCCGCAGATTGGTATTATGAAAATTTGTTGTACAACTGAAACCTGATTTTCCGTTGTTTTGAGTGTTCACAATCTGTTCTAATACAATTATTCTTTACTATTCATTTTTACGAGACAGTAAGTCATTTTTGGTGAACTTTAATGTTTAAAACTTTGTAAACCACCAGAGCAGCTACAATACACACTGCATGAAAGGTAAACTCAAAAAAAGATAAACATTATTCCCTCTGCATACTGAAATTGTGAGCTTGAACACAGATGTGCCCACGTCAGCTTATATCCTACATGAGAACTATTTAATGGGAAACAGTGTGTCTATTCTGTCTATTTTATTCGACTTAATAAAATGTATTACCATGTTGAAAAATAAGATGGAATTGTTATGGGTCCTAATAACTAACTATTACATAAAAATGTAAAAATTGTTGAACTTTTTTTTTACTACCTGAAAATCCAGTTTGATCTGATGTTTGTAATGCCATTAAGCCTTCTGCAAGTCTCTCTTACTCGCTTACTGAAGATTCGTTCTTGTACTGATGGAAGAAGAGGTGACATTTTGGTGCTTTTTTATGATGGGGAACATTTAAAGTTTGGATGTTGCAGATTTGCAGCTCAAATCCACTCATGCTTCCTCTCACAGGTCAGGCAGCCCTTTGAGAGAGAGCCAGCTCTGGAAAGTAGAGCAGCTGGGAAAGCTAATGGCAGCCCCTGGTGATTACCGTAGAGGAAAGGCCTCTTTTCACGGTTTCCCCAGCCAGTCCGCCGCCTGGCGACGCTAAGATAACAGCCTCGTTGTTGCACGCAGGAAATGAACAAAGACCACCCTGTCCCCCTCCTAAACCCGTCCCCCACTGCCCGTTCTGTATCCAAGCTTTGATTTCAGCACAGTCGGGCAACAGGTATCTGTAGCCACAGGTAATCCGAGTGCAAAGTGGGCCCAGAGCCTGGCACAACCAGGCTTGCTTTCCCCCTGCCAAACCATCCCATTATTAAGAGGACACTGAGTTAAATGATAAGGGAAATCCAATACAGTGGGAGCGGCTTTAGTGCTCTTCTGATGGGACTAAACGAGGGGGGCAACCACCGTTTTCCTCTCAATCAGGTGGACCAAACCTTGTTCTCTGGGCAAACTACTAAGCAGGAAGCTGTAATTTTAGGATTAGAAGATCGGAACATCAGTAAAGCACTTTTAGAAGCATTGTCTTTCATCCAAGCGTATAATACTGCACGAGCTGCCAAATTAACTTCTCTTTCTTCTCATCCAGGACGGAGTGATCTCAGTGAAGGACATCGATCTGGTGATGTCTGAGGGCCTGGGCATGCGCTACGCCTTCATAGGTCCCATTGAAACCATGCATCTCAACGCACCAGAAGGCAAGCTACCTATTAACCCATGCTTTAAAACATGGCATAATGAAACGTTCTTTAAAATAAGCACAGAGAAGTTTTTGTTTTCAGCATGCAGGGAGGAAAAAATTGGTTTGGTGCTTGGGACCGCGAAAAGGGAGTCCGTGAAAACATGTTAACGTTTTGATTAACAACCACCTCACATGACCATATGTGCATTTGTGTGTGTTAAGAAAGTCCATAAAAGAAACTGATGCACTCACAGAAGTGTGTAAATGTGCATGTGTTTTGAAAAGGTCTCATGTTCACGGTGAAAATCATATGGCAGTGTGAAATCTGTAGGATGACCCTGCTCCCCTCATGAAATGTGCTTTGCCATGTGACAGTAGTACTAACGTGGGATGGTGACAGATGAATTATTATTCTCAGGCCTGGCTCCTCGTACTGCGAGTGGGGCACTACAGTAGTCTCACACTGGTGATAAAGCCCCCTGTATGCACTGAGGTCCGCCCTTGTTCCTTCCTTCCATCACTGTATAATGGCACAGGTTCTTGGAAACTGTAAGCAAAGAACTGTGGCTGAACTTTCACTGGTGCACGTCTTATCTACTGCGAGCCCTTCTAAAAGCACTCATGCCCTTCAGAAGAGGAGCTACTCAATTCATGCTTGAGAAGTCTGCTAGAAAACAAAACAAAAAAAGCTTCTATCTACTCAGTCACTTTGGGCACACTTTCCCAATGATTATACTGTACATTTTGTGTTATTCAGAATGACAAGGCAGTGTTTACCTTACCAAATCTGAATTTTGTGGCTTGGTTATTTGAAATAATGGCTAATTGTTATTAGCGATAAATTGAACTGTATCCAGAAAATAATTTCTTGAGAACACATTTGTGCACACACACAACATACAACATACTGAACGTGATCTACTCATTGAAGGTGTTTTCATCTTTCATTAGAAGTACAAATAAGAAGTTGGAAATATCTTTGCAGTGATATAAAGTTAAAGTTTGGAAATGTAAATATACAAAATAAAAACACAAAGTATCGATGAGTATCGGCAGTTGCAATTTATCATCATCATACTGATAATGGGGTTAAATTACTGTTATGATAGTATATTTAAGACTATCGACTATAAAGGTGAATGTGAGATTACCTGAATGAATCCCCTTTCTGTGAGACACATATTGACAAACATCCAGAGTCCTTCACATTAAAATCTACAGGCTTTCCTAGACAACTTAGGAAGTCGAGGAAGGTCTCGGGTTGTAAGTAAGCTGTTCACAAACTAGCAAACAAATGCATTAAAATATAAAATTCTCACATATAGCCATTTATCAAATATACCACAATTTCTGTATTATGTTTTTAAAGTCTGGAATATTTTAGACTTTTTATGGTGTTACTCTATTGTAAAAAGCTAAAGAATTTTTAACTTTCAACTGTGTTTTGTCTGTACAGGTATGAAAGATTATCTCCAGCGCTACAGCGAGGGCATGAAGAGGGTTCTTAATACGTTTGGGCCTGTTCCAGATTTTTCTGGAGAGCCTGCAGCTAGAGTTATAAAAGTATGTTATAGTTTTAGAAATCTCCAATTAAAATCCTTTTTGCAATGAGCATAAACGTAAATATTTTCTCACCTTTTTCAGGAGATCTGTGAACTGATTCCAGGTGAGCAGGAGCATCTCTCAGCCAGGAGAGAGAGAAGAGATCAGCTGCTGATGGGACTAGCTAAACTCAAGGAATGAGGCTAGTCAATAAAATGGAAATGGTTTGAAATCATGGTTTGAGCCCTTGTTGTTCTTGGTTGAATATTTCACTTTCAGTGTCTGATTACCCAAGAAAATGGCTGTGGCAAAAGCTAACTTTAGAAATTTCCTCAGAAGGTTGCTTTAATTATGAACTTTAACAATACATTAAGAGTATTTTTTTTAAGTCTTAGATTTATGATTAGATTACTTGTTTCACTGAAATGGCTGAAGCACTTTGTTGCTCATGGTAATGTGAAAATTTACAAATAAAGGGAAAAATGAAACTATTTCATGTTGGCAAGTCTTTGATTTGCATGTTAAACCAAGTGTCAGATAAGAAAAAACAGTACATTCCTCAGTAATGACAATGACTTAACCAACTGGTGTCGAGGGGATTTTTGTGTCTGTCTGTGTGAGAATGACGTCAGTTCACACAAGTGTAGCGGAGTAAACAGATGTAGGGGTGAGTGGGGCACAAAGTAGCACTTTTTGGTTTTGGCCAAATAATGAACAAAATAATGGGGTTAGACAAGCCATATTTTTCTAGAAACAACACACAAGCCTCTTCTACAAATAAGCACTGATTGAATGATCATTCCTGTGCAGTATCACCAAAATCGCTAGGAGTAAAATGTTAGTATTTACTGCACTGGCCAGGCTAATTGTAACACTTGCTGGGAAAGTCAGATTGCACACAATTAAAGTTTAGTTTAAATAGTATTTTTCCTCATTTATCTATTAAACAAGACTGATTCATTAATTTAATTTTAGAATAATAAAGAAAATCACTAATTGCTTATACACAAAAAGTGCTACTTGAAACTCACTAAAAACTAACAATTTAACACCACAACAACATTTTGTTTTATTGATGTACAGTGTTCAGATAAATTGTAACAACCTGTTACAACTAACCCCGCTGCAACGTATTTTCCTCAGGACTAGCTGGCACTAGCAGTCTTTGTTTTTTCACATCTTTCTCTCGCACACGCACACGCACACGCACACACACACACACATTGTAAGAGCAAATGCAAGCGAACATAAACTAGTTCAGCTTACTTTCAGACAGTTAAAAAATGAGGTTATTTTTTTTTCTTACGAAAATTAATAATGAAATGTTCTAGTATTTTTACCATGTATGCAATCACAGTTTCTATTATAAACACCATGTTAAACTTTTGTGGTAACAATGTAGCCTAGTTGTTTGTAGTAAAACCATGGTTAATTTTCACCGAGGTTTACCAACAGTCTATGGTTTTAAAAAGCACATTTTCTGTACAGTTTATCCGCTCCTAGTTAAAATATGTTGATGAAACGCAATACCACATGTAGACGCGATCGGCTGAAGTTGTAGCGGTCAGTATTAATCTGCTGAGCGCCGCGTTCCGGAGATCAGAGATTTGACGCTCTCGATCTCAAGAAACATCCAATGAATTTCGAGGCTCCGCCCGCCGTCAGGTGCACCTCTTCCCTAGAAAACACTAAATAAGCGCTCTCTGTCTTCAGTCAATCACTTCATCTCACTCTCAAGACCGCAGAGGCACCACACGAGTGATTTACTCAACTTAGTTCACACTGACGGATAAATATCATGGATTTGATCTGAATCATCTTGTGGGCTAACAGGTAAACAAAAGTCTTATTGTGAAACTATCAGAACTGATATTTTGTGTGGTGATATTGACGCGTTAATCTAAAACATAATAATAATAAATGATCAAAGTTACCAAATGTGAGAAACCATAGCATACATAGATTATACAGAATATCCTGTTTGGCTAATATTAGATGTTAAAATAACATGGTAACAAAGTGTGCTTATTTCAAGGTGTTGAGTGTATCTGAAAACATTACGTTTTAGTTAATATTGCATTACAAAATAGGTGGAATAAAGCTTGTTGTCTGTATAGTTAAACCTTTACAAATGTTTGGCTTTCAAACTTAACTTCAGCACAAGTTTCCGCAGAGGTTGTGGATATATTAAAATTTCAGTGTCACTTAGCAAATAACTTTTGTAGTTTTTATTAATAGTTTGAAATATTATTCTTGGCTTTCAGTTGTCATTTGAAGTTTTTCTTTTTTATTTTACTTCATCTTTAAGAAAATATAATAAAATAAGTCTAAATTGTTGTTTTATTGTCATTTTTAGATTGTTTAAACTAAATATTTTCTTATCTGAAATAATAGTTATAATTGTACTTAAATATATTACAAATTATTATACTGAAATGTATAATTATTATTACTGCATTTATTTAATGACTGTTATCATTATTTTATTAATATACCTATTTTTTAATTTACAAACAATATTTTAGATATGTGGTGGTTAACTATAATAACCCTGGTTTGTTTCTGTTTGTGTTTCTGTGTCTAATTTAACACGATTTAAAGTTTGCCTTATTGCTGCTGTATCAATTTCCTCTCTTTCATTTTAATCAGGAGCTGAGAGCAACAGTAGACAGGATGAGTTGGGGAGCTCTTTATGCTCAGCTGGGAGGGGTGAATAAACACTCCACCAGCTTGGGGAAGATCTGGCTGTCTGTCCTCTTCATCTTCCGCATTAGCATCCTGGTCATAGCCGCAGAGACGGTGTGGGGAGACGAGCAATCCGACTTCACCTGCAACACACAACAGCCTGGTTGCAAAAACGTCTGCTATGACCACTTCTTTCCAGTCTCACACATCCGTTTCTGGTGTCTGCAGCTCATCTTTGTGTCCACACCGGCTTTACTGGTGGCTATGCATGTGGCGTATCGCAAACGCAACATAAAAAAGAAAGGCCTTCTGGCCAAACGTGGAGGTAATGGTAAAGGAGATGACCTGGAGAGCTTGAAGAACCGGCGTCTACCCATCACTGGGCCACTGTGGTGGACCTACACCTCCAGCCTGTTCTTCAGACTTCTTTTCGAAGCCGGATTCATGTATGCTCTCTATTACGTCTACGATGGCTTTCAGATGGCACGCCTTGTGAAGTGTGATCAGTGGCCTTGTCCCAATAAAGTTGACTGTTTCATCTCCAGACCGACAGAAAAGACGGTCTTCACCATTTTTATGGTGGGATCTTCTGCCATCTGCATTGTGCTCAATGTGGCTGAACTGGCCTACCTGATTGTCAAAGCATTGCTCAGGTGCTCAGCCAGAGCCAAAGGGAGGCGCTCATTTGTACACCAAGAGAAAACGTCCACAGAAAAGGCGCACCTACAGAATGAAAAAAACGCAAGGTTGCTGTCGTCGGCTTCAGACTCATCGAGCAATAAGACTGTTTAAGATGATCTTCAATTCTGCCATCATGGAAGATGATAACAGGCTTGTAGATTTAACAGTATGTGCTTTGTAGCTCTTTATGACAAGTAGACCTGAGAACACATCAAAAGGCACACACCTGAAAACAGGTTTCAAGCATGGTTCTTTCCGAAGCTGAAATTCCTCCCCCACGCCGAAAGATGATTCAGACGTAAAACACCGCACTGTCCGTGAAAAAGACATGAGATATATTTCAAATTTCCCTTAGCTAGCCGGTTACAGCAGTCCTCTCCAGCGGCATTAGAAAAGCGCAAGAGTGACTCCTAGTGGTCAAACTACATACACGTTCAAAGGCCTTCTTTGCACAGAATTAAGTGTCCTATTTTTAAAGGATCGTTTTTTATTGTGTCGTGCTGTACAGAAATGAATTTCTATATTTGTTTACTTTTTTAAAAAAAAGCATTTTAGTCTTTCTGTTTCCCACCAACAATTGTAGCCTGGAAATATGATTTTTTGTTCTGTTTTGGGGTTTTTTTCCCCGATTTTTTGTTTCTTTTGGTACATGATTCAAATGTTTCACAAGTCACAAGGTCATTCTATCATTCAACCCTACCTGGGATTTCATAGCAGCTTAAAGCAGAGTGCCTTGTTATATGAATCTGCAGTATTTAATGAGCGAGAATAGATATTTCAAACAATGTTTTTGCCTTATAATGAATCATTAACGTCAGCCATTCATAAGTATTTATATTTGGACTATTTGGCCGATTCCTGCTGCAGAGTAAGCACTGCATGACATGTCCGAAAAGAAAGTGGTTCTGCAATATGTTAAAAGTAATTGTCTTATTTATTAAGCGTTAGAGCGCCAACAGTTGCATGCTGTAGTAGGGTTAAGTTGCAAACCGGCTGTAATCACGTGAGAATGTTTACTTTTTTTACTAGTAGGGCTGCTCTTTGACATCTAGTCAGTTTACCTGTTGACAGATGAAAGCGCATTCGGTGACAGAACTTGTAGGAATCATCCGTACCAACATGTCCACATGATGTTGATTGGATCTTACTGTTTCCCAAAGCAAGCTGTGATCATTTTTCGATTGTCAACCGATTGCCGGCTAAGTACATGTTCTTTGCAATTTTTGGCTAACAACTAATATTTTACATGAAGGTCTTAATAAAAAATCTCTTTAAATTCTTGCTGTTTGTCAGTATTATGATTCCCTCTGGTGAATTCTCCCAGGAAAACCAAAGGAGGGCGGTGTATTTCCATACTATTTTAGGCAAGGCCTGCTGCATGACTAAAGTTTTCCACGCAACACACACACACATATATATATATATTTCTTTTTATTACTTTCTTTTCGCCAATTTACTACCAAAACGAGTTCATAGTGATTTCCTTACCTTACTGTAACAGTTATATATAGTGTAAACAAATCTATATTTAAGATGTTAAAACTAAGTAATCAATTTCTGAACACTGAAAAACGGTCAGTTAATTAGATTTTAAGTTCGAAAGCAGACAACGATGGCGAGTTGCTAAGCAACGCAGAACGCGGAGTGATGAAAACGTTCCATGGCTGATGTAAATCTTTTCAAATAAATCTTAGAACACTGCTTGAACAATAACATCAAAATGATGAATTGATTAATTAATTGCTTTCAAATAACAATATATTAAATAACAATTTTAGTCAATATTCTTTGTTAATGTTATGATAATACTCTGTATTGAAAGGTTAAAGATTTATACCAGTAAATCAGTAAAATCGCGAGCTGGAGTATAGTTGTGTTGGGGCGATGAGTTTATCCCGGTTGACAGGGGCGTGGCGTGCGCGCTGACTGGCCGATGACTTTCTGAAAGCAGCACTCTTGCATGACCACTCAAAGTGACAGTAGCGATGGCTGGGAACGGGAGACAGCTGCGCTTGGTGAGACCCCGTCTCCACACTCGAATTGCCATGAAAAACTAGGTGTTCTACGAGAGTTTGGCCTCGGGTCTCTGTGTGAAGAACTTTTTTGAATGAATAAGTTGGCCGGCCACTTTCAAAAGAGTTTGGTAAGCTGGCAGTGCTGCCAGGATTTGGGAACGGGGGGAGCGGGGAGGGCTCCTGCTACCTTTGGGAGGTCTGTATGCTTTCATCGCACTCAAACTGTGGCACCAGTGGCCGCTGGATATTGCTTTCGTTAGATAAGTTTACTTCAGTCAAGGTATGCTTCAAGTTAGGTGTAATTAAACTTTAATTTACATCCCATATTAATTCATGTGAATTTTCGCTAGTGGTAGGCCATCAGCTTTCACGCCAGTGTGGATGGTTTCTGCCTACTAACAGCTAACATCATATAGACACATTTCAGGAAAACATCTGTTGTTTGATATGACAGGTATGAGCGAATAATAACAGTGCAGAGCCTAGAAGTCTACTCGACAGTTTGACCTGAATGTACAGTGAGAACAGTGGACAGTTAGTATCATCACTTAATTATATACACAGCAGTAGTTTTGTAATTAAATGCTTAGCTGATAGATCAGAGAGGACGAGTATTGGTGATAATTATAACCTAGCAAGTTCAATAACTGTAATTAAAATAATAGATTGGGAACAAAACGATTTTCAAGGATGATTAAAAAGAAATAAGCCATATTTTATCATGAATTACTGTACTTGATTATCTGTGGAACAAATGTAAATATATAAAAAGTTGCCTTAGTAATTGTAATTTAATGTTTAAATATAAAAGTAGCATAATAAGTAAGTATTTAAGATGATGTCAAATGATATATAAACGTGATATAATCAAATTAAAGCTGTTAAAAATTAAAAACAAATTAAGCTGTTTGTGAAACTTGTATGATGATTTAAAAACATGGTAAAATAATTGTAATACATTTTTTAAAAATATAAAAAAATTTAACAGACAAAATGTTATCTGCTATAGTTATGTAAAAGGATATATAAATGTAAAATAAATTACATAAAGATATATATTATAAATATATATATATATATATA
>CAIGQW010054868.1:834497-906464 GCA_903798125.1 Danio choprae
GTTTTTATTATTAAAAGAAAGAACTATAATTTTTTATTATTATGTAATTATGCACTTTTTCTTTCAGGGTCATAGACTTGATTTAGAACCTTAGTCGATGGATTTGCCGCCCTCAAAACAACTTCATTTTAGTAAGTAAAATTATTGCTTTTCTGTCTGTTGAATGTGTTTTTTTGGTACATTGGTTGTCTCTGTTTACTAGTGTTAATGCTATCCCAGTCTTTCTTTCTTTGTTTAGTCATACTGCTAACTTGTGCTTTTGATGATGATAAAAAAATCTGTGTTGAACAAATCATGACACAGATTTCTGGATTCATCAATTATTTACTTACAAGCACTTACATCACCTAAAGGGCAAATTAATCAATTGTATTGCCAATTAATTGTACACATGCAGACATGATATGAGGGTAGATTCACAGTTATAAATTGTCCTGGCCTTGGCAGTGCCATGTCTCCATATTTCCCTGCAGTTTACCCCTTGAATTCCTGAAATTGGCTCTATTAGGGCCCTCCACACATCAATGTCCAGTCAACGCTTTCAACTGTTTTTGAACATTATAATGTCGATCTCAGCACATGCCTGCTGGGCAGTGAAGCGAACAGGTGAGAGAGAAAGAGACCGTGTATGAATGTGTTGAAAAAGTGTGTACGAGTGTATGTGTGTGTGTCAGTGGCTGGAGAGAAAGCGAGCCAGAAAGAGTTCGCTTACACTGTGCATGCCAGGCTCATAGCAGCCAATTACAGAGTTAAATAGAGAGAGATCACAAAATCCATAAGGTTATGTCAACGTTTGTTTTGTTTTTTAATGTGATATTTACTGTAAGCAATCGCTAGGCTGATTTGCTTGATTTTCCTAACATAATTTGATAAAGTTGTGCGAAGGACTGGCTAGTGCTTCATCAGGGCTGACCTACGGATCTTGTGCAGAATCGTGAAATGCTGTGTGAGTTCACGAGGGCTGAACATAGGTTTTATATATGTTAATTTGCTTTAGCTGTGCCAGCTTAGGCATAACTTTAGAGCACAGGCCTAGACAGACTCGATAAAAACATGTACAGTGTTTTTTGTAAACAGCTGAACTAGTTCTCAACGAATCCTCTCTGTTCCCCTTTCTCTCTTTCTCTCTCTCTCTCGCCTCCAGACTGTACTTTCTCTCTAGGCTAGAAATCGTGAAGCATGGGTGACTGGAGCTTTCTTGGGCGGCTCTTGGAAAATGCACAGGAACACTCGACAGTGATCGGCAAAGTCTGGCTGACGGTACTCTTCATTTTTAGGATTCTGGTGTTGGGAGCGGCAGCTGAGGAGGTCTGGGGCGATGAACAGTCTGACTTCACCTGCAACACGCAGCAGCCTGGCTGCGAGAACGTCTGCTACGATGAGGCCTTCCCCATCTCCCACATCCGCTTCTGGGTGCTCCAGATCATCTTCGTGTCCACGCCGACGCTCATCTACCTGGGCCACGTCCTGCACATCGTTCGTATGGAGGAGAAGCGGAAAGAGCGTGAGGAGGAGTTGCGAAAGGCCAGTCGGCTCCAGGAGGAGAAAGAACTCCTGTATAGAAATGGAGGGGGAGGGGAGCCTGGTGGACGGGGTGGGGGCGGCAAAAAGGAAAAGCCGCCAATCAGAGACGAACACGGCAAAATCCGCATTAGAGGTGCCTTGTTGCGCACCTACGTGTTCAACATCATTTTCAAGACCCTGTTTGAAGTGGGGTTCATTTTAGGTCAGTATTTCCTCTATGGTTTCCAGTTGCGGCCCCTGTATAAGTGTGCGCGGTGGCCCTGCCCCAACACGGTGGACTGCTTCATTTCCCGGCCCACAGAAAAGACCATCTTCATCATATTTATGCTTGTGGTGGCTTGCGTGTCCCTTTTGCTGAATTTGTTAGAAATCTATCACCTCGGATGGAAGAAGGTCAAACAGGGCATGACCAATGAGTTTGCCCCGGACCGTGAATCGCTGCCTGATGCGGACGAAGCTGAGCCCGAGTCCCCCAGAACTGCGCCTCCAACCCTCAGCTACCCGCCAGACTACACGGAAGTGGCGGTGGCAGGTGGCGCGTTCCTCCAGCCTGTGTCAGCGCCCTCCACGGCAGAGTTTAAGATGGACCCTTTGCGCGAGGAGCTTGAGGAGTCCTCACCTTTCTACATCAGCAACAACAACAACCACAGGCTAGCTGCTGAGCAGAACTGGGCCAACCTGGCCACCGAGCAGCAGACTCGGGAGATGAACGCCGCCTCCCCCTGCCCTTCCTCCTCATCTTGCTCCTCTGATAACGCGCGGCAATCCAAAGATGCCGCTCAGCTCGCCAGCACCCCCTCCTCTACTGGTGGCGGTTTGAGTGCTGGGCCGGAGGAGGGGCACGTCATCACCACAGTGGAGATGCATGAGCCACCAGTCATTTTCACTGACGCTCGACGACTGAGCAGGGCTAGTAAAGCCAGCAGTGTGAGAGCGAGGCCCAATGATCTGGCTGTGTAGTGGCTCTCCACCTCAAAGCACAGGTTTTTGTGGACAAAAATACAGAGAGACACACCAAAAAACAAGAGGAAGTGAGAGGCAGACTGCTGGAATGGGAAAGAGTTCAGCCATCCCTTAAAAGATGGCTGCTGAATACTGGTTAGTGCAGCAGTTGAATGGGGCAATACAACTGATACACCAAAATCTGGAGTGGTTCACTCAGAAAAATGCCACTTTAATAAGTCCAATGATTAAGTTAGTACACATCTCATGGTATAACAGACGCTTCAAACATATGTTTGCAATGCAATAATGCAAGTTCCAAACAAGTAAAACAAATTCAATATTACGCAGTTGTTATTATTATTATTATTATTATTATTACTGGAATCCTGGAATAGCAATTGATGACAGTACTTCCCAATTTATTTTTTTTAAAGGTTTACTTTGTTGTTCCAGCATCTGTCTCTCGATTTTCTCATTCTAAAAAGAAATCAAAGTGTTGGGGAAGGGAAAAAAGTAAAAAGCACATTGCCTGATGAAAGTGGCAAACGTTAATGCATCACAGAGAAAAGGTCATCCATACATTAACTGAGGCAAGTGAAGTATTTAGTTAGATAACTGTTGTACTACTGAATGGTGCAGAGTTTTAATTCATATAGCTTGTGTATTCTCTGGACCCTATTTTTTTTTCAATCCCATAATCTGAATTTCACATCCTGTTCCTCTGTTGGATTTGAGAGTTTTGATATATGACCAATTTTGACACCAGGAATACATGATCACTTTGGAAGTAGTTAATCTGATGAGAGGAGTACTAACTCTTATTACATTTGATATCCTCATTGTTTTTATATCAAAAAGCTTGGACATTTTCTAAAAATGTTAGCAATTGGCTGAGAAGAGTAAAAATCAAAAAAAGCATTGCTTTTCTGTAGTCACTAAACTTAAACTCTGAAAACTGGACTGACAGTTTCAATTTCAATTTACTAGAACTTCTATGTTAAGCTGCTTTGACACAATCTACATTGTAAAAGCGCTATAGAAATAAAGAACTGAATTGAATAGTCAGTTCGTGGTTGCCAAAAAAGAGTTACTTCAAAATGAACATAAAAAAGATGCTGTAGGTGGTGTCTTATGCTAATATGGAGTTTATCCTTTTTTTCTTTCTTTTTTGGTCCAGTTTCAGGTTACTGTGAGGCCCTCATTTTCACTCACTACTACTGCTGTTGTGTAGGACATGCCTTCTGTACACATAACAATTTACACCCATATGACAGCACAATATTATTATTTTTTTCTTTCGGAAAACTGTTCTCGACACCCATCAATGTACAATGCTCCTATTATCAGGTATAAACTTCAGCAATCTATTTAAGGAGAGAGACAGCCCTGTAATATAAACAGTACATTACTTCATTATGCAGAGACTGTGCAGGTTTGTGCCTAGGACAGTATTAGTTTTGCTTGACCAGATCACAGTATTTACAGATGTATGTTATTTATTTTCTGCTGTTTTAATGTATCCAAAAATGAAAGTGTGTTATTTTGTCTTTTTTTGGTTCTTAAAGTTTACATTTTAGTATATAGTTGAAGATTTGCACATTTAGGCAAAAGACACTGTTCATTAATTCTTACATTGATAGAAAGGAGGAAATATTTTTGATCCTTAAAGGAAAATGTCTTAATGGTAAAAGTCGTTGTGTTGATGGCAGTATTCTTCCACTTAAATAACATCAAATGTAATTTATAAAACAGCACTTGTAGAGTATAAGAAATATACACGTTTCCCATGTTTTATTTTAGGACTGTTGTAGTGGCCTGAAAGGACCGCAGGAAATTTGAACATTTTGGATTATATCATTTCAGCGATTCTGAATTGGAATTGGCCAGCCAGCCAGCTCTTTCCTATCTCGATCCGTTTGTAGTGTACTTAGTTGCAGCCCATTATTCTCAGATAACACTCATTTCTTGAACTGATTTTCTCAAGCAGAGCTGATTATTCTGACCAATCAGGGAAAATGAACCACCTACATATGCTCAGAACAGCAGCCTGTTTCAATGCTGTCTTAAGAGAAGTGCCTTGTGTATTCAATTTTATAAGAACAAGTTGATGTAAATGTTCATTTACCTCAAATGTTTACAAAGCTGTTACTAAATAAACTTTTTGTACCATAAATGTAGGCTACTCTGACCTTTTCTTTTGCAAACGGCAGGCAGGAAAACTTTATGATTTATGTTGGGTGCTCTCAAGTGCTGTCCTGTTCACTACATAGTCATCATCACTTACTTAAAAAAACAAGGCAGTGGGGTTTTATGTAGAAACTTCTACAGATATTTCTAAAGTTTAGAACATAATTAATTGATTTTGTCATTTCTAACCAACCATAACAGGTCTTTTTCCAGGCTCAAAACGAGGCAGAGGTGGTATCCCGATCAAGTTTTGCTATTTTGTTTCACGTTTATTGGGATAGTACAGTGGAGATTTTACAGACAGGAAAGTCTTGGGAGCAGAGATAGGGGAAGAATCAGCAAAGGACCTTGAGCCGGGAATCAAACTCGGGTTGCAGTGAGCACCATGGTGCTATGTGTCAACGTGCTGACCATTAGGCTATTGGCGCAGACCAAGTTTTGCTATTTGAAACAAACACATTCTGCATTATTCTGCTAAAATTAATGTAATTAAATACATGACCAGTGATTGATCATAACTTGTGGTATGCCGGTAGCCTTGAGTGCCTGCTTGATTCCTATCAAAAAGTGGAAGTGGTACAAAACATGATGAATACTCTATGCAAGAAAAACCTATTGACTCTTAAGATTTTACATTTATGCCATTATTTGATACAGGCGCAAATCAAAAACGATGCAAATCAAATCTGCAAGAAGCCTGAGTGCATCTGAACTGAAAACATGCACTCGTTCACCTCTGACCTTTATGCTTATCAGTCCTCCACTCCAGATTCCTAGAGGGGAAGTGAGAATGAGACTGAATGATGAGGGACACTAAAATGACACATGATGCGCACAGTTCTCCATCTGTGAGGAAACGGCAACACCACGCAGGCCAGACAAATGTATGTATAATAGATAAAAGTTACAGACATCAGTGTAAATTTCTACTTCGCTTTGATCTCACACTATTTGGATGCTAATTCTGTTTATCTGTTTTCTTTGCAAGCCATTTAATTAATTAGCTAATCAGTTAATAAACAGCTTATAATAATGTAAACAATTCAGAATTTTCCATTTAAGTGTCTTTAACGATATTCCTGTTAGTAGATTATAGTGGTACATGAGAGGTTGTAATTAGCGAGCAATAACCTGCTAAAAATCCTAATTAACACACAAAAATAACACTTTTACTGGTGGAATAGAAATACCAGGCATAACCAATATAAGCTTTAGCTTTATTGGGCTGCTGGATCAAAATATATCTGTATAGTGTGATTATTTACTTTTATATATATACACTATTCACAAAATAATGACTAGATTTCTTAAAATTAAGATGGTTGTGGCTTAGACTGAAGAAATTATTGGATCAATGGCATGAAAACCTAGAAATGGAGAGACATTTATAAGCAATAAGGGACAGCAACTTGAGTCCTGATTTATTTATTTTTTTAAATCTATGGCTAGTCAATCTTGCCAAGCCTGTTCACACCAAGAATGATAATATTACAACAAAGATATAGATTCTTCTAAATATAAGAATAGCCACATTTATAACAGTAAGGGCACACTGAAACTATACAACTTCAATCAATTTTTCCAGCTAATGAACTATGTAATCATTGTCAGCCAATCAGAATGAAACAAACTTTAATCAAAACAAACATTTAAAGTGGCAGTCAACAAGTCTGAAGAATGTGCATATAACAAGTTAATATTGTGTGGAAGTTATCATTGTAGTCTTTAATCTCTTCTCTAATATAGATATGATTCTTTCCTAAAACATTTGTCAAAATTGATAACCTACATTTAAGTAAACTGATATTGTATATATTTACAGTTATCATAAAGTTTGTCTGCATAAATTGCACAGTAGCATGTGTTAATTTAATCTATTAGAATGATCACTTTACACTTGCATGTATGAGCAGTGCAATAATAAAAAGCCAAGCCATTTAAATGATGTCATCAGAGGAGGAATGTTGTTCTAGGGCAAAAGCTAATTTTCAGACAGTGATTGATAACAAAGACAACCCAACAAAATTTGTCTTTACAGATTACTGCGTGCATAGAGGTTTTCTGCAATTTAGTTTACATTTTGTTTAATTCAAGCAGATTTTGAGCATTTGTTTCTATTAAGTTCAATGTACTTTTAATAATATTTAAATGAAACTAACTCATTTCATTTCATTCATTCATGTTGGTGAGAACAGGCATTAACTGATGATTCATAAACTGAAAATGCAGAACTACATATTTCACTTTGTCTCAGCCACAAAGCACTGGAAGAAAATCCATTTGAAGGGAGACCACATGGACAGCATGAGAAATGTTGTCAGATCTGACAGTGGAGTTCAAGTTCAGAGAACTTTAATTCTCACCGCAATGGTCCGTTTGAACTGACACTTATTGCATTTAGTCAGCAAATGCTGTGTGTTGTGGGAATGGCCTCTCTCACTCTCTCATCCACACACACACACAGCAGTTTCATGTGCTCTGTGTCTAGATATCTATGAGAGGACAAGCGTGTTGGGTTATTTTAAGGCCAAAGGATTAGAGAGACAATGCAAATTTGAAACTGGCAAACCTCCTGTCAAGGCGCCAATAAATGCAGAACTAATTTAGACCATAAACATATATTATGACAAGAATAAAGGCAGTGACCAATGACTGTTATACAAAAGTAAAAGTATGGCATCAAATGAAACGGTTCATTAGTTGTGGTCCAGGATTGTGGGAAAAGAGCATGGAGCCAGTCATTGAAGAGGAGGTGATAGGCAGTAGGTGTTAAGTCCAGTGTTTGAGGGGTGTCATTCGATTGGTTGTCTGTGGGCTGAAGGTTGCAGTGCTATCTATGAAGGGCAGGGTCTGTGTGTAGCACTTGGCTTTACCATCCCAGAACTAAAAACAAACAGGCAGTTATTTATAGCCTTTAATCACCTTGGAAATTCATGCAGCCTCTCTGCCTGAATACCACTGTGCCGTGTTGTTTATATCAGGAAAGCCACTCAATATGTTTGAGGACCAGTCACGATCAAGCTGTTCATGTGCAGTTAATGACTGCTGATGTTAGATTTGAACAATACAGTCGTGGCCCAAATTTTTGAGAATGACACAAATATTAGTTTTCACAAAGTTTGCTGCTAAACTGCTTTTAGATCTTTGTTTCAGTTGTTTCTGTGATGTACTGAAATATAATTACAAGCACTTTATACAATTTTATCGACAATTACATGACATTTATGCAAAGAGGCAGTATTTTTCAGTGTTGGCCCTTCTTTTTCAGGGCCTCTGCAATTCGACCTGGCATGCTCTCAATCAACTTTTGGGCCAAATCCTGACTAATAGCAACCCATTCTTTCATAATCACTTCTTGGAGTTTGTCAGAATTAGTGGGTTTTTGTTTGTCCACCCGCCTCTTGGTCCCCATAATTTCAACGTTTTGATTTGTTGATTTAGGTGCAATCTTAGTAGCCACAATATCCTTGCTTGTGAAGCCATTTTTATGCAATGCAATGATGGCTGCACTCGTTTCTTTGCAGGTCACCATGATTAATAATGGAAGAACAATGATTTCAAGCATCACCCTCCTTTAAACATGTCAAGTCTGCCATTCTAACCCAATCAGCCTGACATAATAAAGGGACAGTTCACACAAAATGTTTAATTTTCAGTTAATATTACTTATATATAATGTTACTTATCCTTTCAATGTGACTTTCTTCTGTAGAACATAAAATAAAGTACAATATATTGCCAAACGTTCTGGGACACCCATCAAAATCATTGAATTCAGGGGTTTCTACCACTTCCTTGGCCACAGATAAAATTAAAGCACATGGGCATACAGACTGCTTCTACAAACTTTTGTCAAAGAATGGGCCACTCTTAGGAGTTTAGTCAATTCAAGTGATTGCTACCAACTGTGGTACCAATTTAAAACAACAGCAACTCAGCCACAAAGTGGTAGGGCATGTAAAAATCAATGCTGAGGCTCGAGTTTGCAAAAGTAGCAAAGTTTCTGCAGAGTCAATAGCTATAGAACCAGAGCATCTACAAAAAGTATGCCACCAGTGGACTCCACTAGAGCAGTAAGACGTGTTCTCTGGAGTGACGATTCACACTTCTTTGTTTGGCAATCCCATGGAAGATTCTGGGTTTGGCCGTTGAGAGGAAAATGGTATTTGCCTGACCGCATTGTCCGTAAAGACATGGATGAGGAGTTTAGTGTGAAGGATCAGAGTGAAGACATCAGTGCCTAACTAGAAGAATGGCCAAAAACTCCCATAAACATTCTCCTAAATCTTGTGGATAGCCTTCCCAGTGGAGCTGTTATACCTGCAAAGAGTGGGCCAATTCCACATGAAACCCTATGGATTAAGATTGGGATGTCATTAAAATGTATGTGAATATAAAGGCAGATGTTCCAAAACTTTTGGCAATATAGTGTATGCGGAAAAATGTTTTGGAACATTATTGCAATCTTATTTGTTTTGCAAAAGAAAGAAAGTCACACAAGTTTGGCAACACAAGGATGAGCCATACACTGTAAAAATGGGTAAAAACACGGTACACTCTAGAAACAAAGGTATATGAAAACTGTCACTGGGGTGGAACCTTTAAAAAAAGGTACACTTAGGTGCTAAATTATACCTTTGATACCATTTTGGTAAAAAATTGTACCTTCAGAAAAGGTTGCACCTTTATTTCTGAGAGTGAAAATAAAATTGTCCATTGAACAGTTTGTCTATATTTTACAATCCAATTTCATCCCAACAGTTGGGTTTGTCCATATTACACCAACATTTGCTGTTTTTTTATTGTGTAGAATGGATTTTAAATCTGTAAATAATAATTAGAAGATTTTACATATACTTTAAGCAGGGCCTAAAACAAACATTTTTGATGACAATTTATCAAAACAACAGTAACCGCCAATATCACACATATATATATATATATATATATATATATCAGAACAGATTTATAACTTGAAAGTCAAGTGACATTTTCAAAACCACAATGCTGCTTATATGATTGCATATTTATATAACAATGCAGTCTTTGTGAGGTGATAATCACAAATTCTAATTAACAAACTATACTATTTTAAACTCCAAATTAAAAAAATTTAAATCCAAATTTTATAATGAATAAATTGATAGATTAAGGTGAATAAAAATTGGCAAATACCACTGTTTCGTATACTCACTAATGCCCATTTTTCAGTTCAAATGTGTTTCAGAACCTATACAGTATTGTATAGGAATTGTGTGCATTGCAGTTTGACCTTTTGCCAGCTGAACGGGAGTAACAACATCTGCCACCATGATTGTAGAATGACCCAGAATACAATGGCCATTCTAGTTCAGTACAGAGAATGTCTGGACTCGTCCTTATTTACAAAACAAGAGTCAGTATTTAGGGGCAAAACGGCAGTGACAGTAACTCTGAGTGAACTTATACAGGTCATGTTTCATTTCCAATGTGAGATCTGTTGTTCTGTTTAAAATGGGCTCTATAAGCTCACACTGAAGTCCCACCGCTTTCTAAATGCAGAGGGGTCATCCTAAATTTAAAGTCTTTCAAGCTGAGCTGGGATGACAGCTGTCCGTGAGTGCAATTCCAATTTACATCTTACATAATCAAGGCTATATTAAAGCACATGTAAGAATGGAAGAGTGAGAATTGTGGCGCTCATCCCATATTGGCACTTGTCACTTCAGTACAGCTGGTCACTGTGTTTTCACCCTCCAACACAAACTCCTCCCCCCTCAGCTCGCTCGCTGTTGTTTTATAATTAAATGGTGACATTAGTTCATATCATGTGATTCTAAAAGAATTCATCACACATTAGAGGGCCTAATCGCCACCTATAGTCTGCCCCTCGCCTCTGCCACGGCTCTATCCCAGATGACCCTGCTGAGGGCAGCGCTTTCTTTATGTCCCCTGAAAGGACTGGGGATTGAGCCCAAACAAAAAAACCCACGAGGGTGAAAAAATGTTTTTACATCCGCCTGCCCCCTCGCTCGGCGGGCTGTGTGTGCGCTCAGGGTCGTTTTCGCTTTAGATCAATGGGACAAGTTATTGGAGTCTGGCCAACTCTAACTGATGAAAAAGAAAGAAAAAAGCTGCCTCTTCAAAAAAAGAGGGTTTGTCATACCTGCACGTGCCTTCACAAAACAGCCTGTACTTCTCGTTCTAGCCGCTGATTTATCTCTCTTGTAGATAATTTAGGTTTTTGAACTGAAATGTTAAGCACATTTATGCTCTGCACAGTGCAGAGAAAACATCAACACACATATCGCTCACAAACGCAGGGAGGTGCCAAAGTTCACAAGCACACTCAAATAGGTGGGGTAACCTCAGTGTGCTTTGCGTCACAAAAAAAATAAAACAAACAAAACTAAAAAAAACAAAACGAGGAGATCACATTCCAGTGCTCCTGAAGCAGGGATCAGAGTTGTGCCCTCATGCAGAGTGATGGCCATTTATCTGGAAACAAAACTCACGCCCAAATGTGAAAGAATTAAATGTCTCCATTCTGCCCCAGCCCACCCTGGTTTAATTTTGGATCCAACACACGCACCCACTGCAGGACGCCCCCAACTGGATGTACCGCGAGGGACACGTGCTGGAAAACACTATGGTATCAAAAGGGCTAAAAATGTTACTTAAAGTGTTAGTTTCTTTAAAAATATCATTTCGGTCTCATTTTCACATCATCGTGAGACCTTCGTTCATCTCTGGAAGGCTAATTAAGATAATATTTTGGATTAAATCAGATAACTCCCTCATCCTCCATACAGCAATAGTCCTGAGATGTTCAGGAAAGGAACCAAACACTTTGTCAAAACCTTCCATGCAGTGGTTCAACTGCAATTAAGATCTTCCACTGAAGAAAAATGAAATTCATGTTAGTTTACCACATAAATTGTTATGCTGGTATAATAAAACTAAATACTTAAAAAAATAGAAAATTGATTACTTGCCTCGGTGTATGACTGTAAAAAGGTCTCCATTTACTGATAACACTGATAAAACTTATAATGCTGTGAGATTATGCAACAAACTTTCTCCATCCTTTTCAAATCCCCAAATAGATCAGTGGCACAAATAAACTGCAAAGACTTGGATAAACTGCGTCCATTTGAACTCCTTTCAGCAGGTTGCAGAACACTTGGCTAATTTTTATGACTAACTTGTTCCTTTTTGAGCTACGTTATTATAGGTTATGGGTTGCAGCTTAGCCTTGGTTGCTAGTATGTTTGTTTGGAGCATGTGTGCTTGTAAAGTGCTGTAATTAGGCTCCTAAAGTTCGGACGGCAACAAAATGAGTTCAGTTCCGTCTTTGAGTCATTTACGGTTATTTTTACACACAGTTCGGTTGATAACTGACACATTTTTAGGCCTAAAAACAGTATTTTCGGTGAACCCTGAAGCGTGAACGAATATTAGTTTTCTCTCACAGCAATGCATGACAAACTTTGTTTCACGTGGTAGCTACAAACATGCCTAACGTGTTTCAGATTTTCACGTGTTTTTCTCGGTAACTTACACAGATGCTGTCTATGTTTCTAAAGGTGTTCATGCAGTCGCGTGTCCTCCACCGGCGGCCGTCTCGAAATGCCGCGCTTTTTACTGAGGTATATTAAGATTGCTGAATGTTGAAATCGCGTGTGTTCAGTACTACTACTTTAGTCACTATCGCTATGGATACTGCTGGTGACATCAGTTAAATTAAACGTGTTCATTAATTATTCAAGCGTCTATGTACAAGTTGATGTTTGAACAGCATATTTAGACATTCTGTCGTAATAGAATAAATAAATAAAAAAATTTGAATAAATAATTGCCTATTTAATCTCACAATTCTGACTTTTAAATAGTATCATACAACTTTTCTTTCAAAATTCTAACGTGATTTCTCCCAGTTCTGAGGTTAAATATCCCAATTTTAAATGTTCTCACATGTCCAAGTTTATAGTTTGTAATTTGAAATGTAGACTTTTTTTCCCCATGAGAATTTGTACTCTCAAAACCAGCTTTAGCCTAGGGCTTTTTGCAGTTCTACGTGTGTGTTTTTCTCAGAACTGCAAACTTTAAAGTTGTTAGATACAATAGAAACAATATAGTTGAATTTAAAAGGCCAAAAAGAACTAAAAAGGTCAGATTTGTGAGATATATTTAAAATTCTGATGAAAATGTCAGAGATGTGAGAGGACGACAGCAAGATAAACTTTTCTGACCAGAAAAAGCAAGAGTAGACTGAAAACAACAACAATTTCTTCTTTTCATTTAATCTTGCTATTTCCTTTTATTTAATGAGAATCATTCTTGTCAATAATTCCCTGAAAACACAAAAGTCCACACCAGTTATAACAACAGAGGAAATATATTTATTCATTCATTCATTTTCATTTCGGCTTAGTCCCTTTATTAATCTGGGGTCGCCACAGCGGAATGAACCGCCAACTTATCCAGCATATGTTTTACGCAGCGGATGCCCTTCCAGCTGCAACCCATCTCTGGGAAACATCCATACACACCCATTCACACACATACACTATGGACAATTTAGCTTACCCAATTCACCTATACCGCATGTCTTTGGACTTGTGGGGGAAACCGGAGCACCCGGAGGAAACCCACGCCAACACGGGGAGGACATGCAAACTCCACACAGAAACGCCAACTGACCCAGCCGAGGCTCGAACCAGGGATCAGCGACCTTCTTCCTGTGAGGCGAACGTGCTACCCACTGCGCCACTGTGAGGCCCAGGAAATATATTATTTATTATTATTATATAGAATCTTAAAAGCTTGAACATTTAAACTCTTCTGACAAGAAAAAGCACGAGTAGACTGAAAAATAAAAAAACTATTTCTTCATTTAATTTAATCTCTAATTGCCTTTTTTGAAATGCATTTATTTATTTTGTGGCTGATGTTGTGATTGATTGCTTAGCCTACTGGTCACTGGAATCAAATCAAAATTTGGTATTCAGGTCACTGTACAGGGCCCTCCTAATTTAAGTCTGTAGAATATTTCACCCTACTATTTTATCATTTACCAGACTAAAACTTTGTCCGAGCCTTGAATAGCACATTATTCACATTGAATAACGAAGTGTTGTTTAAAGAGATAGTTCACCAAAAAAATGAAAATGTACCCAAAACTTTGAGTCTCTTTTTTCCATTGAACACTAAAACTTTCATCTGAAGAATGTTAAAAAAACAGTAAGTGACCTACGAGAAAAAAACAAATACTATGGAAGTCAATGGTTTCTGGATTTCAGCTTTCTTCAAAATATCTTCTATGTTCAACAGAAACTCAAAAGAAACTTGTTTGACAAATGATGAAAAAATTTTCAGTATGGGGTGAACTGTCCCTTTAAGACTTCCTTTATTCAAATCTCTGTGACTAATTATAAGTCCAGTGACACCAACTAATGCTTAGAGAATATTTGCAGCTAAGAGATATCTTTAGTCATTTTAAAGTAATTTCGATTGAATATTTCTTTTATTTGTGTAATATCTTAAATTCAAGACAGTTGAAAACCATCATAAAGGCTCTCCCTCCTACACATCTCCTCCCACTTAGCTCAGTAGCTCCACTGCCCTATAAAAAGATCAGCATGCAGCATAACTCATATTTATACTGAAGAGGGAGTGCTGTACGGCCTATAATAACACTCATGATAACACAACTGCCTGTCAATCAAAACTCGGGCAACCTTAATGAAAACAGGACATTGTGTATCCTCCTGTTGACCATTTCCTGTCACATGACCATCGTCTGCAATGACCTTGTGCTTCACTGCATTCTGGTGCAGCAACTGCTGACAAGAGACACCTGCAGAAATAAAGTCCATCGAGGGGCTTGGTCTGTGATCCATCTGTTTGTTTGGGTGGAGATGATACCAACCACCGGTGCCAAGTGAGCTCATGTCACTCATCGAGCAGAGAGCATGCTGTACGACATAAATATAGTGCAAACTTACATCACAACAGCCAGCTGGGCATAACTCTTGGACCATATGATATTAAAACACATTTTAGCATTGTAACTCCATTAAAGAGGCCTACTATTGTCATTGGAGCAACAAATCTATATGAGAAGTGACTTTAACATTATTCTTCTCATGGATACCATCTGTAAGGAATTAGTAGGCAAACCATATTTGTAATACTTTCTGGAAAAAATTTTTTTTAATAAAAATGGGGGTTATATCTGTCCTTGGAATGCTGACTACCAAAATGATGTCTGTGGTTGGCCTAAATAAATGTAGGCCTCCACCCACGTTTCTATATATATTCTAGCTACTATATACACTACTAGTCAATATTCAGGATGCACTAGACAAATTGTTTTTCATAAAAGTAAGTTTCTGCAATGCTAATTTGCAGAATGTCTGTTTTTAATCATTTTTGTTTTGTGTTAAGTCATTGTCGGGATAAACAAAAACATGAATAAATAACAGTGAATCTTACATTAAATATTAGGTTTTTAAAATAGTTCTAATTCCCTGAAAACACAGAAGTCCACAGCAGTTATAACAACAAAGAGGAAAGAAATGATTGGAATCGCCAAGCATAAGAACCAAAGAAAAATGTGACAGCCAATCACAATCTAGAATCTTAAAAGCATTTAAAGTGTCAGAAGACAGAACTACAGTGTGCATTTTCCCCTGAAGGGTTTTTCCCATTCATTGGCTGTATCTATAGAAACAATATATTTCAGTTTATTGCAAACTATGCATATGTACACAAAAATGTAGGCATTTTGAGTGTAAAGAAACTGGCTTGATTACATCATTCACACACAGTGCTTCTCTTTAGGTGTGCTGTGCTCATTACAACCCTTTTACTCATGGAATTTTGTGCGCAGCATCATGGGTAATGTAGTTATGTTGACAATGCAAAAAGATGGGTGAACAAAACCAATTCATAATATCAGAGCTCACAGCAGGCCTGTCTATAAAAGTTCATCAGTTATAATTCTGGTACTACTTGGAGTTATTTTCTTTCTAATTTCCAAAATCGGTGCTACCGTTTAATTCGCCATTATGCTATCACTCATGTTCAATGCAAAAACAGCGCAGGAGTTAAGAGCCCAAAGTTTAATATCTTCAAAACCTCATTTCCCTAATAATGAGCTTTGTTTAACAAGCACAAAACATCTTTACACCGTTACAGAAAGCTGTTCACTTCTTATCCTTCCAATCCGGGCGGTTGGAAGACAAGGGCTGTAAACAAAACAACAAACTGAAAAATCACATTTTATGGTTTTCCTCGAACAAGAAAATAAAATCTTTAATAGGGGTCTTTATGTGTAAACCATTATGAGACAACAAATAAGATTGTAATTTATTGGTAGAAAAGGGTCAAGGAAAATAACGGTAAAAACCATGACAACAAAAACCCCGCTGACTTTCACCTTATAAATAAATCACTTTCACTCTTGCATAAGCTAAGTGTTTTAAACGTAACATTTAATGATCTTTGTGCACACGCACTTCCTTCAAATTTCTCTCAGCTTCCAGAAAGGCTACATGGCAAATCCTGTGACAATGTTTATACATTGACAATGTGTCTCCGCCTATCTGTAATCGGCTTAGTGCTGCAAACAAAATTTCATATACTTGATTGTTCAGAGGAAATGTTTCACACTTAAAGGTTTAATGCCAGTAACGTATTGACTGCGCAGGACCACCTTTTGTCCAATTCACTCCAAACCAAGAAGGGGGGAGGGGGGGGGGGGGGTGCACTCACATTTACAAACACACACACACACACACACACACCGCTCGCACAAATAAGAGGTCCGGGGCTGCAGCAGGTTTTAATGCTCTTATGGAAGGCCAGAGAAATTGCACACATGGCATAGCGTCCAACACACACCCTGCACTGCTGTTTCAAAATCCCAGACTCTCCTCTTTAACACATCAATCAACAGTAATAAATAATATTTCATCTTTAGAAGGCTTAACTGGGCAGGAAGAAAAAAAAGAATACATCGTCCTCGCCTCCATTACAGGACCAAAGTTTCTGTGTGTTTTGTCTGCTAACAGACTAGACTCAGACAAGAAGAAATGCTACATTAACAAAAGTTTCCAACAAATAGAGAAGAGAGGGGAGAAAAAAGAAGAAAGCAGCATCCTGTAGGTCACGTTTCTGGGAAAAAAATAAAAAAATACTCATCAGAATCAAGGTCTTTGGGAAGACTGACCAGAATCAGCATAATCCCATCAATGTCCACCCTGACCTCATGTCGTAGCTGTACTGGGATCAGTGTGTTTAAAGGGAGAATGACAGGGTGTGGTGTGGAAAGCAGCTGGTTTGGTGATGCACAGGGTGTCATGATAGCATAGTTAGAAGTCTTCAGTGCATCAGCCTTTAGGCTGTGTCCTCCTCTGGCTGGTTGTCTTTATAGATCTCTCTGACCAGCAGCACTCGAGTCAGGAGCCTGCTCAGTACACTCTTCTCCACAGGCGTCGAGCTGAACCACAGCGGACTGTCTGAGGACGCTGACATCTCTGGTTTCATGTAAAAAAAATCTGTCCTCTGTCTTACAGACTCTGGGCTGAGGAGAGAGAACGAGAGAAGCGTCAGACAACTAAAAGTACAGCACCACTACTATTAAAGTTCATCAAATCTGGCTGATACCAAAAAGCCATGAAAAAGGTTCATGTCTAATCGTTTCTCTGATGGTTTTTCCACCAGCAACAGTTCTAATCATAATTACCAAACATTCAGTGATTTTAAGAAATGTAATCCCTTGATGAATAATGCTGATACAAATGGTAGCTTCATATGCAGCATTGTGGTCACCGTCATTGCCCGCAACTATAGTCAAGAGGTTCCTCTGTTCTGAAATGTCCTGCAAGCTATGAAATGACTCAGGCATCCTACATTTATAGGTTTAGCTGTGATAACATCCGTGTTAGACTGTAAATATACCAGATTAAAGTGAAAACAAAAATAAGATGTTCAGTGGCTTCTGAACTTCTACATCAAAAGCTCACTTTTTAAAGTTTGTACAAAAACAAATAATAAATGAAAAATTCCTTGATTGCACTAAGATGTGTTTGAATGAAGAGAGAAAGAATACTTAAAGCTCAGTAATATTCTTTGATCTTATTTTTAGTTTTTATATGACCCTATGACCCTGCGCCTGGTGTGAAACATTTAAATGTGGTTAAGGGTAATAATTCTAGTATAACATTGTTTCTCTCTTTCAAACTGTTACACAAATACAAACAACAATCTGACATCCATTCCAACATTCCCACACATTTAATCCAATCGACTCCATAACAGGCTATACTATGCATATGCAGACAACAGGAATAAGGGCAGTTGAGAAAAGAAGGCCACCATCTAATAAAAAAATTGTCAGAATTGATGTTTTGGAGCCTTTCCAACAAAATGAAAGCCTGGTAACAAATATTTCATAGTTTTTCGTTAAGACACGCTGTACCTGTTTGTAATTTTTCTGTGAGGAGAGTTTTGTCCAGAGAAATTTCTTTACACATACATCCACCATTACACCCTTATAAGACTACTACAGATCACTTAAGACACTCTGTACCTGTTTGTAATAATACCTCACCAAGGTGAGAACTGTGTGCAGGCATCACTGCACCAAAAGTCTGACATGTCCTCATATTACAAGTGTCAACACCATGTTTCAGGATGTGAACAGCAAATGTTATAATCACTGGACACCACTCAGTTTAAGACAGTTGGAACTAGATGCATTAAAAACAGCAAGAAGCTATTGAAGTTAAAATTAAGGAGGACCTCTTCATCTTAATATGTTGTGTAATTGCTCTCTTATGCTTGCCCTACAAAATCTTGATTCCCACATTAACTTTATTACAGTTGACTATAATTAAATGCATATATCAGCTAAAGTGAGAATGACAGCTACGTACTAACATGCTTGTGTGTCACATCTCAGAATGAAGTAGCTATCTTGTCTGGAGCAATTTTGATGATCCACCTTTATAAATGAAGGTGCACTCTGACCAATAAGGGGGCAGTTTTACTCACACGTGACTTGCATAACCACATTTTTGGTACACTTTAAAATGTTTCCTATGGTGAACCGAACAAGTAGAAAAATGCAACGTGTGTATAAAAAAAGAAGGAGGTGGTAACACTTTTCTTCAAGAGGGTGCTCATAAAACACCTTTATAGTCATGACATGTCATGAGTTTGAAGGATATCTTATGCATGCTTACGACAACTGTCATTAAATGTCATTAGCTCAGTTATGTCATATTTAATGCAAAGATGGCATCGTTTGAGATGTCTTTATGAAAACATGACAAACAAGAACGTCATTGTCATAATAACTGTGATATGTTATAAAATTTGTGACAATTATAATGGCATAATGACAGTCATGTTTATGACAGATTTATGACAATTTATGTTATCCAGTAATGTAAAACTGTCATGACAAAGACATCTCAAACTAACTTTTGCATTTAATACAACAACTCATTAAATGACACTTAATGGGTTGTCTAATAAGTACGCATAAAATCTCACTCATATTAATGACGTTACATGACATGATTGTAGAGGTTTCATGACAGTCTTATGAACACCCCTTCAAGAAAAGTGTTACCAAAGGAGAAATACATCTCTGTTTTAGGAAAATACAGTTTACAGTACTGAAAATGCCCGTAGTTCTTTAAATGCATTACGAATAAGAAACCTTTTCGTCACTCACCACTTCGAAAGGTAAAGCTCATACAGTCGGCATTCATGTTTCTTAACAGGACAGTGAGTGGATCCTCCTGAACCACTGTCTGAATCAAAATTTGAGTCACAGTAATCTTTACGTCTTCTCTTACTTCCTGATTGCTCTGTGAAAAACAGGTACAAGACATTTCAGCAAAGAGCAATACTGGTAAAATGTATCTAAAATTTATGACATTTAAAATGCATAAGATATGCTAAACCACAATTGTTAAACACACCATGCTGCTCCTGTGAGATGGAGGGGATGCGTATACAGACGGTAGTCTCATGGCTGTGCGGTTTCGAGCTGCTTGGGCCATAGACATTTGCAAATGAGAGGCGTAAGTGCTGTTCTGGGGTGCGAAGACCAAAGTATTTGGTGTTGACATAGAATACAGATCTCAGCAGGACAGAGGGCGTCTGTTCTCCAAGCTGCCCGCTGCTCCACAGATACTGCTCTTCAACACGACTCCACAGAGAACCTCAAAGGAAAAATACTCACAACATTTAAACACTGGAGCAACACTGATCATGAAAGGTCAAGCACACCACATTACTGCATTTCAAATAACATTAATAACATATGGATATTTAAAATTGATTAAATTGTCAAACTACATGTACAGGTCACTAATTTGTTTGAAATGTCCTCATAGTTGGATTGAGTCAACAATCTTTTTCAGAATGTGAACAGCAATGGTTATAATCACTGGACATTTCAAAATGACAACCATAGTTTTGTATTTTCCAGAAGTATAGAGAAGTCACACTTCACTATAAGTTGGTGTACACACTTGGCAGGATTGGTTTGATTAAAACAAGCATGTGATCAAACAAGACAAAACTTGCAAATGTTTGAGGTTGACTGCATTATACAAGTTGTGACTTATATTCTGGAAAATACGGTACAGTGATCTCTGCACAATTTCTTTAGATTTATTAGTGTGTTTACCATCTGGAAGAACACTGGGTTGCCAGTCTTTGAGGAGCTTGTTCAGTTCTTCTCCAAACATTTGATACTGCAAGTCATGAAAGAGGTCATCTGTCCTTCCTTTGTCCTGTAAATGCTACAAATGTGCAAAAATATATATATATATTAGTACACTAATGCACTGAAAGACATGTGGCTTTAATAAAGGTGAGTGGGTCAGTTTCCAACAAACAGTCTTATGTGTCCTCATAGCAAAAGCATCAACATCGTGTTTCAGGATGTGAACAGCAAATGATATAATCAATGGACACTGCTTAGATCTGGAGTGCTTAAAACTTAGTTCTAGTTTACTCTGTTTAGTTTGATTCAGTTAGACAGCATAGCATTTTTAAACAGTGGAAAAAACAGACAAACAAGGAGTAAAACTTGTCATTTTATTAAGGATTATGCCAAGATTGTTTTGATGTTGGGATGCATACACTGCCTGTCCAAAAGTCACAAACTGCAATATTTTGTTGGACTGACTTTAGCTCTAATTATGGCACACATTCAAAACAATGGCACAAAATTCTCAAGATCTTCATTTAAAGCTTTGGTGGGCAAAAAAGCTAGTGGACAACTCACCTTCTGGATACCGAGACAGAGGTAAAAGAGGCTGTCTGGACTGTAGTGTTCTCCATTGGGTCGACGTACCTCTCTGACAAACCGAGATAAAGACTGATTCAACTCTTCTTGGCTCAAAGACAGGAGACTGCTTTTTAAACAAACTGCTAAAGAGAGAGGGAAAAAACATTAGCACAGCCTTTAAAGACATGATCGTCCTGTTGATTTTATAAAAACTATCATTTATGCAACAAGGCAGGTTATACAATAGTATAATTCAATAAATAACTGATAAATGGGGGGGGAAAAGTGCCCTCATAACTCAAAGTGATCAACAAAATTGTTTCAGAATGTGAACAGCAATGAAGTTATAATCATAGAGCACATTTAAACCAAACAAAACTTCCTGTCAATTTAACTGGTCAATGAAATCTCACTACCACTTGAGCTTAGTTTGTAGAAGAGCTTTCATGACTAACACCTTGTTTCTGGCTCTCCTTTCCTTTGGACGGTGAGGCTTCAGTTGTGGCCCATCTTCTCCATGCGTTTAAGCCATATTTGGAGCTTAAGGGGAAAGAGCTGTCTACTGCTGAGGACTCTGCTGTTGGAGAAGAGGACAACGAGGATGAAGACTCTTCCTCTACTGCCCGCCTCTTCTGGCCCTAAAGTAAAAGAATGGCAGAAACATTAGCATACATACATTGATGGTTTACAATCAGCTTCTAGGATTAGGAGCCTCATATAGAACCTCGGCAATCACGACACATCAGCATGTGAACAGCAAATGGTTTTCTAATCACTGGACAGCTCTGGGCACACTGTTATTGGAGTGGATTGTTTCATTACCCTCCTCCTTGTTCTGGGTCGAGGTGTCTTTTCTTTTTCCTCAGCCAGGACTGGAGGCAATGAGAAGAGAGTTTCTGTATCCAGACGCTCAACCAGAACGGGCTCAGATGCTGGAACAGACCAGAGCAATGTATAATTATTTTATCCGGTAACAGTGATTATACATTTAAAGAAAAACAATTACTAACAAACTCATTTAGGCAGATCAGGGTTGGAAAAGAAAAATGTAACATTGGCCCTAAAAACATTTCACTTTAGAGATAACCACATGCTCATTTTCTGGTTACTGTACCTAGAGGTAGGTCCTTCTCCAGGTCCAAATCTGGTTCATACTTGTCTTCTTCCTCCTCTTCTGAACTCCCACTACCATTTTCCTGTTTTACAATTTCCATCTTCTCTTCACTACTGCCCTTTTCACATTTGATGTCTGTACAAATGAAAAAAAGAGAAGGAATGTAGAATGTCAAAATTCACAGGTTTAAAGAAACACACTAAGCATAAGCTGTGTGATGACATTTTAACCTTATTTCCCATCTAAATACAAAGCAGTTAGGATGGAATGTGAGGGTGAAATTAGCACAGATGCAAAAACTAATCAAAATCAATTATGTAAATCAACAACAACTAATTTGATGATGTAATTATTGTGTCTGCTTGTTATGCACAGAAAACATCTTGTTTACAAAAGCAAGTAATGCATTTCAATGGGGGGAAAAAGCAGAGTTTAAGTTTAAATTGCACATTTCAAAATGTTATAAACAAGCAAATGCTTTCCACTCAGCACTTCAACCAAATTCCAAAAAATACAGGTTCACAGTCTGTCCTGTCAGTCGCTTAACAGATTAATGTGCAGTTTACAATTTAAAGTGTTTGGGACTCGTTCCGTTTAGAGCATAACTTACATTTCAGAGCTCTAAGCTTATCAGTATATGCTAGAAAGCCACAAGATTAATTACATCCTGCATACAGGTTAGTCAAGAGTGCCATGCTTGACAACTGTAAATACTTTTGTTATTAATTAGTAAAATAATTTTGTTAAGATATTTTGCATTGAATGTAAAATATGTAGGTTTAAAATAATGCAACTAACAAAAGTAATTCAAGATTGTTTGGAGGACACTTTTAATAATGGATCAAAAATAGTAGTAGTAGTAGTAATAATTATAATTATTATTATTATATATAATTATTATTACAGCTACTAATTACTATTGTTGTTGTTATTATTATTATTATTATTATTAATATAATACACAGGGTTCATACACTTTTTTTTTTTACTACCAAAATACCATGACTTTCAAGTAAATTTTTATGTTCAAATTTATTGTAGCATATCATAAAACACGCAACAATCTATTTAGTTACATTTTTTTTTATATCTATGTAAAATGTATTTTAAAAAATGCTTACACAGCACTAATAATGTGATGGCATGTGTTTGGCCAAGGACAGAAAAGAAGTAAAAACAACCAACCTATACGAAATCCGAAGTAGTCAGCTTTATTTTTTACAATTATTATAGATGCTTTAAGGGTGATGCGGTGGCGCAGTGGGTAGCACAATCGCCTCACAGCAAGAAGGTCGCTGGTTCGAGCCTCGGCTGGGTCAGTTGGCATTTCTGTGTGGAGTTTGCATGTTCTCCCAGTGTTCGTGTGGGTTTCCTCCAGGTGCTCTGGTTTCCCCCACAAGTCCAAAGATATGCGATATAGGTGAATTGGATAAGCTAAATTGTCCATAGTGTATGAGTGTGAATGAGTGTGTATGGATGTTTCCCAGTGATAGGTTGCGGCTGGAAGGGCATCCGCTGCGTAAAACATATGGTTGGCGGTTCATTCCTCTGTGGTGACCCCAGATTAATAAGCCGAAAAAGAAAATGAATGAATGAATAGATGCTTTAAGGCTATAAAACCCCTCATTACACACTTTTCTCAGACAGGCATTAACATTTTCACACTTTTCTCTCTTGTTTAAACCAAAAACCAAAGATCAAAACCTGTTGTCAGGTGCAAACATTCATCGCTGTCAGCAAAAGGTTCATAAAGCTTTTGAGCTTTTGTACAAATAATATTGGCATCCAGCATTGGCATGTTCTTTTTCCTGCAGTCACTAATCCACCAAGCTAAAGCAGACTCCATCCTTAAGGGGGTCACATACCTGATGTGTTCGCGCACATGACAGTTGGAGGTAACGCACACCGGAGGCGTATAGTCGCATGTTACTTAAAATGAAACTATTCAGATGGTGCTCTGTGACACGGCAGAAATATAATCAATGTCCTGAGTCGTAGCTGGCCACTGCGGTGCCGTTGAGTACCCTGATATAAACCTATGTTTACAATTCCAAAATGCATGGTCAGGTCAAATTGCACTAAAAAATCTGCGAAACATCAAGGCCAAGAAAGGTGAACCGCGTTATAGTGAAGGACCACTGTATATTTTCCAAAACTGTTCCAGGCCTGAAAAACGCCACGTCAAAATTCCATGACTTTTCCTGGTTTTCCATGACCGTATGAACCCTGAATACAACATTAGAGTCTTTCTTCCACCTGTCAAAGCCTGTCTAGGTCTTAAGAGATTCTTACTTGAGCATTTGGGTTTCTCATCTTCTTGTGCAATCACTTCAGCCATCGCTATTAGATCGGCTTCCAGGGGATCAGAAGGAACTTTGGCTTTGAGCTCTCTGATGGTCTTCACAATCTGTTCAGCGTTCTGCAGTGTGGTTGGTAGAAACACTGGCACAGGCACCTGAAAGAACCAGAACAGGCCAGTGAGCAAGAAATGATGTAAATGAGAAAAATAAACAAATAAAAAGAACAATCTATAAAATCTATAAACTTATCATTCTAATAATGAAAAAACATTTCTAATAACATTTTACTGACTGACTGAGATTTCTGACGTTCTGTGAGAAAACCTTACCGGTACAGGTATTGCAAAAGGAGTGGGCGTGGCCTGAGAATAGAGGTTCATGGGTACTGGGATGTAAACAGGAACAGGGATCGGGACAGGAATATACTCCTTTCCTGAGCCCTCCAGATCTGCCTCATCTAAAGACGAGCAGACAGTAAACCTCCTCCATCTCTACCAGAGAGAGATTAAGTACTTGTATAGTCACAGAAGAAAAGATGCTTACCTGTCTGCAGTGGTTTGCTCTGCATGTGAGGTTTGCAGTAGGTGGCCTTGGTCATGGTGAGGGGCTTACAGAGCACAGCTTTATTCTTCACATCCTTCAGGATCCCTCCACCAGCGTACGATACAGGCCCCTGAGTAAACAACTGCAATGGTCACAACAAGAATGGACTCCAGTGAATCCAAATGATCATTCTTTTGGGTCTACTCGTTTATAAATAATTCAGTCAAAACTGACAGCACCCTCACCATCTTAGATGCTTGGGTTGGTCCTCCAAACCCTGTAAGCAGACCAAAGGATTTTATTATAAACACAATGGCATGATCTGGACATACATATTTTCAGGTGTGGGGTTAAAACTGTACCTAAAGCAGTGTTTTCCGGGCCTTTCTGTGTAGCCATGTTGGGCTCGTTCTGTTGGCAGTAGAAGCGCAAGAGACACTGCTGGTCACAAAATTGCTTCAACTCTGCACGCCACTGCACAGATTCCGTCAGGTTCCCCTGAACCTTACAGCAGTCACAGCGCGCCGCCTAGTGGACACAGAAATAAACACAGGGATTTCCAATGGCTGCATTACAGATTTAGGTCAAAGAGCATCTTTACAAGCACACCAAATAGACTGGTGGTCAATAACTTACAAAACTCAGTTTATTTAAATAATTATTTGTTCTGGTTACATGCAAACCAATAGCCCGGTAGTGAAAGTAAACCATGTTATCCAAACTTTATTAAATAGCTAATTCCCAGTTAAGTGATGTCAAAACACACTGTGTGTCTGAACCAGAGTATTCCATATGTTTATGTGAGTTATGATGTTATAAGCATTTGAAACAGTATTCCACAATATCAGCAAGAAAATTATGGGCCCATATTCTCTTAGCATACAGTTATGGAAGCAGCAAATTGACAGACCAAGATAAGAACTTTTTGTTCCCATCTTGTATTTAAAATGGAAATTGATTGATAGATTTTGTCTGCTTGCTCACAGTAAAATTCTGGCTTTGGAAGGATTCCCTTAAATTCATAATGTCGAAGTCAGATTTACACTTAGACAGAAAATATTTGGGGGCTAAACTATATTAAAAGTGATTTCTGAAGGAACAGTGCTACGCCAAAAGACCTTTTTCCTACTCTCCCAGTTGGCCAAGAGTTTTTTTTAAATTGCCCCGCCAACATTTTTATTGGCCAGGATCAGAAATAAATAGTGTTCAAATTAACACAACTAAACATATTTAAATAAACTTTTGACCCAAAAATCGAAGATTTTATGCTAAATTTCCCAAATCTCAATTCACATTGTAATCAAAAAGCAAAAATAAAAAAATAAAAAATAAAATAAAAATCACAAGCCTAAGAAATATAAATTTAAAACATTATAAAAAAAAGGGAAAAGTCAGTGTTAAGAACAAATAAATAAAATAAAAGCAAAAATGAGACGCTGAACCACAAAACCTTTAGTCTCAATGGAAAGATTATTTGTCCTCCTTTCAGATCTTTTATTTATTTATTTAAAAAAAAAGAGAAAAAAAAAGCGGTCCAGTGTCATGAAACAATGGTTTAAGTTTTTCAGGTTTGTGGGTTGTCATGTACATTAAAATTAAGCTATTCAACCAAGAACAAGAATTTTTAAACTGACATTATCTGCAGTAACTTTAGGACATGATGCACAGGTCTAATACACAGATACACATAAACTATATAAAATCAGTGACCGTGTACCTTGTAGTACCAGTCGTGAAACTTTTTAGCACAGGTCTCGCTGCAGAAGTCCCTGCTGACTCCGTCTATCTGTTTAGTGACAGATTTCTTGCACATCTGTGTACAGTGGTTGCAAGTCACACACTTCAGACCCAGACGCCTAATGAAATCCTGCTTGAACAGTAACTTACAGCCTGTAGACAGAAGAGAACCATATTTTAAATATGCCAACATTAAAATTATTTCAGAAGTCTAAATTCATTAGAACATCATCCTCATATCCTAATGATGAAATCACAACATATCATGATGTGAACAGCAGTAGATCTAATCACAGGACAATGGGCTATTAATTGTGCACAGAAATCCAACTGAACACAAGAATAATGACCTTCACTACAGAAGGGTCTCTTCACCCCAGAGAACTTCACAGACTCATGGAGAGTCTTCTCTTCCTGGCAGAACTCGCAGAACGTCACGATGCAGTGCAGCTTCTTATAGTCCTCACAACAGGCCTTACTGCAGAACTGATACACCTTATCCTGCAGAGATCAGATGTGATCACATTTAGGCTACTCAAAACATTAAGAAATCAGTTCACAAAAAATGTAAATTGTCATTTTTTTGTCTTCATGTTTTAAATATGAGTCTGAGAATTGGCATTAAAATTTGCAAGGACTACTGTAATGTTGCCTTTTTTTATACTTATATTCCAAACCACCATTGTCAAGCAAACAAAATACATGCAATGAAAACTTTCTAAACTATGTAAATGTTTTACAGTTTTCAGGTGGAAACATCAACACTCCGTGTTCACACTAGCTGCAACCACAGATGCTTTATATTTTTTTTAAAACAGCTTCGCCGTGATAAAAAAATCTGATGCCTGTTTTTATCATCACTGTCCTCCACTGCCACAGAGAAAAAACACTTTCAGATCGGCAAAGACTTCTTCACAGGTGATGATAAGCGCAATGCAGTTTTTAAAGCAGCAGTCACTTTCACTCAGAAAGTGGAGGAATTTCAGTTACATCAGTCTGATTTATTGATTTACCAGCAAGCAAATGTTTTCGGATATTGTAATCAGATTTTATTCATTTATTGAAGCAATAAAAATAAAAAAACATTTCCCATACTACCCGATAATTTAACTGTCTGATAAATATAGTGAATCTCCATTGATTACAATGAATGCCACTATAATTTATATTTATATTATGCTAGCATACAGATGAACAGACAGTCGGATAAATGAAATTGTGCATGCAAGATCTCACCTCCCATTCCAGAATCTCTGGCTTCAGGCTGAAGGAACTGCGACAATAGTTACACTTCAGCTGGATGTCTTCAGAAGCTGAAGCAGGAAGTTGCCCGTTGGTTGATGTTTGGATTGTGGCATTCTGCATTTGGATAGCAAAGCCACCAGTAGAACATTACCATTCTGTACTCTGACATGGACATTCCTATTATTTAACGAGCCATGTTTAAGCTCGAGTTCTTCTACTCAAGTTTCTTCAGATATAGGAAACTTAAAAGAATCCTGAAGTACCTGGAACTTGGTGACACATTGTGAACTGCAGAAGCTCAAAACCTTTCCTTCAGGCAAAGTTGCCTGATACTGAGGTAATGCATTTCTCTTACAGAAGTGGCACGATGGCTCAGAATCTACAAATACAAACAAGATCATACATGAGCAGACATTTATAACAGACGTCAGTTCCTCCGACCTCAAATCTCTGACTAGAGTTTGAAGTTGGTACAAATCTTAAAAGATGAAATCAAATTGCCTGACAAGCATGCAAGTAAAGGTTAGGAGGTAATCCTGGGAAACTAAAAAGACATGATATGTGCTGCAGAAGGAATCAGGACAACATTTTGCATATTCAACACGTCATCAGAATTTAGGGGCATTAAAGGAGCACAAATGTAGGCCGCTGGCACCCATGGAGCGAGAGTGACAGCATCGACTCTAGATTGTGATTATCTACTCACTCTGTGCAGCAGCTGTGAATTTGCTCTTGGTCATACAGGCTGTGGTGCAGTAAGACTCCATGGCTCCATTTGTCCCGATGCACTGAGTGGCATCAAATGACCTGCACATCACCTTACAGCCAGTACACTGTACTATCTTCCCATGAGTCTGTGGGAAGAGAAAAATTAAGATGAATCATTAAACTAAAACATCAGAACTAGGCCTGCATGCTTCATCACAATAAAATCCAAAATTCATTTCAAAACTCAACTAAAAAAATGACAACTTTAGGTCTGAAGAATTGCAGTTGCAGTAAAGTGCCATGGTAGGATATTGTTACATTCATGTATTTATATGTAAAATAATGTTTTGAAAAAGAGATATGTGATATTATAATACAAAAGTTGCAGCATCTGTAGAAATTTTGCGTGCACAAAATCTAGCAGCTTAATGCTGCCTGCTTTGAATGTCAAGCTAAGCTGAAAAAAAACCCAACTTGCATACAACACTGACCTGTTTATAGTCCCTGATGCAATTTTGACAGCAAAAGCGTTTCTCCTGACCATCTATGAGTAAAACGTGGTTTGCCGTAGCACGACTAGGCAGGTAGTTCCCACACTGTTCACAGCAGTTCATGATGAGCCCGTTAGCCATACGGTATCGATTAAAGCACGCGTCACTGCAAATCTTGTGGGTCACATTCTTGAAGCTCACCTCATGTCGAATCTGAAGATACAAAAACACATCCACAAAATGATGCTGTGTATTTAATTCTTATTTAAAAAGTTACAGATTAGCATGTTATAAATAATCAAATTGATTAATAAATTGGTGTGATGGTCTTCTGTTCCCAAGGTGATCGCTATGGCTACACCAAATACAGTCAAGGATAGCAGTAACCATGGCTACAAGGTTGGAGGCTTGATTGTGCTCAAATCATATTCGACAATGGACAACAACGGAAAGTGGGTGAAAATGACAATACTTAGGTTTTCCATCCAGTTGCAATGAACTCATGTTACAGATGTTTAAAAAAGGAATGAAAAAAAGAAATGAAGAGAACTAATTTTAAACATCCCTTCTCATTAGAAAACATCTTGAATACCTGGATTCCAACATTCTAATAAGAGTGAAAATCATTTGACACAACATTCCTAACACAATCAATTTTAAGCACATAATGCAGCACATATAGCCTTGCTGAGTGTGATGGGAATAAACTCACTCTATCGTTTCATGCTGGTCTTCATTAATAAACATTCATACTTTCAGCTTTCCCCATTGCAGGATTCATTAGTTCACCAGCATCACCTAGTTCACAATGACTGGACTGATCATGATAACAGTAATCAATAATGCTTTCTAGGATGACATTGGTTAAAATAAGTACACAAAGTCCTACATTAGTAGCATAACAAATCTGATGTCAGTGTAAAAGAAATAAGCAAACAAAAGCAATTGCAGTGCAAAAACACTGTACTGTTACAATCATTGTGGTTAAGTTATTTTCTTCTGATTTAGACTCCATGTTCTTTGATAGTGTCGACTCTTTGAGTCAGACAATTATAGCAGTAGATATTTACTTTCATTTCTGCAAAAGGTAATGCAGTTGTCAATGCAAAATGGAAACGATCTGCATACCCCTTTGTTACACATCAAATAATAGCTGTTCTTTAACCTGTTTCTCAAATGTTTGCCTGTACATTGTAAACAAAAATGCTAGCACAGAGCCCTGACTTCACATTCTGAGTTACACCATAGCCTAACTAGGCACGACAACCTTCCATAAAGAAAAAGTTTGCCTGATTCATAACAATTACACACAGACACATTCATAGCTGTAGCTGGTTACAAACAGGGTATGAGACATTCGATGCAAATCAAAAGTATAGCAGAATATAAATCGTCTGACCTCCGTGAGTTTTCCACAGACGGTGCACTTTGTTTTAAGCTGGTTCTTCAGAGGATTTTGTTTGTTTTCATAAGCTGCCAGGCAGCCTGTGCTACAGAACTCCTGAAATGATTCACTGGAGTCCACCTGGGCCACTATGGTGCCTCCTTTCATATTGGTTATGTCTCTGGTAAGGAAAAGAAAACAAATGTTAGGATGACATTATAAAACAAATCAAGACAATGCACATTTAGAAAAGTCTGACCGTGTAAAGATAAGAATAGCTATGCAATTTCAGATCTCTCAATCAAACTCATTAAAATGTCGTACTTCTTGCACATGGTGCAGCTCTTTTTGGGAGCAGGCTTATGGGAGAAGGCAGACAGGCAGGTTGTTGAGCAGAACAGGTGGGACGAGCCTTTGCGCTGGTACGCGGTCTGGCCTTTCTTCAAAGGCTTCTTACAGTTGGCGCATGTGACTTTCATGGTGCGCTGTGGCTGCTGGGATCCTGAGGACTGGCAGGGAGGTTTGGGCAGAGGAGCTGCAGGGGATGGCGAGTCCACTGCAGGCTGCTTCTGGTTACGTGGAAAAGAGGCCGACTGGGAGATCCATGAATCTGAGGGAGGACAAAAAGATTCCAACTCACAAACATTATAACAGTTATCATTAAAATCCTCCTGGGTCTTTAATCTAGGTAATTTACTATAAAATATGCACATGATTGGATAGTGTGTGATCCTCCTTAATTCTTTTAAGATCAACACAGTCCTACACTATAGGCTGAGACCACCTCATTCAGTCAATCTCAAAGAGATTATTTTAGTGTGGATCCTTAGCATGTTCACATACGTCTTAATGAACCAAACAAAGGATGAAACTGTGCCAGGTTCAGCAACAAACAGACCAAACAGGCAGAGTATGAAAACATCCCTAAAAAGTCAGCATGAAATAAAAATACAGCCCATCATCAATTTTCTAAATGCAATAAGTCTTATTACAAAAAAGTAATCAGTGTGTTTTAGTTTTTTTGTTCTGAACTCATATCAATCTAAACTTCCTTACTGCATTTCCCAGTCAAAATGAAAGACTTCTCTCTCTCTCTCTCTCTGGAGACATATGTATGACTACTCCAATCATTTAGTTCAATAAAATCCTACTCCAGGAAGCTCACATTCATCTGCCTCATCTTTTGAGTGCAATGCTCACATCAAGATCCAATCAAAAGCAAATGTATAGAAATAAGCTCCTCCAACAGTTTCTCTTTCATAATATAAATTTTTACTTGGATGCATTCTGCAATATGGTAAAAAGAAAATGTATTAAAACTTCTGTATCAAACTGAAACCAGAAAAGATGCAGACAGTAATCTCCTATTTTACACTCTTTCCTGGTATAAACTCTTCATCTTTGCACTCCATGGACTATGAATAATGGTGCAATGCTATCTGAAAAAAGAAATCTGGCATTGTTTTATCTGTACTTGAAAAACAAGTCAATGCAAGCCTTATGTACATGTGTCGCGTAGAGGATGACACAGCAGCTGAGTGTGGATGAATTACCTGATCTCTGGTGTGTCCCTGTTTCTCCATTCTGCACAGGCTGGCTCGCAGCGCTAATGCGTCCTGGGTTGAACGTGGGTGAAGGTCTGCCGGTTGTACCCTGGTTCTGCTGGGCCTCTGGGTTCAGGCTGAATGCACTGCTTATCTGCAGTCCGTTCTCAGCCCCCTCCAATTCCTCCAAAGGGGCTGCCACTGGACCATCCTCGCCTTTCAGCGATGTCACGTTCGTGATCATGAGGTTTATATCCTCTTGAGCACACAGTGCCAGTGGTGTTGCTGTTGACGTATCCATGGCAACCGCTGATGAGTCTGTACCCAGCGTGGTAACACTGGCAATTTTGATTTCAGAGTCAGGCTCTGTGCTGCTCAGGGCATTCTCCACCTCAGGGGGCGGCACAGAGGAAGAGGCGGTGCTCTTGAGCTCTGAATCCTCCTCATCGTCAATAACGATTGGCTCGCTTTGGCTTTTGGCCGTGGTGGATGCAGTTGTGCCGGCGGTAGCTGCAGAGGAGGGAGGACTGGGAGATTTGGAGGAAGCTGTTGCCGTGGTAGCCGACTCTGCACAGTCTTTGGCAGCATCGAGGGTTTCTGCAGGTGTGGAGATGGGGGGCTGTACTTTCCCCTGAGAGTGAGCAGGAGGCTCTTCTACCAATACCACATCATCATCATTGTCTTCCGAGGCCCCGGGTAGGTCTGGTGCTGTCTGTGACTCTTCTGCAGATGGAGATGGCTCTGCTTCGGGTGTGGTTTCCATTTGACCCTCCTCCTCCTCCTCCTCCTTCTCCCCTGTGACTGTACCTGCCTCAACATCTGCTCTGGCTTCCAAATCTCCATCCATCGCTTAGGCAACCACCTGTAGACACAAACACAATATGCTGAACAATTACCCGATGAACCCACAAGGAGGTGCAGTATGAGAGGACCACTGATCAAGAAATCAATTTTATTTATGCTAAATTGATAGCCAAATATAACCAATGCAGTCCAAAAAAATATCAAATTTGGTCAGTCTCAGTTAAGATGGCAACGTAGTTAGGAATTCACCAAGGGATTAATATGATCAAATTACCAAAAAAAAAAAAAGTGTTCACCACAACTCTAGATTAGGAATGAACAATATGGTGGTATTATTTGAGAATGTTATTAATGATCATTTATATCTATACACTGAGAAAATAAGACCTGAAACGGTGATGTGATCACAAATATTTTATTCATACTCTTACTCATAAATGCCACATAGATTACTGAAGGATAAAAAAGGGGAAAAGCGATTTCAAACACTCAACTGATGTTATGAAGTGAATACATAGTAAAAATACACTAGTAAGTCTGATTGTAAACTCGATCATTAATGCAGAACTGTATTGCCCACATGCTCCTGTAACAAATCATTGCACAGATTGATTATACTTAGTATTACCTTTCTTACGATAAGTCTAGTTTATTGTGGGCAAAATTTTTACCAGTATATTGCTGATCCCCATTCTAGATTTAGAAGTCCAAATCATGAAATACATTAAAAAAAAAATGACTGACATGGCATATTTGGAACTTTATATATTAAATGCAAGGAAATCAAAATGGTCTACAACTTTGAATTATGCATTACAAGAAAGTGAAATTGGTTTAAACTTTCATTTATGATGTGCAAGAAAGTGAAACTGACCTGGAACTCAATTTTAAAATGTTAAATTATGAAATCCAAAAAAAATACATGGTTCGGATCTCTAGATCTGCAACTTTCAATTATTAGATAAGAATGTGAAAATGATTTAAAGCTCATTATATAGAATTTGTACGAATAATTATGAATGATTATTATGAAGACAATTATTACTCGTTATGAAATACCAAAAAATCATGACATACAGTAATTTTAAAAACTATCATCGCAGGGTTCTGGTACAAATCTTAAACACTGTAATAGTTTGTCTATTAAAATACATCAACACACATGTAATTTAATATTAATTAAAATATAAAACACACTGACATCAAACATTCATTACTCTGAAAAATCTAACGCTAAAAATATAATTTCTAAACCATGTGCAGCAGTACACAAAAATCAGTTTTATATAACTTTACAATGGATGGACTGTCAGAGCAGACATTTATTTCAAATCCAAAGACTTTTGGTTGGACTTCAATACATCTGGACTGCAATGCAGATCTTGTAGAGTATCTTGGTCCATTCTTAGGCGTTTACAAAGAATGCCCCATTTGAGCTGAGATCTTAACGTTGATGCAGAGACTCCTTATGGAGGCAACGCCAAACAGCAAATAAAAAAGCACTGCTCAAATAGATTGCACAAACGAGTTATTATGAATCTGTGGGCTTTCCTTGCAGCCTGGTGTCATGATCAGGATGCTGAAGAGAGGAAAGCATATGCAGTGTTACTGATCCACCTCTCAGACGTGATATAATCACATGCATATGCGCCACGCGCGTGCCAAGTCTGCATCAGAACAACAACGGTCCCCACAAAACCCATCACAGCTCTCGTGGCCCCATAAACCCTGCACTTCCCAAACACCAATTGTGTTAATTAGCAACATAATGAAGCCATTTTGGGTCAATTCCTACCATTCACCCCTTGGGCCGTGCCCTTGACTCCGGACCCTCCGTATCCACACAGACACCCGACTGCGATCCGCGCGCTGTCAAGGCAACCGGATGACGACGTCAGCACGCCGTTCTTCATAGGCTTTCATTATAATCAGGAAACTCAAGGGTCAACGGGTCCGAAAACTTGCTACGTGAAACCACCAGGCGGGAGGAGTCTCTCAATTTGCCCCTTTTCACGCAAAACCCCCGGCCCATGTGTCCCACCCCTGGCCTCTCTGGCGCATGCAGCCATTGGATTAGCGGCGAAACGAGGGAGGAGAGCCTCCGAGACTGCGCCATTGTTATTGTAGTGAAAAAAAAATATTACTCAGAAGTAGTTATCGGCGCATAATCGACGGGACAAAACGACACGGAAGTTGAATCCGAATCAGAAGTATCTGAATATGTGGATCATGATACTATAAAAGACGTGGTATTTGAATAACACGCGAATAACACTGCGACCAATTTCGAGTCTTGCTATCAGACATTAAACACTTCTAGATACCGAAAATATCTCTATTTTTGACTAAACCCGTGACCCACTTTCGGCTTTCTTCAAGAATTGAGTTAACTTGCCGGTTTATACTTGAGTGAAGGTTTAATTGAAGTTACCCCAGAGCGGTAATCAAACGCTAATACATGTGGCGCCCTGTGGGGGCGCTGCACAGTTAGGAAACATCAACTAAAACGCCTGTAGGTGACTAATCACAAATATTTCATAATCCAAGCTAGTCAGATTAACTAGGGTCTAAAACACATCTAGCCACCAGCCACAAGAAACAAGAGTTATTTCCAATTGGTAATACATTTTGCCCCCTTCAGTCAGCGGGTAGCACTGCCTCACGTCCGCCATTAGAGAGCGAGCGAAACAATGCGCGAGAGCATAGGCAACAGCACCCTGCCACGGCGGAGGGGGGAAATCTCAGGCGGGGTAAAATTGCACGTTAAATTACCCTCGCGTACAAACACAGGTGACCCCGGTGCTTCCCTCGGCTCGAGATCCGTGGCGAATATAGTTGTATAAACTTTGGGCAATTACGCACAGTTCTGCATCAAAACGCCAGAGAAATTCTTACCGGAGTAGAGCTGGAGACGATAGAGCGCCACTTTTGTGCCTTGACATAAATCCTGGCGCGCATGCGTGAAAACGTACGGACGTTCCAGGCGCGTGGGAGGAGAAACTGCCTGCGAGCTCTTCGCGCTACTCGTGCACGCGCGGCCTATGGGAAATCCGACACGTTCATGGGAGTCGATTCTTTCGAACAGAAACGATTGCGTGATTCTTTTTTCGCTATGACGTGATAACGCCACCACGTGGGCACTGACACGCTGGAGTAGCGTAATACAAACATTTATTTATATAGGCAATATACAATTTTGTACGTTTTCGATTTTGATAAGGATGTTTATTGTGATGAGTTCCAGTTCAGCCGACTATAGCTACTATTCGAAAAACATACATGTGTGTTAAATAACGCCCATAAACAATATCTAAACACATTTCCAGTAAGTCCTACTTGTAATATTTTATGCATTTAGGCGATTAGAAACTTACTTTTAATCGACCAAATCCCCGGTTCTCTCGAAATTCCATTATTATCAGCTCACTCATCAACCTTTAATGGCTCGTTGTGAATCATATGTCCTCGGTTCGTTCACGAGTCAGTGAGTTGTTGAAAAAGGTAACAGCTCTGGTCGAATCATGAACGAACATTTCAGATCCGTTGTGTGAACCGGTTCAACTGATATGCTGAAAAGAATCGATTCAAAAGAAAGATTCGCCCACGAACCAGACATCTCTTTAGCGCGGAGTCGCGCACCACGTGCACGCACGCGAACGTTTAACTAAGCAACAATTAACCTAGCCTAGCTGTCACGCGTTTAAAAATGTTGTTTGACATTACTTACGACATAGGTAGCTAAATTATTTGATAATCCAATCAAACGACTTATGCGGAACAATTTGACCGATTTCATCCTAATTTAATACAATAATACTCTGCAATAAAAAAAACGACTACAGCACTAGTGAAAATAAATAATGCCATTTAGGTGTTGTTCATGCAGTGAAAATGCAATTGTCCAGATATTTTTTTCCACTGATTATTTGAACTTTTTAAAGTAATGGATTAAACTGGCACACTCATAAAATAGTAATCGAGAGGCTAATCGCTGTAACTGAAGCTTTCAGTAACGGTGTATTTGGATAATAAAAATGAGATGTAAACACTATAAGCAGCACATACAGTTGGGTCAAAATATGGCGAACTGGATTGCGTAAGAGTCATGTTTTAAAACCATTTCTGTGGTAATTAGTTCCACGCAATATACAACATATTTTATCAGAAAAGTGTATACCATAAAACAAGTTTCGTCTTAGCATGAATAATCCCTTTCTAAAGACTCACTGACACCGATGGGATGGAATCGAGTGACGCAGTTTGTGAAACCGTGTGATGCACACTCTGGTACTGTTTGACATAATGCAATAGAACATACAGAATTACTTACGTGCTTTAGAGGCAGCATTCTGCAATGCGGGCTCAAATTAACATAACCGGACTAAGTTATAATGAGACTTCTATTATGATTAAATAATTAGGCCTTTTTTTCTTTTTGTTAAGTTGTATTATTTCGAGATGACCAAAAGTAACATTCAATAAACGTTTGCATGACACAAATACTCTTGTATTATAGTTCGTAAAAATGCTCACGTGTGGAATAGTTCACCCAAAAATGAAAATGTACTCGCCTTTTACTCACCCTGAAGTGGTGGCGAATCTTTATGAATTTAGTTTTTCTGTTCACACAAAATATAAAGTTTTAAATATAGCTGGAAACGGGTTGCCATTGATATCCAATTATGAAAAATACAATGGAAGTCAATGGGTTTCCAACATTTTTCAAAAGACCTTCCTTTGTGGTTAACAGAAGGAAAATAAAAAACTCAGAACAGGTTTAAAACAAGAGAGGGTTTAAGATGAGAGAATTTTCCATTTTGAATGCACACGATTCACTCGATTGTTTTGTTTGTCAATTTTATTAGTCCTAGTTGCCATTTTTCGTTGCTTTAACATGTTTAAATGGATAATTCACCAAAAAAGTCGAGGTTTACAGGTTTTCAGCTTTCTTAACTCAAAGGTTTGAAACAAGTGAGTAAACAATAACAGATGTTTTATTTTTGGGTGAACTATCCCTTTAAGACCAACTTTAGTCCTTTATTTTTGGCAAAGGAACATATACTCAAGAAGCTGTAGCAAAAATAATGTTCATATTACTCTGCATGTGATGAATACATGCCAAATAACAGTAAAAACATGTGTATATTTATCAGATAGTAATCAGACCGGTTTGAAAATGTATTTAGTCTTTATTGCAGCCCTTATGGAATATATACTGTGGTCAATTCTATTAGCCATCTCTAGTGTTTTTGCTGGCTACAGGCCACCTTTCCCATTTGAAAACATTTTAAACTGCGTTTATTCTGCTTAGTTTAAGGACTAAAGTGATGAAAGACTTTAATGCTGCACAAGTTTAGAGAGCCGTTTATTCCATGTTGCTGTATTAAAGAGAGAAGACAAAAATGGATTGTTATGGAAATATATGTACAGTTTATTTACTGTAGTCAAATAAGGAAATGAATCAATGAGCAGTCTTTCTCTCACTTACTAATAGTACAATGACAGGACAAATAGAGGTAGGCCATGAACAACAAAATAAAAGAACCCTTCACTGCAAACTCAAAATGAGCCCAGCTGCACATTCCCGATTGGACTCTTCAGTTCAGTCAAGTGACTTGACTTGTAATGTGAAATCTAATAAGGAATTAAACTAGGCTGGTGTACAACCTCCATGAAGATCCATGAGAAGAGTCACAGTCGCTACTAATCAGCATTAAAGTAACCTGTTCTACTGATCGCTTCAACCTGGATGACATTAGCCCTTAAAATAGTGTACAAGCTACAAGTACAAATTCATACATTTCTTCATAAATAATGGCTTCATTATATATCCAAATTAGGATTAAAACCACATTATCGGCAAAGAAAATATGAAGTCACATTGGTGTCCAGTTTTTTTTTTGTTGATTTGATTTTTTTGCGGCCCTTCGAGCACAAAGCAACAGGGAGACGAGAACTGCTCATTCATTCCTTCATTCATTCATTCTGCACGAGCGATGCAGACAGAAGCACATCAGACAAGTGCGTGGTCTGGTTAAACACACCGAACATAAAACAAAACAGTGGGTGAATCTGGAGTGATAAATTATTCTATTTTAGAAGAAACTAAATAAAAGGAACACTATACAAACAAGATTTACAAATGACTTTCAGATACAAGCCCGATTTATCATATTTCATGCTGATCTCACGTGTGATGCAGTTTCAATCCACAAAAGTCAGACCTCCGGAAACTGGTTGCAACACTTAGCTAAACAAGAACTTAAAAGTCACGCTAAGATTTGTGACTGTTGTTATTGACCTGTTAGTATTACTGTCTTTCGGTTTATTCCACAAAGTAAAACAGAACCCATTTCTGAAGCATCTCATGTTCAGCAGGTGTAGGAAAAGTCTCAGTTTTCACCCTGTGACGTCACTGTAGCTGGACTCTGTACGCACAAATGAGGAGTTTCACCTGTGGAAAAAAGAAAGACACTTTTAATATTCATGAAGCTTGCTTTACACTTTTTATAGTCATTTATTATTAATGGATAAAGTAAAAAAAAAAAAAAAAAAATCAATAAACTGATTTGAGAAAGTGTTCAAATAAAAATCACTACACAGAATGATTCTATGACAAAACATACAATATTTAGTTTTTTAATATATTGTCAATGCTATTGTCTTAATGCAACTGGAATAGTGAAACATCTTTTATTTGCACACTAATGTGAGCTCTCCATTCTCAGATTTTGCATTCTTGATGTTAATAGAATAGTGTAAATTAAAGTGTTTTACATATTATAATGTATTATCCAGAAAAAAATGGTCCGTATGAGTAAAATAAAAAGGCTCTATGCATGGCAAGTGTCAAACTTCTGGTGAAAGGTTGATGTGACTATTTTAAATTTCTTAAGGTTTTACAGCAGTGTTTCTCAACCACGTTCCTGGAGGACCACCAACACTGCATGTTTTGGATGTCTCCTTTGTCGGTCACACCCATTACAGGCCTTTCAGTCTCTGTCAATTATCTGAATCAGGTGTGCTTGGTTAAGGAGACATGGAAAATGTGCAGAGCTGGTGGTCCTCCAGGAATGTGGTTAAAAACACAATTTTACAGCATTGATAATGTAATTTAATTAAAATATTTAATCATATAAATAGACTTAATCATTCATTTAGCATAAAACGAGATGAAAGACTGTTTAAACAAGTGTCGTCAGGAGTAGCAGGTGAGTGATATACTGTGATAAAAAATGCTCACATTTTAAAGACATGGTGCAGAATAATGGAATTTAATGCAGTGCTTCATGTCCACTGTGAGCCCCGCTCACTATATTTTATTTCAATCAGGCAGTGAAGATCACCGATTTTAAACAAACCTGTGAGTTTATAATGGCATGACAGTTTACCGGAGACACCCGAGCAGGCTTATTAAAATTCCCTGTGCATATAGTCCATTATCAAAAAAAGAGAACAATATATAGACAAGAATAGATTTGTTCTATCCATCAGTTGGTGACTTAGAGACAGATCTGAAAGCAAGCCTGCAATTGATTATGAAAGGGGGCAGAGTTATATGGAGAAAATGATGAAGTCCTGCATATGTGCAAGACATTTCCAGGTGTGGATGTTATTTGAAATAGGTGCTCTCTGGCTCTTGCTGATAAAAAAAAAAAAGTTTTTATTTTCTTGCCAAAGATAGGAGGATTTTTGGTATTCCTGCTTTGACACTTTGTCTAACATTTTCAGTATTTCTCTTGGACCGTTAATTGCTGTTTTTGGTCTTCAAAATGAATGCTAATCTTATAGCCTTTAGCTCACTGACCGCTGAAAGATGGATTTCATTGCACTGGAAGTCTTCTAAACCTCCTCCCACTTTTTTATATGGCTACAATATTTGATATCTTTTCTACAGAAAAAAAGTTGACTAAGTTTAAGTCTATTTGAAGGCTCCACTGACAAATTATATAAAAACTGGCATCCTGTATTTATTTGTTATTATTATTAAACCTATGGTTCCTTTTTTGTTCCATTGTCTTGTACTATTTAGTTTTATTCTCCGCCGTTGTGGTGGGTAGGGTTTAGGGCTGACTGGGGGTTTGGACAGTTCATACTTACCCTTAGTATTACTTTTGGGGGGAAAACATACACTGATTAACTGTTTAATATAACATGCACAATTTATTTAATCAATTTTAATTTCATGCCATTTCTGATATTTTCAAAGAACCAGGGAATCCCAATTAGCTACAACTAGCTCTTTTACAGATGCAATATCTAAATTATTCACACTTGTGTCTGTACATGGTTAGAAATTTACACAATCTAAATTTTCTCATATAGTTATTAAAGTCACTGTGTAATTAATTACCTTAGCTGTGGGGGACTCTGCCAGACGGATAAACATTTTGTTGGCTCCTTGAACAGGGCTGAAAGAGTAAATGAAATGGCTGTCCTGCAGGGGGAGCAGAACGCAAAGTCAGAAAGGCCGAAGACATTCAACAAAACAAAGAGACTGTGCATTTGAAGAGATCAATAATGACATCAGTGTCTTACCAAGAAGATGGGCAGCTGAAATTTGTCATTCAGGACCACAGCATGGACACTACAGGGCCCGCAGAGTCTAGCTGTAATCTCATTAAGGAAGTTTGCATGGAAGATAAAGAGTAGGATACCAGACCCTGTGACAGATAACACAATTATATTAAACACTTTGTTGCCATTCGAAATGTCCAAATTTGACACTCAGTTTGGTTAGTAAAACTAAGGTTATCCAGAATTTGTGTTACCTTCTCCAGGTGTGTGTTGTGGGGGTTTGTAATTAAACTCCAGTGAAAAGTCTGGTCCCTCGCACAATCTGTGGCAAGCCAGAGGAAACACCGGTTCCAGCAGAGCCAGTCGGGTTTCAAAATAAGCTCTGATTGTCTCCTCTGCTATTGTCGATAACCTGTGAGATTTGTTTCCACACACAAACATGTCTTATTTTCATTCCAGTTTGTATTTCTTTTAATATATTTGCCAGTGGTCAGTCTAATATGGCAATAAAACACTCACGTCTGCACGTGGTCTTTGATCAGATCATACACCATCAGGTTGTTGCTGAGTTTGGCATAGTACAAGGCAGTGTTCTTGTGTTTAGACAGGATGTTGCAGTCAGCGCCATATTCCAGCAGGAGGCGAACCACATCTGCATTGCCCCTCTTACAAGCCTTAAAAGCACAATAGTCATTTTGACTCATACATAACACAAGCTATAATGTAATAGCATAAACACTTAAAGAACCATTTCATATATGCTTGTTTAATTGTATGTATATATGAAGTGGTTCTTTAATTGCTAGACTGTAAGAATTATTACATTTAAAAAAATAAATAAATAAAAATGCATTAAAAATACATAAATACTATAAAATGAAATAAAAACTTTAATAGTAGAAAAATACATTTTTAACTTGTTATTCATCCAAAATTTCATAATGGACTGCAAAAAACAAACATTAAGTAGCCCAACCAGGACAAAAACAATTAATAATGTTATTTTGAACATCAAATCAATATGCACATCAAAAGGATTAAAAATAAATAAATAAATAATGTTATGCTGGAACAATTATGATCAAAATGTTTGCTTTGCCATCAAAGGAATGAATTACATTTTTACACTATTTCTGTTTGTACTATTTCTTTGCCATCATATAAATGCCTTTTGGTGAGCATTTGAGACTTGTTTTTACAAAGCAAAATTTACAATTATTTTGAATTTGCATCGAGGAAGAAAATCTAGATAACTTGCCGACCCATGTTAACCATCATGATCAATCTATAGTCAATTAACAAAACCAGTTCTTCCTTCCACATCAGTTTAACAACCTTCTCACCTTCATAAGAGCCGTTTCTCCACCCAGAGTTTGGGCATTTACAGAAGCTCCTGCCTCCAGAAGAATGGCCACTGTTGTCAAAAAGTTCTGCACCAAACAAATTGAGAGTTATTAAAAGACATGAACCCAATATTGTGCTAAAACAGTCTTGTACTAGTGGATGAAGTGAAAACATCATTGGTTTTCCTGAATAAAGCTGTGGTGTTCTCCACCTTTTCAGCAGCATGCATCAGTGCTGTGGTGCCAGTCTTCTGTCTGGCGTTGACTTTCACTCCTTTCTTAATAAGCAGCCGGAGGATGTCATCCTGACCGCCTGCAGCAGCCAGCAGCGTTAAGGACATTCCGCTAGAGTCCTGCAGGTGGCAGCACACACACAAGACATTCAGAGATCTTTATTTACAGCTTTTCAAACAGCGCTTAGACCCAGTTGTCAAAGTATAGATGGACATCAAATGTCTAGTTATGCAGCACTTGTAGATGGCATAACTATTCTACCTAAAACAAAATCTTTCTAGATGAATTCAATTAAAATGCTTAATTATAAAAATAAACCATTAACGATGACATAACTGCATCATCATAGCCTATGATGATATTATCATAATTATCCTTTTAAAATAGTGTAAATGTTAAAAGCAAAGTCTAAAAGCATTCACTCTGTAATGAAGCCCATTACAAAGCAGTTAGAATAATTTATATTATAATAATTTATATTTTCTAGGTTTTGAAAGCAAAAATCATCCCTTTACTGTTTAGTTGTTTTTTTTTTGTAGTAAATATTAGTGAATTACATTAATACAGTGTATGCTTTTTTCACAAACAAACACAATGAATTTAATGAATCACTCAAAGTCACACTTCTGCCACCTATTGATTATTATTCTAACGTCATACTCATTTCTCCAAGACTGACCTAAACCAGTCAAAGGACCAGAACAAAAAAAACAAAAAAAACCCATAATAAATATTATCATTACCAAAAAAATAATTAAATGATTATATTTATTTTCAGTAATGCACACCCCTACATTCTTGAGTTTTATGCACAATTAGGTGATGCTTATCCCAGGGACCAAATAATGAACTGCAGAATGACCCAGTTTCTACGACGGGCCATTAATACAGATTTGAAGACAGACATGGCACATGCAGAAGGAAAAATACAAGATCTATAAGCAGCAAACCTCCTGGTCCAGATTGTAGTCCTCTTTTGAACTAAGAGCACGTTTCACCGCCAAGTAATTCCCATTCTTCACTGCTTCTCGTAGCTCGGCTGAGAGTTAAAGAGTTAACAAAAAAGCAAAAGGGTATGAAAATGAAGAATAATTGCAAATCTAAAATACTGAAAATCTGCTATTTCGGAGAAGTGTGGGCAATTGCATTACTCACAGGGAGTTAAGGCTAGTGGAGAGAGATTCTCATCCTCTCCATTCAAGTGTTTCTGAAAGTCCTCCAATGTCATCCAGTCCAGCTTGAGCTCCACACCAAGATTAAGGGATGGTGGTCCCCTGTCTGTCACACAAATAGACACACAGTTACTGGTGTTCAGGGATGACCTGTTTCTCAAGAACAGTTTGGGATGCCTGCTATATTAGAAATCATCATGATAGTTTTTAATAAATTTATTATAATAATAATAATTAGAATAAATAATATTTACTTAATATTATATAATAATAAAATGTCTATGGATTACACAAGGCATTCTATACATGGATAGCTAAATAAAGTCAAAATTAGTACAGTATGGTCAAAAGGGGGACAAATTAATAGCAGTGTTTAAAACAATTGTGAATTTGATCTAAAAAGATAATATGCTTTTCAATATTTATACAAAATCTATTTTTTATTACTATCACTATATATAGATAATAATATTGCTGTTTGAGAACAAGAATTGAGCAAAAAGATGGAAGTTTTAACTTCTTAATTTCCAATAGAAACAGCTAATTTATAAGCTCTTCTCATTAAAGGTATGTGAAGATGGAGGGAGCATGTTGCATTTTTAAAAGCACATTACTTAGCAGATGTAGACGCAGATATGAGTTTGTGCTCTTCTGAGACTTTAAAATACTGAGCTGCTCACGTGCTAGGACACAGTGGCATTCTTCACTCTGAAACATGCAAATTATACATGTGACCCTAGATCACAACTCCACTCTTAAGGGTCAAAATTATTGATATTTCTTTTATGCCAAAAATCAATAGAATAATAAAGGAACACTCCGCTTCCATTTTTGAAAAAAGGCTCATTATACATGTCCCCTAGAGTTAAACAGTTGAGTTTTACCATTTTTTAATACATTTAGTCGATATCCAGGTCTGGAGGGAGCAACTTTAGCTTAGCTTAGCATAAATCATTGAATACGATTAGACCATTAGCATCATTCTCAAAAATGATCAGAGTTGTGTAAAGATCATATTCTAGGAATATTTTTTGTAAATGTCCTACTATAAATATATCAAAACCCATTTTTTTTATTAGTGATGTGCATTGCTAAGTACTTCATTTAGACAGATTTTTACAATATTTAGATTTTTTTGAGCCCTCAGATACCATATATTGAAATCAATCAAATGTTGTTCTATCGAAACCTTACATCAATGTAAAGCTTATTTAGTCAGCTTTCAGATAATGTAAAAATCTCTATTTCTAAAAACTGACACTTATGATTGGTTTTGTGGTCCATGGTCACAATAGTTTGCAAAATGGCACTAGGCCACATTGCGGTTTCAGTTTTTGTGCAGCCATAGAGTAAGTTAACAGAATGTTGGTGCCTATGGTTCTAAAAGTGGATTTAACTTTACATTGACAGGCCAAGTACAAACCAGGAGTTTTGTCTGAGCGCTCCACAGTCTCCTGAGAGTCCTGATTGTCATCGCAGGTGGTGAAAACCCGTGATTCACTGTCATCCCTCCTTTTCCTCCTCTTGTCCTTCCACCTGGAGTCTTCTGTAGAGTCTGGAGACACTATTGACTCAGCCATGGACTTCCTTTCTAGCTCTTGCCGGGCCTCCTCTGCAAATCTCTGTGCCTCCTCCAGGCGTGCTTTTCTCTCTCGCTGCGCTTCCTCTATTCTTTCCTTCTTCTTTCTCTCCTCTTCTTCGATCCTTTCTTTCCTCTTTCTCTCCTCTTCCTCCATCTTCTCTTTTCTCTTCCTTTGATCTTCCTCTCTCTGCTCCCGTTGCAATTCCTCCTTAGATTTGAGGGTCGGCTCATCTGATTTATCACTTTTCTCCAACTCGGACGATCCTTTCTCCAGTTTCTCATCAACCTCCATAGAGATGGGACTCTGGCTGGATCGTGGCACTGATTTGTATAAATTAAGTCATTAAATCAGGTGATCAAACAAACATTAAAATTAAGAATCAAACATTTACGTCAGCTATAAATGTATTTTACCATCTTTTGTCTTGTCTGAATCAGGTTTCCGTCCCGGAGACTGCTTTGATGATTTTGTTTTCTTGTCATTTTTGCTACCACCCTGTAGAAGTTCAAATCACAAACATTACACAAAGTTTCTTAGTGATTGCCAACAAGCAAATGTTAAAGTGTCTATCCAGAAACCCATGATATTTAGTTATATAAGCATCAAGTTTTCTTCTATGTAATTTTTGCTTCCAATTTAACAATGATTTATTATTTCCCCAGAGAACGCATGGCTGTACAGTGGGATCAGCATGGCTGGTGGCAAAAACATGTACAGCAGGGGCTGGTCCTTGCAAGAAGTCACTTAGACTCTTTGTAGTCTATTACTGAAAAAGATGCAGGATGACTTAATGTCAAACTAATCGTCACACTACTGCTGAAAAGTTAGAGTCAGCAGAAATACATGTTGTCTGATATAAATACTTCTTTAAAAAACTTTTGAATAGTAGTGTATATTATTTTTCTTATCCAACTTTACAAGCAACAATTAATAATTTCCTAATTATTATTTCAAATCACAAGGCTGAGCCTTGAATAATCCTTTTGTGTCAGCTAGACTGAGATGTGAATTTTCCTTTTATTCTAAAATTCTTAATATAATAATACTATAACATCGAGGACATAATTGAGCTTCAGGGCTTATTCATAGTCTGCTAAATGTAAACTTAACTTCCTTTTAATGTTGAAAAGTAGATTGCGACCTTTTGGTAGAAGTTTTATTCATGCATATTACTGCATTCATGGATTCAAAATGTAAAAAAGTAAAAGAACCTGTTCCACTAGAGTTTGTTAATATGTACCTTTGGTGTTGCGCTCTTGTTCTGGTCCACTTGTCTTCTTGGTGCACGATCTTTCGCCTCACAGTTCAACAGGAACTTCTCAAAGAGGTTGGAGGCACTAGCTTTGTCACCAGCTTCTTCCTTCGCCTCGTCCTCTCTGGGCTTGATGGGGGCTGTTGATGCTGTGGAGGACGAGGAGGAGGAAGATGCAGAGGAGAGCCTCTGAGAAGACGGAGCGGCTTCTTGACCTTTGCTTTTCACCTTTGCCTTGGGTGCGGGTGTTGCCGCCCCCGTGTCACTGGAATCTGGCTCTTCCTCGCTGCGAGAAGACTTGCTAGTGCTCTTGCTACCTGTAAGGCTCTTGATCTTGTTCAAACCAACTTCTTTGGCCGCTGCCGATGAAATCTCCATTTTTTTAGGCTTCTTCTCTAGAATCAGGTCTTTGAAACCTTGCAGCTTAATGTCAGACTTGTCCTTCTTCAGCTTGACCTGCTTGAGATCGCCTCCACTTTCACTACGAACAGGTTTGTCTGTGATTTTTGCTATTGTTTTGGAGGAATCATTAGTTTCGGTGTTTGTCGTATCATCGGTGTGAGAATCAGAGGGCGCATCGCTCTTTTCATCTTCGTCTGAAGAATCGATCTCTTTTTTGGATTTGATTTTCTTTTTCTTGCGTTCCTCTCCGCTCTCTTTCTTCAGCTTTCCTGCATCTTTAGGCTTGTCAAGCTTCTTCTGTTTCTTAGGAGTAACCGGGGTGTCCTCATCATCGGAGTCAATGAACCTCTTCTTGGTCTCTTTTTTAGAAGGTGCGGGTGAAGGATCCCTGCTCTCGTCCTCTTCGTCAGACTCGGGCGCAGGCAGAGGCTTGTCCTCTCTCCACTTCTCCTTCTTTTTCTTCTTCTTCTTCTCCTTCATAGACATGTCATCATCCGAGTCCTCCATTTTCTTCTTTTTCTTCTTCTTCTTTTTCTTCATAGGTGACTCTTTGGGTTTCTCTTTATCGCTTTCACTCTCCGAGTCAGCATCAAACAAGTCACTCTTCATCGGAAGCTTCAGGTACAATGGGCATAAAAAAGACTTAGCATTCAAAAATACTTAAGTAAACCAGACATTACATTGTCTGTATTAGCTCTTGGAAAAACGCCAATTACATAAACACATCTTTAGAGTCTCACCATGGCAGTTTCTTTTTTTGGCTTCAACTCAGCCAGAGCCTTCTTGTAGGCCAGCAGCACCTCCTTGCAGTCATCCAGGTGCGCTTCAGGTTCCCAAGTGTCATCTTCAGATGAGTAGTTTTTCCATCGCACCCTGTACAGCACCTCTCCCTACAAAAATATTCAAGGTCAAAGATTATAATCTGACGGTTCCAATCTCGACCAGCATTGCCCTATTTCATGCCCATAACGCCAGACTGGAGGGAGAGATAAAGACAAACATCATAGCTTCTCACAAGTGCATGCTGCAGTTCACCACCGCGTGCATCAAAATGAATATATTATTGTTGGATTTGCAAGCTCAGAGTATAGGGCACACATACAAACAATTATAATTAAATTATAATTAAATAAACACAAAACATCACTTATATTTTCTCATATTCATATGCTTGCTGAAAAAGCTATAAGAGATGAGAAGAACCATAAGAGACAACAGAGACTTCTTCGACAGAGTTCGCAGAGGTCAAGGGCGATTTACTGAGGCTGGTCAGTTTAATGCTTACATGGCTCAACTAAAACTCCTATCAAATTATTGCAATCAAAGACTGCATGAAGTTTGGGAGACTTATTAGGAGAGGAGGAGAATTTTCGATTAGGAGCCACGACCTTGAAAGAGAAGACCTTGAATGACCTGCTCAAGTACTGATTCTTTGAACAAATTCTTTGCGATGCTTAATTGTGCTTCCTGGCACATATATCCTATGATTGTAGAGAGTTATTACTGTACAACAAGCGTATAACCCTAGTTTGTGGGTTTTTTTTTTCTCTATTTATATTTAGTGATGATTAACAGAGTTGTTTCATTACAATGGTTTGGTCAACATTGGTAGAACAGTAATAAATATATTTTTAATCTAACTAAAAAGGCAAACATCGGTGTTCATGAGCATGAAAGGCTGAAGTATACAGACCAGGAGCGCACTTAAACAGACTTCTATATATTGTAAGTCCTAGGCCCCTTGTTCTCAACAGAGAATAGGGTAAAGGATTTTGTTTTGTTTTTGTATTTGCTTTATTCATCTTTTTCACTGGATTTATTTCGTTAATAAAAGTATTTTTATTAATCTTCTTCCTGGAGTGGACATTTGATTTGTTCGCAGAATCCATCAATGTACCTTGTGGTATACTTAACTTAACATTAACATAACATTAATAAATTAACATTTAATTAGGGTATTAACTAACAACATTTATTAATCTTAGCTTAAGTGAATTTCCAAATTTACCAATGCATTATTAAAAAAATTTAAAATAAATAAATAAAAGGTTGTACATGTTAATGCACTGTAAACAAACATGAACACTTTATTACCTAACATTAATTAAGATTAATTAATGCTAAACAATTCTTCCTTCCTGCCTTCTGTTAATGGATGTCAACAAATGAACCTTTATTGTAATGTGTATCCAAAAAAATTATAAATATTAAAAGTATCCAATATTAATTTATAACAATAATAACCTCAACATCAGACACTGTTCATTCATGTTAGCTATTGCATTAAGCCCTAATTATTTAGCAATTTACATTTTATCTTTGTTAAATGTTAGCAAAATCAAAACTGATCACGTTAGTTCCTAAAAACTGATCAGGTTGTAGTGTCACATTATCACTAGTGTCGTGCACTACATGACAGACAGATGAGAAGGGGGATGTTTATAGGAGGCATTAAGGCAGTAATTAATGCTTAGCAGATGCATCCCAAGCGCCACAGGTTAGTTTCAAAGGGAAGTTCATTATCCGATGCGTTGCTAAGTAACAAACACAGCCGATTCCCTGCTCCTCTCATTTCCTGCGACTCTGGATGGAGGATTAATAATAGCTGAAGATCAAAGGCAAATAATGTTTAATCCAAAATGACACAGTGCATGGGCTTCCTCTGCTCTTTTTTCGCCTAATAGTTTCAAAACACTGGCAACCAACTTAACATACGTTTGTGGATGTTGTATGAAATCCCACATTTGTCTGTCTTAAGGCAAGACACGGCAGGTAAATAGGGTTCAAAAAATAAATAGCTATGTTCATTACTATATACCAATTGTTGTTTTTTATACACAAGTTATTTTAAAATTGTATATAAAGAATCAAAAAATTTCAAAAAGGGTATTTTGGGGATTTAATTTACAAAATACAGAGAAGAGCAAGAAAAACTAAAATTCAGAATGATATTTTCCCTAATTTGGGTTGACACCAAGCAGTTTTTGTGTATTTTGGATGTTTTCCCAAAAATCCATAAAATGACAGGTGCGTGAAAAAAAACTAAAACTTTTTTGCCTGCAGTTTCACCTTAAAGCACAATACAATGCAGTAGGTTAGCGGATTTTCAAGAGTCTTGGCTTGAAGTGCTACTTTCCAGCAAGAGCAGTCTCTATGCACGAACAAGGAGCAGCGAGAAGCAGTTAATCACTGTATTTATGTAAACAAGTGAGTTAAAGGCACAATTGTCTCTGTGTCTGCCAAAGAGCAGTAGTCTAGTAAGCACAGGCTGTCAGTTGATCTGAGAGTGGTTGTTACTGGCTCGCGGCCATCACTGACTGTCTCATGTTGCACTCAGGATGAATGGGCACCACTGGGATAAAATCACGACAAACTCTGAGACTGACATTTAGAGACACAGAAATACTACTCATTCAAAAGGTCCTGCTGTTTTTACATTGCTTTCTTCCAGAGTCAGAAATGTATAAGGTCCCAATCCTAAAATGACACTGGAATTAACTAAAATTCATTGGGAATTTAAAAAAAAATGTTAACTACATGACTGTAATATCATTTTTGTGCCAATGAAATATACTTCTTATCTTTGTAATTTCAGTTTTCATCATAGTTGTGGCATTAGTGAAAGTTTTTGTTTTAAAATGTCTATTGACATTAGTTTTAGCTATTTTAGTGAATCAAGTTAATTGAAAAAAAGTAACTTTGCCTTATTTCAAGAAACAACAATTGTTTAAGTTAACTTTAATAAACATGTTGAAAACATATAAAACTATTGAATGTAAATAATAACAATGACAGTTGTGTTATTTTTACAGTCAAATATCTAAATATATAATAATAAATATATCTGTATGATAACATTTGTTTAAACTGCAGTCAAGCAAAGGCTTTTTAGAACATTGTGCTTCTGTGACTTTTGAATTTAAATGTTATTTGATTTTACACACAAATCCTGTTCTGAAACTGTTCAGGAAGTATTTCTTGTGATTTTAAAATTGTAAGTGTTAGACAAGAATGGGTGGTCTTATTAAAAGTAAAAAAAATTGTATAATAAATTTTTTTTTACCACAAATGTGTGTTATAAATGAAATAAAAATAAAAAGGCAGCTAAGAGAAAATGGTTCAAATGAGATTCTTAGTTCCTTTAACCCTTTGACTGCCGCTCTACCAAACGGTTGACCATGTTTTTACTGTTTTAAATAATGACTGTTAAAGTCATTTAAAGAATGACTGTTTTAAATAATGGCTTACACACAGAAAAAAATTGTTGGTTTACAAAATAATAAAAAAAATTTAAATAAAAATGTCCTGTTGCACTACTACACTTGATTTTGGTTTTATTGTAAAAAAAGAAAAACAAGAAAGCATGTTAAAGGAAAATCTAAAATATTTTATGGCATACTTTAAAAAAAAGATGATTTAGTATTCGAAAATGTTTTATTTTGAATACTTTGTTAAATAAATTGGTCTTACACTTCATATTTTCTGATTTTTCATAGTACATATATTAACTCCGGTACCTTTACCATAAACCGACATATCAACCACTGGGTAGAGGCTGATATTTTAGAAATTATGAGATGTGTTGAAAAAAAAATGCATTGAGTGTGTTAACTAGCGACATTAGGGGTTAAGAAATGCAATCCAAACATATTTTTCTTGGTGGGGCAGTTAAAGGGTTAAAAAGTGAACAAATTGTTGCACAAATAAGCTTATAATATCACATTAGCCTCCATGTAGTTAAATAGCTTTAAAGTGTACTTTCACCCACTTCTGAACCATAAGTGGTGAGGAAGATCCTCTCAAACAAACAGATACACTCAGTGACCTCCCACTTTACAGATACATTAGTGACTGCAGCTCAAAGGGCAGCGAGCAGCAGAACACTGGATTTCACATGCTTTGTGCATTATCTGTCCTCCAAACACTGACCTCGTCAACACTCTTTCCCAAGACTTACTTATCTCAACCAACAAGAATTCATCTGCAAGAGTTGTCTTTTCAGTTACACTTTTTCTGTTCACTCCACATCATTATACATTTTCCTTTTCGAGTTATTTAATAACAAAGTAACAACCCTCCCATTGTCACACAGCACCTGTTCTTTGAGTTCAAATGAGGCACACATCCACACACACAGGCTTCCACGTGATATTTCTAGATTAGACGCTGGTGAATGGAGCCTCATATAAATAAACTGAAGCAGTCTGGCATGAAGCGATCGGTCATTCTCGCATTTGCCACAGCTGGAACGACACTGTAAAACAGCCTCACAGAAATCATTCAGTCAGCATTTCACATGTGCTCAGGAAACACCAGTATCTCCAGTCACTGAGGTGATGAAAGTGGTCCGTAATGAGATACTCCCCCATCTCTCTCTTTATGGGGCCTTAAGGTAAATCTATACAAGAACATAGAAATCCAGAATCCAAACAGATCCCAATCTCCAAAACACACAGCAGAGCAAAAATGCTTCACACAGAACAACAACACTATTCAAGGTCTGTTACTGGATTACCAAAGCTACAAGCACAGACTGATCATTTTAGTTTAACAACAATAAATGTTTTGTAAAAGAAAAATCTGAATCAATGCATTCCAGCCATTAGGATCAAGCATTAAGAGCTACACGATTAATAAGTCACGCACAAATGTTTATGAAACTTAGTTAGTTAGTTGTTTACACTGTGTAGGGACATGCATTAGTTTAGCCATCTATCAATATCTCCGTTTACTTTAGTACAATGATCAAAACTAACGTTACTAATAATGTGCAATTTCAGATATGTAAACAAACGCTGTATGTAACGTTAAACCTTTTAAAGACAGCACTGATGTCAACACAACTGCTCGTGTTTGCCATGCATTTGAGGCGTGGGTAGATTTACTCCGGGTTTTAAAGTATTCATTTGGCTAGATTTTGAGCTTGTGCGATGAAAGTGAATTTGTCTCGCGCCACTGCTCAAACCGGGTGGCGAGCTGAGCCGAGCTAACGTTAACCGTCAGAAAGTTACAGCGAGTGAACACTTGCTCTCTGTGCCGCGGGAAGTTGCTGTTTTAAGGCGAGCAGCCCTTAAAAGCACCAGATCGACAATTTCTTTGCTGTTATCCCATTAAGTAAACACGTGTCTGCATTATTTACTAGGGACAGTAATAGCTACATGCTACATCGCTAGCAAGATGGCATCCGAAGCGACTCTCTCTCTCTCTCTCTCTCTCTTACCTCCTCCACTCGCATGTCAATAATCCTCTCCACTTCATATACATCTTCTTCATCCTGTTCACTGTCTCCAGGCTCCGCTCTCTCGGCTCCGGACGCCATTTATGCTTTACTTAAGCAGTGTATTAACGCTAACGAGTTGTTTATATATATGCTAACAGCATGAAGGCCTCACGACAGCCAAACTAGTGCACAAACATACGGACACAGCAGCAGCGCGCTGTCTGATAGTACCCTGTGTTGCCAGATCGCGAAGGAATAACCGACAGAATAAGCATGGAAAGATCTATCCCAAGGTCGCGTGTAATATGCGGACATGGCAACGCAGATAGTACTACAAACTAGAGGAGTATCCTTGTGTGTTGTGCGTGACAGATGATATGACTGAGGTTATCTTCTCCCAATGCTAAATATATCACTGGTTTCAAAGACAAAAAAAATAGATGACTTATGCTAAAATACTTAATTTCCGTGCATGATTTTAAAAGTTAAATGTCTTGTGTGATTTTATGACAAAACAATGAACATTAAAATATGTTAAATAAATTCATTAAAATTTCGATTTTACAGCATTAAAGTGTTACTTTTAATGTAAAAAATGTTACTGAATATGTTTTCTTAAATTAATTAATCACTTAAACATACGTGTTCTTGCATAGATTATTGAATTATCATTTTATTGTAGCCTACTGAGAGCAACTGTAATTTTTATATACATATATTGACGCGTGGGAGATTAAATGAATATAAACCTAAGTATGAATTGGCCCTGGGTTATTATTAATAATAAAAGTTATGTTACATTTTCTGACCCCAAATTTGACATTTTCAGCATGCTATAATAAATGATCTGATGGGTATTTTAAGCTGAAACTTCACGGACCCATTCCGGAGAAACCAAAAACATATTTTACATCTGGTAAAAGGGGCACAATAGGAGCCCTTTGAATGTTGTTACCTGCTGTTGAGTCTGAACCCCAGATACTTCAGAACGTCAATGAATTAACATTGAATCAACATTCAAAAGGTTGAAACTTCAATGTAGAATTTTCATCATCTTTGCACTTTCAAATAATGTTTTTTCAATGTTACACAGTTTTAAAAACACAGACCCATTGATGAATTTAATGAGATAATTAAGCTTTTAACTGGGTGTTATTGAAAAGTTTATTATAAATAGCTGCTATTAACATGCAGAATCACTGTGTGGGCCTAGTGAGGGCTTCCTGTTTTGGCACCAACGTTTTGCCAGTGAGCAAACTCAATAGCCCTGCGCTGATTACTCGCTGGGGGCCCTTAGGTCGACAGTCGGCCGTTGGGCTTCATTGGTCTGTCGGTCGGCTAGTTGGTTTGGTGTGAGATGAAACAAGACGTGAGTGGACGCAAGGTGACAACACTGTTGGGTTTCGTCTGTGCTAGTTGTTTGACGTCAGCTAGATATGTACTGGCCCTTATGGTTGTCCTAAGAGATCCCATTAAAGACCAGCGCAGGTTTGTTTGCAGGGTAAGTGGTTAGCACGGTTGGCTCACAGCAAGATGTTCACTGGGTTGAGTTCCTCCTGATGCTCTGGTTTCAACACAGTCCGGTGTCCCCCCCAAAGACATGTGGTATAGGTGAATTGGATAAAATTGGCTGTAGTGTGTTAATGGGAGAGTGTGTGGGTGTTTTCAGCACTGTGCTTAACTGCTAGGCTGTGGCTGGAAGTGCATCCCCTCTGTAAAACATATGGCAGAGTAATTTGCGCTTTATTCTGCTGTGGAAACCCCTAGCAAAGCAGAGACTAAGCTGAAAAAGGTGAGTGGGTGAATTTTTCTGTCAATTATTTTCTTAAATCCTTCTTTGTAAAGTTATGTGTGGAATGTGCGATTTCTCTGTCCTTTTTTAGCATTATGCTGGTTTGCTTGTTTTTTTTATTTAAAATATAATCTTCTGCTGAAGTTAGATATATTATCACATACAGATTGATTCAATATCTAAAACTCTGTGATTCATGACCCTCCTCCTCATGATCATTAACATACGGCCACCACCAACACTACAATTTACTGTAAAATCATTTTAATTATAAAAGTCCTGACTGGGTTTTCCATTCTTACAATTCAAATTTACAACAACTTCACAATGCCATTTACAGTCTTGCATAGACTGGTATGACGTTATGCTGGCTATTGAAAACAGCACCAAAACATCTACATGACACATATGTAAAATTCAGACTTATTGCACAAAGAACTTTGTAATAAAACATGAATCACATCCACAGATCTGAAAGAGACTTTGTGCATTCACTGATTTTTACATTAAGAAGCTATGAAAGGCTCATGTAAAAAAATAAACAAAACAAAACATGAAAGATGGATGCAACACCCTGGCATTAAAAAAACATAACTACAATATTTTTTTATATAAAACGTGGCACATTTTGGAAAAGCAGCATTAGTTAAATTAGCCGAAAACCGCACCTTTACAAAACGTTCAATAAGATTAGCACGTTACAGAAGTGCTAAGAATTGAATGACCATGGATTTTTCAATCTGAACGGCAAGTTTTGACGACATTTAAGTAAACATGACTATTTCTGACACTCTGTCCTCAGATATTATCACATTTAATGCTCAGCAAAGGTGAAGTAACAAGGAAAGGAAAGTACCCTAACTTGAACCAGCTGTGAACCTATGGCAGTCAGTTCTCAACTGTCTCGACCCAAAACCAGACACTTTTAATCACAGAATGCAGGTAACTGTAAAATGTTTTGCAAGTTTGTCTTCAAAACATCGTTTCCAAAAGTGTTTGTAAAGATTTTAAATGTCTGTACATGGTATTATGACAGATTAGCACTGATCCGAATCCATTGGAGCCCTTGCCTGGTGTACTGGACAATATGAGCCATGCTGCTGTGCAGAGTCAACGGTCCAGTCAGCGTGTTCAGATAGTTGAAAAATTCTGGTGAGAATAAATTAAATTACATTAATTTAAAAAAAAGCGCACTGCTTTACCAAACACAACTGCATAAAAGCTCACCTTTGTTCTCCTTGGCCAGCGTATCAGCCACCTCCCAGTACTCATAACTGTACAGGACACGGTTGGTGATGTTGAGGTGATTTGCTGCCATCTGGTGGATGCGATGTGGAATGCTGATGACAGTGCTTGGTGATCTGCCTGTCTGAGATTCCATTATATTGACAGAGCAAATAGAGGCTGGAGGAACAGTTCCTCTGTGGAAACACAAATAGAGGTGTACTGAGTTCTAAACACATCATTAAGCTCTCTCACAGTGATAGTATATTAAGCAGAGCTATAATTGTATCTTACTTTCCAGAATCGTTCCATGCAGGGGGGTTGTGAGGTCCTTTCGGAGAACTCTTAAGTAAAAAAAGGATAATAAAACATGTATGGGTAAATCATGCCACAGGACAACAGTTTGTATAGGCATTATTTTCAAACTGTCTTGCATAATGCCTACCTTGAAGTAGTCCAGCAGGACTTTAGAGTATTTCAGAGCATGGTCCTTTTTAAGTCTAAACATTTGCCAATAAAGAAGAGCAAGACAGCGGAAACTGCAACCCAGACAAAATGTGTGTGTTTTGGAAACAAACGTTTTTCATTAAAATTCAGCAGGTTCTCAAAATGAAAATACAGACAGTTGCAGTGATATATTTACCATAGTACAGCTAGCTGTTTGTCTTCCTGACTGGCTCCAGGCCCTGCGTGGCTCTTTAGTCTCATAGCGTATCTAACCAACACACAGAACATGTCAAATCAGTACAGAGATTCTGACAAACATAGGACCTTTCTGTTTTAGCATGTCAAATGACAGCCATCGTGCAGAAAAAATATATTGACATAAAAAATATATATGACATATTGACAGCACACACACATGATTTTTTTTATTGTGCCATGTTGATCCTGTCACAGCAGCTCTACAGCTAATGTTAGAAGAAGCTATGTCTGTTTTTTATTTATAGACATGACACCTTGCCTTTTTAATATTCCTTCTATGCTGAAATAATACATAGGAAAAAGAACAACAACAAAGAGGTTAAAAGAGAAACAAATATAAACCTTATGAGCTCCACCGTTTCTGCATACATGGTGTAGGGGGACTTGGATTCCAGTGGTCCCTCTTCCATGGCTTTACCACATTCCATGAAGGACAAAGCAGCATCCACATAATTTACAGCTTTTCCTAACTTATCTACCTGCAAACAGGAATAGAGAAGTAAATGAGTGATAAATAAAAAATACAGAAGATGCAAATACACTCTTAAGAAACGATGCCAATAATGCCACAGAGGAACCAAGAACAATTTCTTCTTAGTTTAAAGAACATTTGAATAATCTAAAAAACCTTTCATTAACCTCACTGTAAAGAAGCTTTTTTTAAACAACTTCACACAGAAATGCCAACTGACCCAGCCGAGGCTCAAACCAGTGACCTTCTTGCTGTTAGACGATTGTGCTACCCACTGCGCCACCGTGTCACCCCCCTCACAAATCTATCTTTTAAATTCATATTTTTAATAGGAAGCTATACAATATTATATTTGTGCATATACATTAGATTAGTCAGTACTGAAGCCAAATCTGGAGCTTGTCTAGATAAATAACTTACAATAACGGTCCAAAAACTAGTACACCCAAATTAATGTGTTCATTCATTCATTCATTCATTTTTTTTTCGGCTTAGTCCCTTTATTAATCTGGGGTCGCCACAGCGGAATGAACCGCCAACTTATCCAGCATATGTTTTACACAGTGGATGCCCTTCCAGCCGCAACCCATCTCTGGGAAACATCCATACACACTCACACACACACTCAAAGGCTGGATTACTGTAATGCTCTGTTCGCTGGTTGCCCAGCATCTTCTATTAATAAACTTCAGCTGGTACAAAATGCAGCTGCCAGAGTTCTTACCAGGTCTAGAAAATATGATCATATCACCCCAATTTTATCCTCCTTACACTGGCTGCCTGTTAAGTTCCGTATTGATTACAAAATATTGCTTCTTACCTATAAAGCTTTAAATAATCTAGCTCCTGTTTATCTAACTAACCTTCTGTCTCGTTACAATCCAACCCGCTCTTTAAGATCTCAAAACGCAGGGCTCCTGGTAGTACCTAGAATAGCAAAGTCGAGTAAAGGAGGTCGAGCCTTCTCATTTATGGCTCCTAAACTCTGGAATAGCCTTCCTGATAATGTCCGAGGCTCAGACACACTCTCTCAATTTAAAACTAGATTAAAGACTTTTCTTTTTAGTAAAGCATACACTCAATGCATCGCATAACGGTATGGTATACTCCTTCCGTCTTAATACACCAGCCATTGTGTTAGAAACTCTCATATGCTTTACATTGTTGTTATATAACTGCTATCTTCATCCATAGCAATACTTTTCTTTCTGGTTTAAATACACTATGAACAGCAGCTACGCTAAATATTTTCTTTATTTTCTACTTCCACCTGGGGATACTCTTCCCGAGGTCCCTACAGATTTGCAGCGCCATCAATGCGATCCTAGACCTCTGAAGAGATGATCCGAAGGTATCCTGGACCAGGCCGTATCCCGAGCTGATACCGTGGTGGCCATGGAGGAATGGAGCGCATGAGACTGATTCCTGAAAGGCTTCAGTGATGAACAAGTCTACGTTTGATCCTGTGGGCCAGCCTACCCTCCCGCTGATGCCCTACCCACACCTGCAGCTTACACGATGGATGTCAGCTTCTCCAGCCCGGCGACTAGACTGCAGCTCCACATAGGAAGTTTGGCCAGAGGAAATGACCATGCCTAACATAGCCTGCTTTCTCTCGAGGTTTTTTTTTTCCCTTCACTTCGTCAATTGGTGAAGTTTTTTTTCCTCCACTGTTGCCACTGGCCTGCTTGGATTTGTGGAGCTGCGCTTCGGTGGATTTGCTCTTCAGTGTTTGAACTTTCACCAGTGGAACTTAAGCCACACTGAACTGAACTAAACTGAACTGAACTGAACTAAACTCAAAAATGTGGACTTTAATTGAACTTGTTAAGCTGCTTTGACACAATCTACATTGTAAAAAGCGCTATATAAATAAACTTGAATTGAATTGAACTCATACACTATGGCCAATTTAGCTTACCCAATTCACCTATACCACATGTCTTTGGACTTGTGGGGGAAACCGGAGCACCCGGAGGAATTGTGAACACGGGGAGAACATGCAAACTCCACACAGAAATGCCAACTGACCCAGCCGAGGCTTGAACCAGCGACCTTCTTGCTGTGAGGCGATTGTGCTACCCACTGTGCCCAAATTAATATGTTATAGAAAAATATTAAATACAAATTTAAAAAAAAAAGGAAAAATCAAAAAAAGCAAAAAACCCTAAAAAATTTGTGAAATTTAGTAGGGTTTTTTTTTCTTGCAATATTTTGCATGAATTTAAATGTATTATCTTTCCATTTCTAAATATGTTTGGTGACTAAAATATTATTTTTAATAAATATATCTGTTTAATAAATCTGTTTTGTTTAAATGCACCAAAATACATTGCCTATATTCACTGAGAAATGGATAAAAATATTCACTTTCACAATGGGGTGTACTTAAGTATGCTGAGCACTGTATGAAATAAGAGTTTATTTGTGTTATGATATGTTCACAATGTTGTCATACCATAGCGTCTGCTCGATGCTTCAATCTCTTGGCTTCATGCATATAATACTCTGCATGATGAGAGCTAGCATAAGGGAAAGAAAGGAAATATTAGTGAGTACCATGTGAAGTGTTTGATGTTAAAGTATGCTGTAGTGTTAATTGAAACTCACACATCGCTAATAGGTACTGTTCCTCTGTAGTGAAGAGGAAGGTTTGGCGGAGGAACCCTCGATCCAGAGAGAGGCTGTAGATGTCCTGACACTCCAATACATTCCACTTCTACCTTGGGCTGCGTCTTGTGGACCTATTGAGACAGTGGTCCTGTTTCAATAACTCTAAATTCCAGAATAGAAAATGCTTCAGTTCTTATAAAGAGCTAAAGCATAAAACATTCTCTGTGGAACTTAAAACATTTTAAATAGAAATAAAAGTTTTTAAAGTCTGCAGAAAAATGGAATGTAGAGCATTTGTACAATCTAAGAAATTCCTTATAATTAAGCCCATGACTAAGAAGTGAGATAAATAAATGTAGAAGAAACATATGGCGTTTGAGTGTTATTTTAAGGACCTGTTGTGCTGTTGAATCATTGTCTTTTTCTGGAGGTGTGTGGTACTTCTCTGCATGCTGGGCTTTCACAGAGTGCTTTGTGAGCTCCAGTATGTTAGACGGTGGAGATAATGGGGACACTGGCCTCTTGGAGTAGAAGTAATCATCCTGATATCTGCATACACGACATTTAAAAAGGGATGTCACCCAAAGAGCACGAGCCATACAGAAAACATCAGATTACACTAACATGTCCCAGTAGGCAAGAATAACAGCAACAAATTGACCTTCTCTGTGTTTGTGTTTTGTCACAGGGGCCTTCCATGATGTCCTTCAATGTGCCCAAGCAATGTTGCAGAACAACAATACTTTTACAGTGGTAATTGCTTGTGGATTTCCCCCTACTATCAATTTACAATATAATATATTTTCTAAATATCTGAATCAAAAAACGTACACTGGAAAAAACAAAAATATTTTCAGAGCAAGTTATAACAGATCGTTAAACACAAACTATTATGTATCTACAAAGAGAATGTATACAAGGTGAGATTCTTTATCTCAAACATACATACCCATTTTGTTTATTGTCCACACAGCTTTCCTCAGTCTCATTATGGACTGATGATGGTTGTTTATCTGTACAAGAGTGATTTCTCTTATTCTCTCTTTGGAGGTCTCCATTCTCAGCCTATGACAAAACACACAGAAAAAAACAAGTATGCAACAACATCTCATTTTCAACAGAACACATATGTAAAACCAATTGCTAAATTGTATGCATTGAATGTAGAAATGCTCCCCCCCCCCTCACTTTTCTTTTACTTCTGCCATCTCCAGGAGGTTGGTCAGAGTGGTTCAGGTGCTTCATTGCTGTCTTTTCTTTTGCCTTTACCGATGCCAAAGATGAAGACGAAGACTGTCTCTCTGTAAGCTCATCTGCACTAGGGACCCTTCCCAGAAGACAGAGGTCAATCCTCACAACAAGTTTTTTCAGGCCTCGGTGAGGGATGGTGGGGGACTTTTCAGTTCGGCCAAAAGGAACGAGTGTATAGAGTTTGTGCCTTCCCCGACTGTGTTTTTCTGCTTCAGGGGTACTTAAGCTGGACCTCACTGGGTGAGTACTTGAGCCTGAATCTTGTTTCTCGTGCCTGCTCTTTGATACAGTTTTTTTGTTTGATGTTGAATCTGCAGGGACTTTCGCAATGTTCCTGGGTGGACTGGACTCAGAGTCTGATTCAGAAGAAGATGACGAGGATGAAAAAGAGGATGAGGATGAGGAAGATGACGGACAGGTTGGCTTGACAACAGGAGTAGGGGAAGGTGGAGAGAGTGGAGGAGAAGGGCTAGAGTCTGTCACATAAGGATGTGAAGAAACGTCTTCGTTGCTCCACCGTCTCTTCTTCCTCCTATGCTCCTCAAGGTTGGGTCCATTGCATTCCTTTTGTGTGTGATGCTGGCTTGTGTGAGGTCTTTGCTTCGGCTGCACTGCCCTCCATTCAGCTTCCTGTTCTCTCCTCCTTTTCCGTTTTCTCTCTCTCTCCCCTTCCTCAGTTCTCCTATCTTCCTCGCCTTCCTCTTCCTCAGAACTCCGAACCCAGCGGCGCCTTATTACCTGCTCCTCCGCCAGTCTTCTATGTCTCTGCTCCTTGTTGGTTGGCACCAGGTTCACTCCCTGGGCTCTACCTCGGCTGTCCACCTCCCGATCCCTCTCTCTGGGTTTTGGCTCTTTTTGGGAGTGCCCAGTTCTGGAAACGGAGTTGTCCTCTAGTTTGAGCCTGGGTTTTGGGCTGGATCTTAATTGGGAAGACTGCTTAGAGCTGGATCGAATGGTATCGGGGAAAGATTTATTTTTCGAGCTGTGACTAGATCGACTGTTCGCTTCAGTTTGCGATGAGTCCCTGAATTTTGGCACGGGACCACGTTCAGAGCTTTTTAAAGTACTAAAATGAGATGAATGCCCTGATTTGGAGGTTGAATTGTGGACTGACACTGCTGTGGGCTCATTGCTTTTGTGATTATATTCAATACTATGATCAACTGTAGGTAAGGGTCTGGCTTGTGGTTTTGGGCTAATGCTTGGTTTTTGCTTCAGTGGATGCTTTGAAACAGTTTTTGAAGGTGAGGTAAACCTTTGCTTTCTTGTGGATTCAGAGTTTTTGGCTTCAGGCTTGTGTGTGAAATCTTTGTGTGACTTTTCTGTTGAGTTATGTTTGGAATTAAATGGTTGATGTTGAGGACCAGGTCTGGAGCCTTTGGACTGAGAGTCTTTAGATCGAGAATCTTTGGGTCTAAACTCTTTTCTCTGGTTAGAGATATGGTCCGGAGGCACCCATGGCCTGACTTTAGGATGATGTGCTGGATTGGAGGCAACTGTTGGCCGTGCAATATGCCTGGGACTTTCCTGTTGAGAAGGCTGTACCTGAGTATATATACCTTGGCTAGGTACTGCTTTGGATAAGAGACTTGGACTGGGGCTTTTGGGAGGGTGTGGCGGTAAAGGGCTGGGACTTCGACTTCCCTGGAGGCTGTCTCCTGGACTTGGGCACACACTTGGCACTGGGCTTTGCACAAGGCTAATTCCTGGACTGGGGCATGGACTGTATCCTGGGCTGGGATGAGGACTGTTTCTGGGGCTATAGTCAAAATTTGGACTTGGGACTGGACTTTCACATGGACTGTAATCCTGTCTGGATTCAGATTCTCTGCTCCAGTATCTTCCAGGAGATGTTCCACGATCACAGTCAGATTTTGTACTCTGTCGCTGTCCTCCTAGATTGTAGTCAGTAGACTGATGCGTTTTAGGTACTTTCTCAAGCCATCTGTCCAGCTGCCATTGGGTGGATGGTGGACTTTCCGTCTGGACAGAGAAAGTTCATGAGTGTGAATCAGAGAAAAAGTGACCTGAATTACAAGACATGATGAGATTAGGATTACTGCTTTTGATGATTAACCAGAAGATGACAAGTGTATAACTAAATATGTTCCGGAACCTTATTAGCAAAGATGGTTTATGTGTTTAGCTAGCAGTGAACCTCACATTCAAAATAATAATGGTGAAGCACAGTCAGTCATGTCAGTTGTAGGCTTATCTTAAAGACATTACAGCACTTCTACCTAATGAACATCTCCAGTCTTGATCGTACTGGTGTATTTATGGTATATGTGCATAACGTGCAAATGCCATTTCTGACTCAATGACAACCCATTTTCTCAACAATGAAATTGCAAGAATAGTTCAGGAAAATATAAATTATTAAAATGAATGAACAAGAAACAAGTGGAATGTAAACTGTGTAATTGGGAGAGAGAGGAAAAGAAAAGGTAAGATTGTGAGCAAGAGAGAGAGAGAGAATCCAAAAACTCTGTGCAGATTCCTAAAACCCTAACAAACCTTTTCTTTCAATTTCAGACCATTTTAACAACAATAACACCTCTTTAGTTCACTGCTCCAAACTATTATAAACCAGAAATCTGAAGAAATTAAGCTGCTTTGAAAAATAAATACTCTATTACAACAACCATTAGATCATTAAAGCAAACCATACAACTGGCTTTACAAAACATCTGATTTAATGCCACAAAAAGCAAGTACTCACTTGATAGCTCTCTTGAGCTCCAGGGCAGACTGCTTTCCCCGCTTGCTCGCCTCCAGTAGCTGACCAGAGCTAATTTAAACTTTTACTCCTCCACTCAAACATTCCCCCTTCCCATCTCTCTCACTTTTCAGCAAAGACACTGCATCTCTTGTGCCCTTTTCCCACTGCCCCTCCCCACAAACCCCCCCTCTACCTGGAACCGTGTGGCGTTTCCAAGCCGTCCTCCTCAGAGACACTGCAGGACTACACGTAGATGAAAAACACATGGTGTTCCCTCCTCCTTTCTCCACAGGTTCCAAATAGATGGCATGTTCAGTAATAGAGCCAGCTGTGTCACACAGACACTTTCATTCATATGGGGCTGCAGCCCTATGCTACTGAAACTTTTAATCCCTCCTTCTAGCTAAACAGCCCCAATAATCATCAGATAAAAACAATACCACGGAATAAAATTCGTCAAATGTAGCTGCTAGCATTGCTGTTTTAAAGTGCTAGTTCACTAAAAAATGTACATATCCTCATTAAGGATATTTTATAACATTTCTTCCATAGAACACAAAAGCAAAAGCAATGGACACAATTTTGTTTTGTACAATCATTTGTTCATTGTCCAGAGTAACCTATTCCTATAAGTTCTGTTTTATGTGACAAAATCAAAGTTGACAAGTACTACTTCCTACCTAGTTAGTCATCTGGGGCGCCACATGTTGACATGACACCCAGATTCTAAACTCTCAGCGCCTGCCCCTCTACATTCCTTTCTCCACCCCCCCGCCAACCCGTTTTACCTCATCTGCTAAAAACAACTACTGGAAACAGAGAGAGAGAGAGAAGCAATGTGAAGCACTAGACTGCATTGTAAAACTATATAAATGCTCCCGTATACCTCTGTGCTGCAGTTCAGGGATCGCTGTTGGGTCGGTGTCCCGCACCGGGTGTGCGTCCCTGGACTCGGGCTGCGTGAACGTTGACTGCTGCTTTCCCAATCACTGGAGGGGTCTGATCCTGAAGACCCCGAGCTAGAATGTCTCACCCTTCCGGCATGTGTGTGTGTGTGGTGTTGCTGCTGCTGCTGCTGCTGCTGCTGCTGCTGCTGGCTTGTCAAGCTGTCAGTCAGTACATGCACACAATGGAGAATGTTTGAGAATAAGTGCACACACTCCTTAGGCCACAGAGTCAAATGCATTACACGTACAACAACCTAGACTATCAAGTTTAGAGAATTCTGAAATCCTAACAAGTATGCAGATTAAACACTGACAAAATGCTTGGCCTTTGAGTGGTGTGTGTGTGTGTGTTTATTTGGAGTTGAACATGTTGAAAGGCCAAAAGAAATAGAGGCTGGTCTATCATCTAGCTGTCAAATTCCACATAATCTGACCTCTTCAACGTAATAAAGACACTTTATATATGTAAAGACAAACACTTGATTCTAATGAAAGCTAGTACAGTTATAATCACATACAGCAGACAGAACATCACAAGCACACACTTACCAGTCATTATCGGCCCAGGAAGTTGTTTGCTCGCTTCCCTGTTTAACAGATAAGCATAAATAAATGAGCTATATAGCTTGGAATCTTTAACTTTGTGGTCATAACAAGCATCCTGACCGAAGAAAAAGCCAGAGTCCTGCAGGAACAGCTGAAAGGTCACAAGTCTGGTGTATTTTATGACTCAGACTGTTATGACTCATAAACCCGGAGTCCTGGGTTGAGATAGACTAGAGAATGAGATACACACATGTATAAGAAGCTGTTGCTAAAGGTTAAATAGATCGAGTCAACAACTGAACTCACTCAGTTCTGGATTTTAGCAAACAGTGATATGGAACAAGTTTAGCAGCACAGATATGGACCAGGCAAGAAGGCAGTGCTTTCTATAAACAAATGTGTAACACGAGATCATAATTTGTTTTAATAGAACTTCTACTGAAGTGAATGTGAGGAAGGAGCAGCTACATACAGTTTACTCATGCCTGTAACATCTGCATAATTTCAAGGATAGTCAAGGAAATGCAATTCTTTTTCATTTTTGCACATATTGGCAATTCTATCCAGTGTTGGACAGAAAAATAGACATTGACTCATAGATATGTAGATATTGAATAATCAAATAGATATTGATTAATAATAATAATAATAATAATGATAATAATGATAATAATAACAATAATAATGATAATAATAATAATAATAATAATAATATAATAATAAAAATAATAGTTAGTAATCAAAAAGGAAACTTCAACTTAATGTCTTACTTTATCAAGAAATAGAAATAAAACATTGACACTATTCTATTGAAATATTTGAAATCATTTATAGAGATGAATATTTGTATCCAGCAAAGATAAATTAAAATGTAAAAAATTTGGCTTATGCCAAACAATTCCTATTCTTTTGATCTTGTTCATCAAAGGATCATGGAAAATCCCATTTTTCACAGAATTATTGAATAGGATACCTATTTTTAACTTTAATAAAAAGAAGATATTTTTCCTGAGGGATCATGTGACACTAAAGACTGGACCAATGGCTGTTGAAAATTCAGTTTTCCCATCACAGTCATAAATAATTAATTTTTATAAAATTATTATTTTTTCTTATTTTCTTTTTGAAAGTCCATTGTGTTTCACAGCAGTTTGTAATCAATGAACAACTGAGCAGGACAGAAATGGACAGAGCAGGTGTTCTGCTGGGCTCTGTCCTCAAACAATTAGCATTTATAAGTATTTATGCATTTCTTTCTGTTTGCATCATTTATTGAGGTCTCTGAGGCCTTTTATTTATCTTTTTTTTTGCTGTTAATATTCAAATTTACATAATTTTAAATCAATTCAATCTGTGGATATTTATTAACTCTATAACTGTCTGAAATCAAAACTGAAACAGCTAAAAGTTTCTGTATTTGAATAGTTTTGAGACAAGATAATTTCCTTCTCAGACTCCATCAATTATTAAGCTGAAGAACATCAGATAATGTGTTTTACTTTTTTGTGTTTGACATGTTTGTAATGTGATTTTTAGAATACAACTGGTGATCACATAACATAACATTGAAATTTTAAAATCCTTATGTTAACCCATTAAGCACTGCACTATTTAGCTCTGCGGTATTTAGAGGATCTTCACTGTGGGTTGCTTGTCATGTGTAAAATATCTTCCAGCTGACATTAGGAAAGCAAAGTATTATGTTAAATTTGATTTTTTTAACACAATAATTTTAACACAATAAAATATCTTATTAATTAAATATTGTGTTCAATTTATAATCCTGTATTTTATTTTACAGTGGCTTCAGTGTTGCTTTTTTGAGTGTGCATTATGCATGTTTTATTTAATTCGTTTTTCAGTATCGAGGTATAAGAAGGGTACCTTTCAAGGTGCTATATAAAATGAAGTTATTAGTAGATGATATCTGCTTTTTCCACCCAATTCTTAAACATTTATCATTAAAAAGGCGCCCTACCTCATCCTTGTCATCTTCGTCACTGCTGAGCTTCAGGTCATCAGCGAGCATGCTGGGATAGAAAAAAAGAGTCGAACATGAGAGAATGTCACACTCACTTGACAGAGAGACTTATTCATTCTGCCAATCTGCAGAACATCTGTGTGTGTGTGTGTGCTTTGTATTAATCACATTGTGCGGAGCAAGTATAAAAAGTATAGAAATTCGAGTACATCTTGACCTTATAGGGACATTTTTTGGGCCGCCATAAAGAAAATAGCTCATAAATCATCCAGAATGAAGTAATTTAAATTTGTAAAACAGCAGAATGCTTTCTGTGAAGATTGGGGAGTCTATGGAAAGTTACCTTAGCTGTACAAGTGTGTGTGTGTGTGTTAAATGTGTGAGTTTGCCTTGAACAGTCCTGCCATATTAGACTGTGTCATATTACAAGCTTCAAAGTAAAATAAAATGTATAAACACAGCGCTCTAATGTTGAACAGTGATGTTATTTGACGGTGGAGTGCTGCAGGGCTCCAAACTGCCATGTTAACCTGCCCTGTAATTAGATACTAACTCAGTGAAGTTTATGAGGTCAGTGAAGCTGGTTAGATTGAACATAAGCCTAACCCTCCTGGTTTTAAACAGCAGTTGGTCCACAGTAGTTAAATTCCAGGAAGCCCAATCTAATTATATGTGCTAATATATGCAGACGTTCAACACGGAGTTGGTTAAAGTCAATTGTTTATGGTGTAATAAAGTTGCCCATGCAGGCAGACGCAGTTGAGGCAGGACTGGTGCTTGGTTTCTGTGGACGGATCGGGTGTTGTGTGCTCCACTTACGATTTATGAGGGGCCACGAGTGGACGTGAGGGCATCCTCATAGACACACCGTCCCTCGCTGAGAGAGAAATACATCAGCGTTATGGAGCAGGATGTACAAACACTGCTATATTTGTACAGCTGGGAAACATGTACAGACATTTCGAAGTAAACATTACACACAAAAGTTTGGGGATGCACTGATACCAGTTAAATAGGTATTGATTGATATTTAACACATTTTTGTCAATATTGGATATTTAATTGCAAATGTATGCTATATAAAGGGTTTGGGGTCAGTAAGGTTTTAAAAAAAATATGAAATTAATATGTTTATATGGAAGAACATATAAAATAAAATTATAGGTGATAGCTAAGGTATTTATAATGATAATTTCAAATACATGCTGTTGTACAGAACTTTCTATTCATCAAAAATCCTAACTATATCCAGCAACTGCTTTTAATAATAATAATAATAATAATAAGCAGAAAAATTAGCTTAAGGATTTTGAAGGATCATGTGGCACTGAAGGCTGGTGTAATTATGCTGAAAAAGTTTTTAATACGTTCACAGCAATTAATTGCATTTTAAATAATATAATATTTCAAAATATTACTTGTTTTATGGTATGTTTGATGAAATAAAGTTCGTCTTGATGATCAGAAGACAATAGTACTATTCCAATAATCATTTCAATAGTACTATTCTAATAATCTTAGTTACTGTTAGTATTTGATGAGTTTATGTGCAAAAACAGATCATTCAGTATTCCTAATTTTTCATAAAGAATATTATATGCAAATGAGCTCTTTAATGCACAATTAAAATTATTTTTAAAATAAAAAGAAATTATCTGTTTTAGCAAACGAACTCTTCATTTACTGATAAATGACTTAAATCAAAAGGTAAATATACGTTTTTTTAATGAACCTGAACTAATATGTGCTAACAATGAAGATGCATTTTAATCTACATTACAAAGATTAATAGTTACTGTAACAAATATATTGCTTTTCATTAGTTTAAGTTAAATTTCTAATGCAAAGTTGAACCTTAATATAAAGTATAACTGAACCTTCTTTACAAACAAAAAAAAATCTAAAAGACCCTAAATTTTTCAAGAGCAGTATATTTCTGCTTTTGTTTTTACATTATCTAATGATCATGCAATGCTAAACAACTCATAATTTAAATAAGATGTTGAATCAGTCAATAATAAATCTTAAAATATATATACAATTTTCTTGTACTGTACATTCTGTTGTGACTTAAATTCATTTGTGGCATTCAGTATGACTGACTTATTTTCTGTATTTTATTTATTAACACATTTAAAACAAATAAAATGTTTGATAATTATCAGTTGTTTAAGAGTTATTAGCTATAACTTGAAAAGTTATTTTACTTATTTAAGTGTAAGTATGAGTGTACGTTTGAACAGGTGCAGAAATAGCACCAAATATTAGGTTTGCCCATATAGAATACATGGCAAAATATGCAAATTACGTATATGACATACAAATATATATATGTTATGAATAATATAATGATATAATATCTTTGAACATATATTGTATGTTGGTAATTCCAATTATTGGGAAAAAATGTAAGCGGGCATTTTAAACCCATATAGAAATCTGGTACATGAAAATATATGTAAAATCCAAATATGAACTTGAATGTCATATATGCAATTTGCATATGTTTTCATGTACCAAATTTCTACATGGGTTTACATTTGTATATAGCGTGTTTACCATGTCTTTGCCGTCCACTGGGCTGTTTTCCCTCCTGAGAATAACAAAATCATATACAATCAAATACATATAAAAACAGCATCTTGACAAAACACAGAGGGGTGAAATCACAACTGTTAGTCAACAAATTCTCAACATTGTTTTATTCAATAACCCTCTTGAATCCAGTTTAACCAGTCCACTCCGAAGAACAGCAGTGGAGAGATCCCCTACAACTGCCTGCATTGTGCTTGGGGCATTGCCAGCTGATTTGCATAACTCCTTTAGTGACTCTAGTGCTAAAACAACACAGAATTATGGGTTTGTGAATGTGTAAAACCCTGCAATGAGGGAGAGGAGGAGAGACACAGGAGCAGTTGGGTTGGACCTTATGTTGGTGAGTTTATCATGCTTTCCTGCAGTTTGTAATAAATGACTGTGCATACCTTTGAGTGCGAGTACAGGAAATGCTGAGTTCCCCCTTCGCCTGGGGGCGGCTGGTAAGGCCAGGACTGGGTCATGTCCTATGGAGGATAACAGTCAAAATGACATAGAAGAGGTTAGGAAAATGAGCTTTCAGAGTCAGGTTCAAGATCATCCATGCAACTGAAAGACTAAAAAATGGCTGTGATTTTATCAGTAAAAAACTATAAATGCAACAATAAAAGTTTCCTGCAGGGGAGAGAGAGAGCAGGCAATGTATAGAAACACTCAAACTCAAACAGTTCCGCTGATCAAGTTTAACACCATAGGCCATATGTTGGGGTTACATTTTTTTTCCAAATATTGTATCGCTTATATAATATGTATATCACATTATTTAGAATGTTATTGCATATGCCTTATTTTTTCAATATCACACATCCCTATAAAAAACATTTAGAAATCCATTAGTTATTCCATACCACTGAGGATAACAAAATCACCATTTCATGTAAAGGCAAATGCAAATGTACAATAATAAAAATGGTTGCTCCAAACCGATGTAGCTTTTTCCCCTATATAATAAAGGACGTATGGAACAACAAACACTGTCATGTTATTTTGCATTCAAAGGAGGAAGAGAACACAACATTGTGAGGCAGTCCTGGGAGGTCACTGATCCAAATCTTTTTGATGATTATTTAAAATGACTTAAACAATATTTGGTACGGTGTTCAGACTGACCCACTGGTAATCCAATCAGGTTCTGTTGTTACGTATGAGTTTCTTTGTTGCTGTTGTGCATCAATGATTGCATTTCCATGCAGATTTGTTTTAATCCAATATCCAAAATATGCATTATAAGTATGTAGATTAAATCTAATGAGGGAATTTGCAGTGTCTGTGATGGTGCTGATGTGTTTTGGAACATAAAATCATTACAAAGCTTCTTTTTTCATATGCTGATCATTAGAAACTCAAAGAAAACTTCACATCATTTATCATCTGCATTTTGTTCCAAACCATGCTTTTTGTTTTTCTTCGGATCGATAGATTTACATTAAAACACATAAAACACCTTATTAAAATACATCAAACTGACAGTGGTATTGATTTTAAATTCCAGTAACCACCAAAAATGTAATTTTCTGAGATTTACTCAGCAGGTTTGGAGAAGTAAGGTTTCAGTTTGATTCAGTATATTACT